>OY744528.1:109388729-109391229 GCA_963556195.1 Sepiola atlantica | reverse complement strand
TATGAAGTGTAAACAGAGTTCTTGAAAATGGCGAACACAAATTTATATTATTTTCCATGATTTCACAAACAGTCAACCAGGGGTCGCCTCTCAATTGGATGTTCTTGTCTGTTTTTCATCTGGTACACATGTATCGGGAAGAGAAAGAGAGAAAGGGAATAAAAACAAACGGGGAGTCTTTAAGTTAAAACTGGCTGCTTGGTGTGTGTGGGGTGTTCTCTTTGGATGCTGACCCCTGGTCTGTCTGACACCCATCTGGAAGCAAGAGAAAAGAAAGTGACATAACTTTAGGAGAAATAAAAAAAAAGAAACACGAAGAGGGAAACTAATAGGTACACGATTAATACAATTAGCTGCTGATTTAAGTCCATCAGATAGGCAATATATTTTTAGGGGTCTGTATCTAAAATTATGTATATAACAGTGTGTCTGTAAACATAAATATAAATATACTCACACGCATACATACACATATATGTTGATCAATACACACATTCACGCATACACATACAAATGTATACCAAACAGTTAACTTGAACGGTGAACAATTGTCAATATTCAGCTAACTAACCAGCCCCGTGCGAGTGTGTGAGTGTGTCTGTGCGCGCGATGGAGAAGTTAAATTAGCAGTGTTTAAATCCCACTGAGGATGTGGTGGGTATATCACGGTACCTTGAAGGGCATATTTATTGGTGAAAAGAATTGTAGAAACTCAACATTCCGATATCTAGGTTTATCCCCTTGGTATGGGTGTTTAATTTATAGATCCATTTTATTTCGTTTCATCTGCAGTGCTGTGCAGAATGTAAACACATATATAGTAATATACACTGTAGGTGGTGTATTGTGTAATTTGCTAAGTTGTTTTGTCTTGCCACTGAAGATTTAGGATTGTTTTCTCTGATCATATGGTTATTGCATCTTAACTGGAACGGAATACAAGTGTCTCCGACGTAACCACTCCCACTGTAATATATCCAGTGCAAAGTTTAAATGACGTTCTCACTGTAGTACGTTAGACCTGGTAGTTCGAGTTTGGCAGGTGAGTTGGGTAGAGTGATGATGGCATCTGTCACTATCACATTGTGTGTTGCTGCTGTGATTTTTTGTGTAGAGTAATAGATTGACTGTTTGCGTTCCAGCATTCGTTGGAAATACGTTAAACAGTGAGATGATGGCTGTGTCTATTTTGAGAAATATTTAAGAAGCACTTGTGAAAGCTTATGTGTGTTATTAAAGTCAAATATTATTGGATTTATTCAGTTCGATCGTTTGTGCTTGTAGGTCAATAGTTTTTTCGGTTGAGTGTTGCTGGCCGCTTTACTGCTGTTTTGCTAAGTTTGGGCAGGTATTTGCTATTTTAAAATTTTGAGATGAGTGGGTCAATGTTTTTGTTGTATTCTGTTGTGCTGGAGCAGATACGTTTAACGCGTACCCAGGAGTTGTATACAGTTGATTTCTTGATATAGTGAGGATCGTTCAAATACAAGTGGCTATCTGAGTGTTTGATTATATACAAGATGTCATGCACACATTTGTTGGGAAAATTCCTATGGTGTAAGAAATTCTACAGGTCCGCACTCCATCATCATGTGCGATGTTGCTTTAGACGTCCACATTGACTATTAGTGCGTCGTCACGTAATTCTTCGATTTGCGGTAACATGTTGATAAAGTGTGTGTGTCATAACTGTATCTTGGGATACTAGGTGGTAAGGGTATTAGAATATTGTCAATGTGGACTGAAGTGTATTCTGTTAGTGTGTCTATATACGACACAATACGTCTACCTGGGACTAAAATGCCGTGTAAACTGTAATATGTGGGAGTTCGCGTATGTAGCTAGACTAGTGCTATCTGGTTTGTTATGAGTGAGGTTATCGGAAATTAATTTAGTAAGTGGGTGGAGTTAAGAGATTGTGTAAAGATGACCTGGTTTAGGGTTCGCAGGAATGTAAGTTTCAATGCAGATATTGTTGTCATGACTGAGTATGTTGGTGAATACTTTGAGTTCCGACTGATAAAGTGTGGTAAAAGTCATCGGGTAGTTCCTGGTAGGCATTTATATTCTTCAGTTGTAATTCCACATTCGTGCTTATGATCGTAATGCCACTCTCTTAACTGCACCTTTGATTTGACATATATATATATATATATATATATATATATGTATATATATATATGCATGTATATATATATATATATATATATATATATATATATATATGTATATATATATATATATATATATATATATATATAGTCAGGCATCGACATTGGATTCCTCTTCATACGAATGTTTAAAACATACAACGTGAAATTCGACAGAATTACCGATTGTATATCCGATGGAAAATCCAACAAACAACGTCGAATGTCAGTGGATGGAGAGTTCTGTTCACAGTTCCCCTATAACTAGGGCAACGAATTTAATTCGTCTGTAGAGGTGTGACTGTATATTTATACATATATATATATATATATATATATATATATATATA
>OY744528.1:109166229-109386229 GCA_963556195.1 Sepiola atlantica | reverse complement strand
CATGCAAAAAAGAGATTAAATGAAGGGAAATTATTTCTGTGCATGTCTATAATGAAGGATACGGGAAGACATTAGTCGAAATCAGTTTGTGAGAAAGGACGGACGGAAATGGATTTGATGGGATAGATATACATGTCCACAGGAAAATAGACGTAACTATGCACGTTCGTTGGTATGTACAAGAACACAAATGTTCAAGAGACTTATTCGAAAGTGAAATGAAAAAAACACAAACGCACACACATATATATATATATATATATATATATATATATATATATATATAAAATATGAAACTAAAAGTATACTTTTAGTAGATAGAACCCATAGTGAAATGGTTTAAGCTCAATATAAGAGATAGAGCAATTATAAAGATAGATGAAAAAAGATGGATAAACATTTACGAATGACAAATTTATTTGAACTTCGATTGTTGCATGCAAGGTGTATTCGGTAAAAACATGTTTAATATTCTTTCCTTACGCCAAGGCTTTTCAAAAATTGAAATCTTATCATCAGAGGAATTACATAGATAGATAAGTTGGCAGTGGAAGAGCTAA
Organism: Sepiola atlantica; assembly: GCA_963556195.1. Lineage (NCBI taxonomy): Eukaryota > Metazoa > Mollusca > Cephalopoda > Sepiida > Sepiolidae > Sepiola > Sepiola atlantica. The sequence continues at coordinate 109,385,669 of OY744528.1, read as the reverse complement.
AATTAATAATTTGAAAAATTATTAAGTAATGGAGAATGAGAATATATATGTATAATTAATATGTCAGGTATTCACATAAAAGGCTATAGAGAAATATATTTGTTTATGTATCAATTTTCAGTATTTAAGTCAAGATAACTCAATACAGGACTAAAGCTAGCCTTACAATTTCCTACGGGCATGAACAGCGGAAGCGTCTGTATATATATATATATATATATATATATATATATATATATATATATATATATATATATATAGTAAGTAAAGTATAGTTAAATTACTATTACAATAATAGAATAAATATTAAGATGCTGATAATTAATAATGTCTTGGAATATAATAATCATGACACATTTTAAGTTATTTTAGTTATCATGCTCCGATAGTTTCAACACCAATACGGTTCGTTGCGTACGTATATTCCGATGTTTTTATTAAATGCTCACATGCAATGCAGGGTGAAAACTTGGCAATTATAGGAATCTCTTCATCACACTTATTGATCACTACAAAACAGGTAATATTTAATTTAATGGTCCAATGATTATGAACACCAAACTTTACAAAACAAATTCAGTAATCTAAATTGTTCACTATTACTGGACAAGTCAGTGGAAACAACAATGTTATCAAACGTTCAAACATATATATTTAAGGATGGATTTGATTTTTACTGGACAAGACAAGCTTTTAAATGTTTTATATTAACATTTACTCTAATGAAATGAAGCTTTCATTTTGCAGAAAAAAAGTACCAACCTGCATATTAAACGATTTTACAATAAATCTACTTAGAATAAAAAAAAGTGGAGAAGACACACTAGATCATAGTCAGGAAACTATTACTTATTTTCAGGAGTATCTATAATAAGACCATTTACAATGCTTTGACACAATTAATACAATCACTACAAAACGTAGAGAACAGCGGAGATAAACACGCACAAAAATGCGAACTAATCTAGATGGGCTATACTTGCTTGCAGAGGTATGGATATACCTATTAGAAAGAAGGTATCTCTTTCAGTTTAATATTTTTTTCATACGTAGACTATCTCCTTCCAAAATTGACACATTTTCGGAATAAACACATACCCAACTATTATCATAAGCGTGTATTTTTTTTACAGATGCATCATAGAGCTATACGAGGCCTGTATCAAAAGTACCCGACCATGTGAAGTAGAGAAGATAGGGCGGCGCCACTCTACAAAGTGTCTGAATCAACCTTCATGCGTATGTGTGAATTTTATCAGCTCCTTTCCTATACGTTAGTCGTTGCATTTCTCGTTGATGAGTGAGGTGCTACACAAGGTGTTCGTCGGATCACCGATTCTCCCAAGATTACTGAACGTGTTCAGCAAAAATACTGCATAACATTTTGTCAAAGGCTTGGTGATAAGCAAAGCAAAACAATCGTAAGATTCAGAAGGTGTTTGGAGAAGATGCGATGGGGGTAACATACATTAAGAAGTGGCAGCTGCGTCACGAACACCCACGCACATTTATCTCAATTGATCTAACATTTCCTGGCCAAACATAGGATTCTAGTCGTTTGTCAACCTCCCTACTCTACGGACATAGCTTCTTGCGACTTCTGATTGTTTAAAAAAATAAAGACGCCACTGAAAGGTTCTCGTTTTGAGACTAGCGAATAGATAATGCGGGACGCGACGGCGGAGATGAACGCTATTCCAAAATTCGACTTCCAGAGGTGTTTTCTGCAGTCAATGGATCGGTCGGTAAACTGTGTGCAAGCACCATCGGCCTTCTTTGAAGGGGATCAGGGGACAAACTCTGTCAGGTATTTTAAACATTTTTCTGGCCTAAGGTCGAATACATTTTTAAACATGACTCGTATATCATAAAATACTTGGTCTAAGGGACTGGTGAAGCTCAATTGGCATTATTGCTCATGTTATTGTTTAAAATACGTGTTTCTTATAACCAATTTTTAAAAAATATTAAAAACTTAGTTACTATATAAATAGTGTATACGACAGTCAAAGTATTGTATAGTATTGAAATTAAAAGAATCTTTTATAGGCTTATGTGAGCCTTTGGTAAGACATGTAACATGTAACAAGAATGGCCGTCAATTTATTTTCACCATTCTAAATGAATATAATGGATATGGTAATTCCATAAACAAGCTACATCGTTGAAGAAGAATCGAAAGGTTACTATTCAAAATAAAAATTGATTAAATAGTATATAAGAAAACACATATCAAGATAAACACACACCTTTCCAATTTTTTAAATATATGTATATATAATATATATATATATATATATTTTTAATATATATATATATATATATATTATATGCATACACATACCTATTATATATTTATAATGATATTATTTGTACTTTTAACGTAATATATAAATTCTTATACATTGGACTTCATGCGAAATGTATTACTATTCTTACAGCTTAGATATACGAACCAAACGAAGACAATTCCAATTCATTTGATATGACTGAATTTCAGATTTTAAAGCTCGATTTTTTGTTAATGGTATACTGTTTAATATCGTATAAATGGAAACATACGATATAGCTTATGATTCCTTGAATGAATATCATATGAATAATTTTTGTTGATACAGTTTGAGAGAATTTGGTTCTTCCTTAATATGAGAATTTAAATATAACTCTTGATGTCTTCTAGTCTTTCAAGATATCCGATTATAATTTCCTACTGTAAACGGTTGATGGCCTCTCTATAGTTACCTTCAAGCCTCTATTAGCTCAAGTAGGACGTATATGATTAGCTTCAACGTTTATGGGATCACTGTATTTACGACACGTGGGGCTGGCCTCTTGGAACAGCTTAGACGGTTTACCAGTGAGCAAATAAAACAACTAGGCTGTCCAGAAGGTCACAATATCCGAGTCTCTAAAGAATGTGACCTGTGAATATCTTGGAGTTAGGTTCGAAGTGTTAGAATGTTTGGCATTTACTGAGCAATACACCTGATTTACTAAACAGCTCGATATCCTTCTGATCGTCGTGTTCGTCGACAGTCTACACGAGCGCGGGACGCGTATGAAAATATTAAAGAACCGACCGTAAACTTTTATTCAGGCCCGAACCTTCATCGTTGATGAGAAGAGGCTCTGGCACCGGCCATGGGAGACAAGGATACATCGGGGAACAACGAGAATAAATGTCGGAAAGGGCAACACTATGGCAAGTTCTAGACCACTATATTAAGTATGGAAAAGAAAAGTAGAAACGGAGATGTCAGCACGTTTACAAGAGGGTCGATGGGGACCCGGAGCGTGAACGTGTTTTATCAGGACCATTATAGGCCCACCGAGAGAGACCAGGGAGAAGGGTGTTGGGCATCTCGAGTTCAAGGTATGAGGTTAGAGGGAGCCCGTTAATTAGAAAGAACTGTCTCGATTGGAAAGTACTAGTTTGCAGTCGTCAGTTTTGACACGAGGATCAGTGGTACGAGGACGCAATAAGTAGATTACTCAATATACATATGTTGCATAGCCCTCTCTTGTGATTCTAACCATGCCGTGGGGGGTGGAGAGGGTTGGTCGTGTCGTCCAGTGAGTGGTCGTCTAGTGGATGAATTATTTCTTCTCTGCCGTCGTCTGCTGTCTGCAATAAAAGTCATGTCGTCCCATAAGAAAAACTCTGCTTTTAAATTTAATTCATTTTATTCGAGTGTTGTTATTTCATCTTGGGAAAATTCACCACGCCGAGAGAGACTAAGAGAGCAAATCCCACGTTATCGTAGTAAGTTATTAATGTTTTCTTAACTATTCCTAGAGAGGGTGGGAAAGGATTTTCGCGCTTGTCTTCCCAGAAGGGAAATATTCCGTATCTTTACATTGTGAATCGCACGTACTCTCAGTTCGCTTTCCAAAACAGACTGACTAAAAGCTCGCTTCTCGCGAGAACGAGTGACGTCACATATCCCTTTGTTTCCCACGCAAAGCCCGCGAAGTAACAGAGCCTTTCGCAGGTGTAGACTGACCCCTGATCTGGGGTCTCGTCCATTCCCATAGGGCCATTATCTAACACATAAACACCCATAATGAACCTCCCGGTTCGATTAAAAACACTCCGAAAAACGCTTAAGGGCAATCTGACGGAATGTAAAATGGCCGTGCGATGCTAATTGAGACGTATTCACGCAATGTCTGAACATGTGGCGATAAAGGGCATATTTCCGTACAGTGTGAGTAAAATAGGAGTTGGGACTTCGAGGTGGTAGAACCTGTGAGAAAGCGCTGCCCTTAAAACTGCATGGCTCGTCCGAAGTAAAGGAAACTCATTTGATACGAAGCGCCGGCCGTTGCCAACAGAGAAACACCTTTGAGGGATGTCGGAATAAGAAAAGGCGAGACAACGCATCTCAAAGTGAACTTTTGCTCCCGGAAACAATGTCAATAGTAGAATGTTATTAAGTGAAGCAAGTGCGGTATATTCGATAGTACAAGTGAGGTAGTAGAGCATGGAACATAGCACTGATGTTATCCTAATTGGTAGACGAGAAGGTGGTTACAATAAAACAAGCTGGTAAGAGACTTGATCTATGCTGGAGCGGTATCCTTAATACGGAGTGGTGTAGACGGAGCAGAAGTTGCCTTCACTAAAGTGATTACTCAGTCAGGATGGCAAAAGTGAAAGAGGGGTGCGTGTGACAAAAATAGCGGGCGATTTCATGTTTTATTTCACCCAAGACGTATGCAGTAATTTAATCATTAGCGAATAATTGTCTGTTGGAGAACAAAAAATCAAGTTTGAGCTTTAACCAGGATAATCCAATAGTGTAGAGGAAATAGGTTCCACTGAGGCAAGAATTATTTTCGGAACAGTATCAGAAAACAGTCGTAGAGAGGTACGAAGACGGCGAAATGATGTTACGATGAGGTAAAGGCATGTAAATGGCAAACACAGCGTGTCAGATTGAACACATTATGACAGGCCATGCAAGTTCGACGCGAGAATTAAGATGAACAAAATGGTTAACAAGGGGCGGTGATCTACCGATCCCGGGGAAGTATCGTCGGCACACTAGGAGGTTAATGATTGCTTTTTTCCCGAGAGAAATAACATTTATACGAAATTCATTATGTATATGCTGCCAAGTACTATAAGTTTGTATTAGTTTATTTATCACGCAATATATTTTGAGTGTAAGTGGATGTATATCTCCACACTTGTGGAGAATATTATTGATTTATTCTTATACATATGATTATTTAAGGTATATTAAAAGTTATCAAAAAGTTTTCAAATGTATGATGACTTTGCGGTGTCAAATGCATTTATTTCGTTTAAATTGAAGTAAAGTTATTCTAATTGACTATGTGATAGGAAATCGTCGTGTAAGCACTTCTTCAGATTCTTATCAGACAATATTGTATTTTCTATTGATATTTATTTCTTAAGCTTTTATTTATTATAAGTTTACTTACGTTTTTGTTCTAATAATTGCAATGATACGTATACTTTAATATGTTAGTTTATATGTCCTTATTATTTTTCCATTAATGTCACATAAAACTAAAGTATGCATTTAATAAATTTGCCTATAGCTGCTATTAATTAAGTAGTTCAATCACATCTAAGCCACCAAGTAAAAATTAGAATTGCGTCTATCACAACTATATGTGTATTCTAGTATATGTTTATGTTCTATCAATGTAATTACGAGTTATAAAATGTTGAGCGGGTGGGTTTATTTCGATTGAAATGTTAAGACCAATCTTAGGGTAATCGAGGACAAACTGATAAGACACATGTTGGTATTTCCACATATTAGGGTGTATCACTACTCTTTTGATCGGTGACTATCAGCCTTTGATTATACTGTGATATTTATTATAGTGTTTATTTTCTATAAACATAACATCACAGTCTTGTGTGTAACGAATGTTGCTTCCAGTAGAGTGTTTAAAAGTAATATGATATCGTATTATACATCATATTAGTACTGGGTACACCCGTATCTAATTAGGAAGATAAGCTTATTGTTTTAATATTACGTTATAAAACTATTTTTTAAATTTTCCTAACATGTTTTACATTTTTATTCAAAGTGGTTCATACTATCGGTTTTAATTATGATGTACGTCATTGGCCACTATAGATATAGAACTTAATAATAATCGTTTAATCCGAATATATGCTACATAGTTCATATAGCTAGTAGTAATTCGACAGAAAAGTATGAATAACTCAGCATGAATATAATCATTCTCTTATTGTTCATCCGAACAAATATTTGAATGTAACTAAATTAAACAGGCTAAACTGGGAAACATGAGAGGTAAATAAGATCAAGTAAGTACTGCCACGAAATCTTCAGAAAGAAGTGTGCAATTTCTATTTTTTGAACAAATGATGAGGATCGCAAATAAATGGTGGCTATCGCACAGTGCCTGTTACTGAACACTATCACACCAGATAGAATACTATTCGCCGCAATAAATTAAAGTTATTTCTTAATGTAAAAAACAGCTTGACACTTTATGTAAATTAATCATACGTCTCCATCACATATCTATTTTTCCATATTAAACGCAATTTGTATATAACATGGACAGGGTGATATTTTACAGTTATATATTAGGTGACCTAAACTAATTTTCAGGAGTGTCCATGGCCTTATATTCTCTCGAAGAATTAAAGTAAAATAGTTTTTGAGTCCTGTCAATTATTTAAGACTATGCAAACTCTTGAAAAAGTCGCTGTTTAAGTGTACCTTAAGAGTTTCAAGCCCTAAACTTAGTCAAATTATCTTGTACATAATATACATGCAGGAAGTCAACTACAATCGCAATAAAAAAAAATGCATTCTGACCTCTTGGGACGGCTTTAAAGTTGGCATTGTTGTGATAGATCCGTTTGCATTTATTGCAGGTAAAACCAGTTTTAAATGTTATAGAGTTTAAAATAATGATAATGAAATGGTTGCGTGCATTTTGGGGGGTTTCACATGACAAATACAATTGTTTTAAAATAATTGCTGTAAAAATGGTGTACTGACTTATTTTACGACGAACTATCAAGAAATAACTTCTTAAAATAATTTAACTTGATATTTCGTTTTCATGAAAGGAAACGTTTTGTATAGTTTTACCTCGAATGTTGCTGAAGTTTTCTTTAAGCAAGCTTGAAATATAAAATTTGTTTAGAAGTATAGTCATCTGACATTTTTCTTTTATAATCATTCTATTTAAAACACTACAGATTATGTAAAGTTGTTCATATTCGAAAAGGTTCACCATAAACACGTATGAGTTTACATCAACTAAAATGGTATGCAAATTACAATGAAGATAACATTAGTATTATTCAAATAATATAAATTAATAATCCTCATCTAAACATTCTGAAACATAGAATAGTTAGATATCCGCGTAACTGAGCATGACCGAATAGTTTTCTCTAGAAATGGCCAAATATGTGTGACGGATGTACACTAAATTCGGTCAACATCTGCCATTCGTCGGCGCTACATAAAAATCATGCCATCTTTTTTTTAGTCACTACTTTTCCGGCAATGTACTACTTGCTAACTTGGTCTTGAGGTTATGGTTGAACGTCCATTAACGTGGTTGTGTTCGATCTCAGTCTACTCCCACGATAGTTCTTCTGTTTCTTTTTTAAAAAAGTGACCTAAACATAAATGGAAGGGGGTACGAGGGGCGGTCATCATTTCTCATCGAACACACAGTGTTTATGTGTGCTCTACTCGCCGCTTTTATTATATTTGTGTGTTTCAGTAGTGTTAAGGAGGCATACTATATTTTCATTTTTCTTTTTACTTTCCTCACATAAAGGCAATGTCTACACACAAATAACGGGGGCAATTGGTGTTCGTTTTGCTCCTCCTAAATTATATGTGTGTGTTTGAGTAGTGCTCATGGGGCATTCTATCCTTTTTTTTCTATCCTCCCACAGAAAAAGGAATTTCTACACAAATATTACGGGGTGGTTGATTTAATAGTACTCTGTATGCCTCTTTGATTTTTAAAGTTATCATTATCATAGATAGAGCGGGTGTTTGATAAAAAATAAACATTCTGGGGAAATACCGGTATAGGGGGATTGGCATGAAGACGCTTACAACCGCATAATTTATTGTATTATTTTTCAACACAATGTTTATTTACCTTACGTGCTAAACGTACATATACATTCGTTACACATGGTCGACTTTCAGGAGGGCAGAGTAAGGCACCACGTAGGTTCTTACCGTGTTGCTAACAAGTAACCTTTGCAATAATCTGGCAGTGTAGGAGATATCTTTATACACTGTGGCTATTTCTATTTCTGTTCAACTCAGAAGTAATCCTTTTTGTGGGTAAACATTGTTTTATGTTGTCAAATTTAGTTCTCTCGCCTGTTGACAACTTTAAAGTCATTCATTGTTTTCCTCCGTCGCACACGGCCCAGCTTGTATATTGATAAATTAAAGTGGCCTTAGTGTCACAATGATGTAGAAAATTATCTATTTTTGGAGAAAAATTGAACTAAGCTTTGGAAGATATCTTATATTATGTAAGATAAGGCGGTATTTCTTGTACGGTACTATGCCCTTTTCATAAAACGTACTACGAAATAATTTCGACAGCCTGCTTTGAGTACTACGGAACGCATGAGTATACACAACGCACGAGCTCTAAAGGATGATATTTAGCAAGTCTATTTTACTTAATAAAGAGACGTAAGAAAAAGAAGCCTGTGTATGTTCACACTCTGGAGAAAGATACAAATTAGTATCAGTGAGAACCCAACGGCAAACAGTTAATTCTAGAATGGCAATATCTTAAGAATTGTAAACAAGAGTTTAGAAGAGTACTAGATACATAGGAATATATTTTGTCATTCAAATCAAAGGAACAACACGTGAGCGATTGATGATAATAGCTATGTAATAACACATATAGAGTCAGACATAATAATAACAATATGTGTATCCAAATGCAAATTTGTGTATTATGTATTTATTCACCCTGACATATATATGCACATGTATATATATATATATATATATATATATATATATATATATATATATATATAAAAATATATGCAAGCACTAAATTTAAAATCGGTTGCGTGATTTTTCCCATATTTACATGCGACTATTGCTATTCTTTTGGATCTAATTTGTCATGGAACGTATGAGCCGTTTAAGACAAGATGGCACCCCAGATTTTGTTTGGCATCTCATAGCTTAGGCAAACATCGGGCTTGCGCTCGCTTATCAGGACTTGACAGGCACTCCTTATATTGTCAGCGAATTTTCGAGGTTTTAGATATTACAGATTATAGCGCAGTTATAAGGTGATGAAGGAAAGTATTGGGCTGACGAGTAGACCTTTCTGAAAAAAATGAGATATGTTTAATCTAATTTTACGTTCTGTATTTTGTTTTAATTCATACATACAAAAAAGCAACTGTAGAAGGTGTATGCGTCTTTATTTCTTCGTCATATTACACGAAATGAATAACTTTCTTCTATGAATGTTCTATAACGATTATTTAATATATATATATATATATATATATATATATATATATATATATGTATATATATATAGGACATAAATAAGGAAACAGCGAGAGATATATGATATATTCATCAACGTTTCGTCTTTATTGTAAGACTTCCTCGGGATGATAATTTGAAGACAAATATCATGCAAGTACATCGAAGTTTGGGGTTGACATTGTGGAGAGCTGTAGGAATCTAGTAGCAGTAGCTACTATGAGCGCTGGAACACAGTCCAGGCTAGAGAAGGCAATGATCGCAATATATATATATATATATATATATATATATATATATATATATATATATATATATATATATATATATATATATATATATATATATACATATATGTGTGGGTGTGTGTGGGTGCGTGTGTGTGGGGTGTACACTAGAAACACATGTTCCCATTTAGGTAACTTATTCATTACTAATGAGATTGTTCGGATCAAGAAAATATGATTTCCCAAAGCTAATGCAATATAACAAATAAAAAGTAAACTCCAAAAGTGGTCTGTTTCTGTTCATTATGTATCTCCTTATTTATGTATCGCTTTTAACCAACTACGGGTAAACACCTATCAGTAATTTTGTTATTCTATTCCTATAATTGACTAGTCTAATATGTTTTGCTGTATTACTTCCGACCACCTTAATCCGTGTGTAAAGATGACCCATCGATAAACTATGTTGTGCAACGTGGTGTCTCAAGAAGGTGTTTTTTAATTCAATACTTATAATGCATTTAAAAAGGATGCGTTTTTTTAAAACGAAATCATTAAAGGCACTTCTTTTAATCGCTCCATTGTTAATTTTGGCACATTTTATTCTCCATTTGCTCTTTCTTTCGACGATATTATTAATTAAAAACTATCGATGTTCTATATATATATATATATATATATATACATATATATATATATATATATATATATATATATATATATATATATATATGTATATAAGGAATAGGTAAAATAAATACCTTTTGAAGCATTAAAGATGCGATATCAATTTTTTTTTAAAATAAAAATAAATTTTTTTATTATAAACATTCATTTTTTTTTTGTTAGTTTAAAGTGATACAAATATTTCGCCAACACTTGGCCTCATCGGTGTGTCATATATCCTGATGTCATCAGATATGTAGTTTTTTTTTCTCCCGGCTTCTGTTGTTGCAGCCGGGCCAAAGGGTTTTTTTGTTGTTGTTTCCCACCTTTAAAATATGAGATCGTGAATGGGCACGTGATCGGTATGAAGTGTTTTAAGGTTCATATTTTTAACGAAGCATCTATCGCTAAATTTAATAAGGAATAGTTAAATAAATACCTTTTGAAGCATTAAAGATGCGATATCAATTTTTTTTTTTAAATAAAAATAAATCGAAACCGATTATTTTAAAAGAAGAAAAAAAATCGGTTTCGATTTATTTTTCATCCCCGGGGAAATCTTCAGTCTAAAATGCATTTTAGCCTGAAGATTTCCCCGAGGATGAAACGCGGGCTCCTCTGTGTAGCTTAATTTCCATAAATATATTTTCATAGTGTACTACATAGCTCTACTTACGTATCGAGCAGTGTTGAAGTAAATACTAAAAATTGATGCATAAAAAAGTATATCTCCTCATAAATGTTATGTGCATACATGAAATATTAATATATACGTGTATATATATATATATATATAGAGAGAGAGAGAGAGAGAGAGAAAGAGAGAGAGAGAGAGGGAGAAAGAGATAGATAGATAGATAGATAGAAATATATATATATATATATATATATATATATATATTTCTTATACAAGCGTCCTTAAAGACCACCGAGTTTTCTCTCTTTACTATATTTCTTGTTAATCTCTCGACGCTGCGAACGATTCGTCGGTGTTCTCGTGTTAATTTGTGGAAGACAGTCGAGAGACCGAAAGCGCTAGAGGAGTGGCCCACGATACAACGTTACGCGCCATACTCCACAAATAAACACCAGAAAACCGACGAATCGCTCGCCGCGTCGAGAAATTAACAAGAAAGATAGTGGAGAGAGAAAATTCCGTGGCCTTTAACGAAACTTATATAAGAAATGACTTTCTGCCGAATATATATATATATATATATATATATATATATATATATATATATATATATATATATATATATATATATATATATACTTTTAATTTGAGTTAAAACAGTCACTTGTATCATGGAATTATAGTCCTTCGAGGGGTATGAATAACACTCTCTACACTGTCGATTCCCGTAAAGATGAAACGTATACGTATGAAGTTAAAAATTCAAATATTTCAAAATTGAACCATGTGGCCCAGCTTTATATAGGATGGGAACTGTAGTTAATAGTATTAATACAACCGTCGCCGTAACTCTAATGCACGTTTCATTTCAGCAGTCGAACAATCTTTACGGCGACTGTCTGTAATAAGTGTAAGCTCTTGCTGAATTATCGTGTGGGCTGAAGCGTAGTTATGTGAGTTAAGAAAATGACTAGTGTTCCATGGTTTTAGCCCCGCGACAGGTATGCATAATTTTCCATACACTAACGAGCCCGTAATGATGAAACGTGTGCCTATGTAGATAAATACAAATATTTTTTATTAATTATATATATATATATATATATATATATGGGAAGAGAAGGATGAAGGTAATCCGACGTGATGGTAAAATGAAAAAGGAAAACCAAAAACTGGATGTTTTTTATGTGTACATCAACGTTTCGTCTTTATTTATAAGACTTCATCAGGATGATGATATAGGGAAAAGATATCATGCAAGCACAGATACATGTAGGGTAGACATGTTGGGAAGAAAAATAAAAATAAAATAAAATGAAAAATAATGGCAGCGTCTTGCTGGACGTCCGTACTTGTTAGAGAATGAAAATGAGTGACGAAAGTGAGTGGGAGAGAAAGGGGAAGGGTGGAGGGAGCAAGGACTACTGTGGCTGGCGATGAGAGAAAGAGGTGGGGGATGAGCAGGGGTAAAATGGATGGCAGAGAGAAATTGGAGGAAAGGAGGGAGGGGGTGTTTGACCAGATGGCTGTGGTCGAGATTGAAGGGGAAGAGTGAGTTGGAATGTTTGTGTGTGGGGGGTGTATGCAGGGAAAATGGGGATGGGTAGAGAGGGAGGGGGGGCTGTGATTTTGGTGGATGGGCGAAAGTTATGGTCTTAGAGAGCGTTTTGAGAAAATGAGGGAATTTAAGAAGAGGTATGGGAGAAAATAGATGAGAGGGGGAAGAGGGAGGATTTGTCGTGATAGGGTGTGAAATATTTGAAATATTTGGAAAATGATAGCAATGAGTGAGGGATTGGAGTGGGTGGGGGAGGGGGTGATTGAAAGGGTGGGTGAGGAATATTTGATATATTTTGGAGTATGAATACATGTATTTCGATTATAAATAATAGTTAGTGATGGATTAATAAAACATACTGGTAATTGCTTTTATTTTTAATGGAATTTATATATCGATTAATTTCAGTGGTATAAATAAATAAATTTTATTATTCGTTGTGATCCTATTATTAGCATTCACTATATATATATATATATATATATATATATACTAGGAAATGACCCATGTTTGGTCAATGTGTACGGTCGCTATTCATCTCGATTCATTACTAAATATGTAATAACAAATCATAGAATTATGTCAGTAATTACATTTTTAATATCTACATTTTTAGTATCGTTTCTTATGACATAAGATAATAGATCCACTGTTAGATAGATACTTTATTTTCGAATTAATTTCTAGCAGCAGAGGAAGTGCAAAATGGTAGTCTGACTGGCTGTTCTATTTGCGGCTTCCACTCAGCACTTTAAATTGTTTCACAGAAACGTTATAAAATTCAAAACTTGCGCAGATAAGAGTGATTACATATATTTTCTATTCATATGCATTGCAAATAAATCCGCATTGGTCTTTATTATAGAGCGTGAGCATATATATATATATATATATATATATATATAAATATATATATATATATATGTGTGTGTGTGTGTATATATATATATGTATATATATATATATATATATATATATATATATATATATATATATGATTAATATAATTCATTTGAATTCAGTTTAGATACAGAACGTTCTATATTGTAAAAATGGACGTTCTTAAAAATATATACACTTATTAATTACAGTATATATAATTATATATATATATACATATTGGAACAACAACTTATTAATTAAAAAGGTGTTGTCAAACAACACGGGATTTCCACGTGTGTATAGCTTTTTATGAAGTTTTAAAATCGTCGAGCAATGCTGTTGGTTTTGGATGGATGTTTTATATTGTATTTCGCTCATTTTTCCTAATTCGGCAATATCGCTAGCGCTTGCGACTTTCTCGGTCCGTCTATCGGGATTAGTCTTTTTGAAATTATGAATGAGAATACGTGAGCTGTTGTTATTTATAGATATCTTGAAGGATGAAAGAATGAAAAGAAAGGGGGTGTGGTTAGGTGGATTATTATTGTACGTTTACTTTTGTCTTTTCATATTATATTTCATTCTATTTGTTTGTTTGTTTTTTTTTATTATTTCATTTTATTTTATTTTTTAATCATTTTTGTTTTTTACTTGTTTATTTATTATTATTATTATTATTATTATTATTATTATTATTATTATTATTATTATTATTATTTACTTTATTTTCATTTAATTATGCAATCTGTTTAGTATGTTAGTGCATGTGTTTACAGCTATTTTGTTAATATTGGGTTGTTTGGTGTTCAATCAATATTGCCTCTAGTATTTAAAGTCGGTTTATGCGATCATTTCTGTGCATGATATCGGTGTTAGATGTAATATTTTTTATGTAAATTGGCCGACTGTAGTCTTTTGTTATGTTAAATTATATGACGTTGGATGGCACTAGTATCTGATGAATTTTAAGTTAGACGTCGAGAGAGAGAGTTGTTGTAGTATGGCCAATATAGGTGAGATGTACTTGTTCTGCTAGGGTGGTAGGCAGACATTTCCTAAAATGGCATGACAACTTATGTATAATGTTTATTTTGCTGAGGGTTTCATTGACGGTGTTATTTAGTAGTTAGGTTATTTTTGTTATCATTTTTTGTCGGGTCGTTAAGTTACAATGTGCATAGCCACTTGCCGTTCATGACTAAAGAGGATCTAATCTCAAATTCGTTTTAACATCACACGGATTGATAACATATCAAAACCGAGATGAATAAAGGAGAGAAATAAACAGGTATTTTAATATATCTCTACTTAAAATACTGACGAGGATGGAAATCTTTCAAGATCAAATTGGTAGAAAAAATGAAATAAAAGTTAATGAAACTAAAATGTATTGTATGGCCTCATTATTTTTTTTTAATAATTCACATTACCATATAAAATGCTTTTTACACCAAGAACAACATTTCTTATAAAAATTTGCACTGCCACGTGCTGTTTTTTACTAAAGAGACTCTCATCATAAATTCGTTACAACATCACACGGGTTGATAACACAATAAAAACGAGATGAAGAAGAGAGAAAAATAATAAAAAAAGTATTTTAATGTATCTTCACTTGAAATTCTGTCGGAGAAGTTTATCTTTGAAAATAAAATTGGAAAAATATTTTTATTATAAAACTAAAATGCATAGTATGGCGTTCGAATTGCTCATCATAATTTTTAATAATTCATATTACCATAAAAACACTGGATTCCAAACCAGGAACAACATTTTTATAAGGATGTGCATACTTGACTAAAGATACTTTCATAAGAAATTCGTTTCAACATGACAAGGATTGATAACGCACCAAAACCGAGATGAGGAAAGAAAACAGATGTATTTTAATACATATTTACTGGAAATTCTGACGAGGAAGTATATCTTCGAAAATTAAAAAAAGTTAATGAAACTTAAATTAATTGCAGTGCGTTCTAATTGTTCATTATTATTTTTAATAATTCATATTACTATATAAACAATGTTTTCTAAACCAAGAACTACATTACTTATATATATATATATATATATATATATATATATATATATATATATATATATATATATATATATATATATGTATGTATATATATATACATATATATATATATATATATATATATATATATATATATATATATGTATATACATATATATATATATACATATATATATATATATATATATATATATAACTTCGAGTAATTACGGCAAACCCTAATAAGATAACAGACGTTGACCAATACTCTTTTCCATTTTGTGTTAAATGATTTGTCTTTAAAAGTTATATTTATTTTGTACATGATGAATTTCTATCTGATGACAAAATCATGTAGATAAGAGCTTTTTGTTACATTTTTCTCTGTCAATTGCGACGAAGATTAGTATTGAAATTATGACTAAAACACCGTTTTATATACAAATACACACCTCACTCCAACGGAGGTAAGTGTATTAATATATTTCTTATGCGTCTTTGTACAACTGTGAAACTGTGGCTAAATGAAATGTCCCACTTTATTAAATAGAGAAATTGTGTAAATATTCCTATTCAAACTGTAGGTTATTCGATGTTAGACGCTTAATTATTGGATAAACTGTGCTTCTATAATTCAATACCATTATCAATTCTACCTGTCAATTGATGTTGCTGAACATTGATAGATTCAAACCTCGTACTAATGACAGATTTTGCGCTTATTTCTGAATGATAAATACTTTGATGTGTATGAAATAAAAGTAGTTTTTTTATTGGATATTTTGCGTTGAAGGACAAGACTTGACGATGGAATTTCTGTCTATTCGAAATTATACAAAAGTTACTAGAAAAATGTTTAAAGTAGCTTTGTTGTTGATTTCCTTTTGCATGCGATGCCATCCTGTGGGAAATCACGCTGGCAGATATTGAACGATTTTTGAAATCTCACGTATTAGTCTTTGAAATTGAGTGACGAATTTCATGAATTATCACATAATATAGCAGTGATCTACTGACAGAGTATATAATAACATACCGAGGTTTATATATATATATCTATATATATATATATATATATATATATATATATATATATATATATATATATATAGATATATAGTAGGTTATGAAAATATATTCATAGGAATTAAGCTACGCAGAAGCGTCCGCGTGTCATTCCCATAGAGAATCGTAAGACTACAATGCATGGACTTCGTGTTACTCCTAGCTCTATTCACATATTAAGCACTGTTGAAGCAAATCCTTAAAATCGATATACATAAAATATAATATAACTTCACAAGATTACACTGATAATCAGTATTTGTTGATTGTTTGCATACTAAGCAATGTTGATAGAGGGGGATGATAGGGGAAATAGGAGAAGAGTAATAAGAGAAAGTATGTACATTACTAAAATTATTGACGAAATAGTGGGTTTGTAATTTTCCCCTGTGTTTTATTTTTTGTTAAATATATATTAAAATAGTATAGCTTTTAACTGTTAATTACGTATTAATTTAAATCATGAATCAAATGATATAGATTAAATAAAATATTTAAAACGATTCTTTAAAATTTATATCCTCTATTTACGCTGAAGTTTTTCACAGAATTAATATATATATATATATATATATATATATATATATATATATATATATATATATATATATATATATGGTAAGCTATGAAAATATATTCATGGAAATTCAGCTACACAGAGGCTCATCCCCGGGAGAAATCTTCAGGCTAAAATTGATGGAGTTATTTTTGCATGGTGTTTTTACATACACGGCTAGTTAGTTAACCAATCATATTCTTTGTTGTTCTCTCGGCCATTGTTGGACTACTAACGGGTAGCTTAATTGCCATAAGTATATTTCCATAACTCTACCTACCTATCGAGCACTGTTGAAGTAAATACTAAAAATTAATACATTAAAAACTATATCGCCTCATAAAATGTTTTGTGGATACATGAAATATTAATATATATATATGTATATATATATAATTGTATATATATAAATATATATATATATATATATATATATATATATATATATATATATATATTATCATGTTTACAAGAATCAGCGCAAATAGACAATATAAATTTCGAAAGCATGAGGAGATATCATTCGATACATAATCTAAAAATGAATTGCACTCGTAAAGATAATTTTCCAACAAAGGTACAATAGGGACATCTCTTAATCTTAAACTATTCAAGTGAACGACTTTTTTTTAATTTGTCTTTTTGTCTCATTTGAAGAAACACTAAATTTCCAACTAACACTCTTGATCAATGCGACATCTAAAACATCTTCTTCACTTGTCCCATTATACAAAAAAATATTGCCTAAGAAGTTCTTGTGTAATGGATTTATTTTTTATTTTTCCTAAAGATGACTTGCAAAATTGTGTGGGTTAGCTCACATAATTCCTTCGATGACATTTTCTCTTCAATCAGTCGATGATTATATGGGTAAATAATGATCGAAGACGGTATTTCGTTCGATTGTGTTTGTGAAATAAATTATCTATAAACAGATTTTAGAAAATTACTATAATCTTGGAGACGGAGAACAAATCAGCGAGGCTTTCAAACACTTCCCTCATGAAATAAGCGCCATAATACAGGAGCAGACACACATACACATGAATGGGTACGTATCAACACTGAATAGTTGATCAAGTACATTAATATGTTTACATACATACATAGAAGTTTGCATATTAATATAACATTGTTAGTCCCTCGATTTATAAAATCGGCAGACTTATGTTTTGAGGCATGTTCGTCCGTCCGTCCGGATTTTTCTCCGCAACCATCCATTGAATTTCTCTGACATTTTGCATGAAGTTGTAACTTTGGTCAGGTTAGAAAGTGACATTCTCCGATTTTTGAAATAAAAATCTGGTTAGCCCCCCAGGGGGTCAAAAGGCCCCGAAATGGCAATAAATGGCATGTTTTGCCTCATAACTTTTTATCCATCCAAGCAATTTCTCTTAAACTTAGCCAAAATATAGAGGCAATTGTTCCTAATAGGAAATAAGTATCCCTGACCTTGGGAAAAATCTGGTTCCCGCCCCCAGGGGTCAAAAGCCCCCAAAATGGCAAAAATGACCCTTTTCTTCCATAACGTTTGATCTATCCTTTCAATTTTTCTGAAACGTGGCCAAAATGTAGAAGCAATTGTTCTGGATATAAAATGAGCATCCTTGACCTCAGAGAAATTCTTGTTCGCGCCCCCAGGGGGTCAAAGGGGGTGGGGGTAAAAAATACCCCAAATTGACAAAATGTATTGCATTTTACACTCGCCACATCGAGTCACATACAGAGGGGGACCACGCACGCGCGGCTTGTTAAGATTTTTGAAAAAATACTTAATATATATGAAGGATCGTTGGTAAAGATAAGGTATTTTTAATATTATATTCATTTCCAAATCTCGGAAGTGGTTCCAAAGGTAACCAGCTAATTAAATAACAACTATAACAATATTTTTGGAAATAATTTACGGCCTATTTTATATAGGAAAGCCATCGGAAAAATGTATATCAGTGAATTGTGGCATTTAAACCTCCCTGAAAATTGATGGTTTATGAATCTATACGAAGATTTACATGTTAACAAATGCTGTACTAGTTTTATGGCGTTACACGTTGACATCGGTGTATGTTATATGAATAGAGAGATAACGAAAGCGAGAGGGTCTGATTGAAAATTAATGTCGATATAAAATTGTTGTTCGTGTTCAAATGCTGTCAATTTGTTTTCGTCTGGGAAATTTAAAGAAAACAACGAATTATATATTACATCGTAAACTGGGTTCATATATCAGGACTCTGATAATTAATTATCATGCTAATTTGGGTATCTGTCTTCTTTACTATGTGCTCAATCCGAACTATTAAAGTTTATGGAATATTTACACTTTCCTGTAATGTATCACTTTTAATGCACAAGGGTTTCGACGGTGACCCTCCACGTAAATTCACTAGACCAACTCGAACATCAGATAAATCCCATCCATTCACTGTGGAGGCCCCCACATGCCGGAGAACTTTCTACTCCAATGCATATTCGCTTCGTGCTTCTGGACTCTGGAACCCCCTCCCTGCTTCCTGTTTCCCCGCCGGTACTTCCCGTAAGCGGCTACTGATGTAAACATACATCCATTTGCGCAGATTCTAATTTAGGTTGACCCCTCCCGCCCCCCCCCCAAAAAAAACGTTTCCCATTTTTTTCTCAGTAGCCGCTTACGTCTACAGTGGCAGCCTGCTTTGTTTGGGGTGAACTATGTAAAAAAAAGGTTAAAAGATAAGTTATGAGAGCGGAACAGACACCTAGTCCGCATCGTTAACTTTTATTGATGTGGAAGTGAAGGAGCAGTGTCACTTCTGGTGAGTTTAGAAACAATCAACATCAGAGATAGTTAATAGAAGTAATGAATTCACATTAAATATATTTTAGTTCCTCTGAGTTAATCATTCAGTTACGACGATAGCCGACATCAGAGGTGGTAGCGTGTAGATAGTGTAATACATGTAACATTGATACGTGATCGAATAACTAAAACGATCGCATAACCATACCTTACACTAGTATCGTTTCTCTTGTAAAAGGGTTCAAAAATATTTTGTGAATACTGGGCGTTTCTGTCATGAAAATTGTGCATATTCGCTCAAGCCATTTTATATAGGGTCTAGGTATTTACTATCAGGTTCTGATCAAAATATTTAGTAATCTTACTTGTATTACTGTGATAAATACGTCAATCTTCATCTATCTCGCATTTTAAGTGCATACGTTTCTGGTAAAACATGCTGTATTCGTTTTTCATTTTTACTGATTGGTTAAAAACTTTCATAAATTAATTGCTTAACTACACAACTTTCTTTGTGTTTAGATAATTGTCTACCAACATGTTAATAATAAGGGCGTTCTTTCCAGATCATCTTTAAAACACTAATTGCTGACAAAATAAAACAATGCTCGCTGCATAATTATTCTATACAATTTCATAATTAATATTTACTGATAGATTCTAACTCATAGACAATATAACGGTTTATCTAACGACTTTCATTTACGAAATAAATGTTATGCCGGTATTACGAAACATTTATATTCTGACGAAATTAGATGTTTTCTTACATTTGTAAACCGGAAATATAGGCTTATGGATAATGTTTTTAAAAACAACTTTCGACGTATAGCTTCATTTTTTCATACGAATATAACATTAATGCCTAGTTTGCATAGTAAAATATCAACAAAATAAAATAAACTTACATAACATAGAATAAAAAGTCCAAATATATTCTCATTCAATCTAGTAGAATATCAACTAACATAAACATGTTGTGTTCACATAGTAAGCGCACCAGTGTGACCGATTAAACTTCATGCTGATCTGCGTACATACATACCTAACAGAAAAAATATATCATGGATCTGATGGTATGCAATGAAATAAGAACGAATATTCTTCGAAGACGTCCAATTAATGTTCGTAATAATTATTAAATTGCTTTCTCAAACTCAAGCGTGACAGACCGACTTAAATTATATGTAAAACTTAGTGTTATGTTAACAATAAGTTTTACATATAATCTGAATGTGTCAGCTTACAAATAGACGATAGTTGCATTTTTACACAACCCATCACGACTTTAAAGTCAGTATGTAAAATGTTGAATACATCAACTCATTTTGAATATTCTCTTTTGTTAAATATTCAGTGTAATTTGAAGGTATTTGAGTCTATGAAATACGAATAACTGTCCGTAATAGATCCCTGGTTAAAAGTGATCGACGCACGGTTTAAAGACAAGGTCAATGAAAAAAGAACTCCACAATTCTAAGTAAAATTACAAGGTGAGAAAAACACAGTTGTGAGTATGAATTCGAAAGAGTGTTTGAGAAAGTAATACGTACAACAACATTTCCCGCCATATGTATATGATACCACGTTTGGAGAAAAATGGCAAGAAACACTACTCTTATTTGATACTGCGCCAGGAGAAAGTACTAACCTGCTTATTACAAACTGATAAATCAATTCATTGCAGGTCACATCGGACAGCGGATACACAACAGTGTATGTATTTTGTAAAGCTGTATTAAAGTTGCTCTATTTTCACGCACACACATGAGTATATAATACTGTAAATTCATTTGTTTAAAGTATATTAAGGAATGTAAGGTGGTTACTCAATCTTGCAAGCTTTTGATATCGCTTTTCGAGTTGTTTCGATTTTCGTATTATTTCGTGCCCGTACCGATTTGATATTATATTTATGAATTTTTTAGATGAGTATTGATCATTTGAATGTTGAAGGTTCAATCCTCGGTGAGGGCGATACGAAGAATTGCGAATTACTGAAAACTTCTAACATTCATGGCTGACGGAACGAGAGCATGCTACCCCCGTGCATTAAACAAAGTGTCCCTGTCGAAATTCCGTCCAGATTCCCGATTTCGACAGAAATATGCTCGAGTTCTAAAAGATACACCTGAAGAAGGCTGGAGGGTACAACGGACGAAACGTTGTGAGGATATCATTCAAGATGATAAATGTAGTCCGATAACATAACTTATGTACATTGAAGAATATTGTAAAATCGAGAAATATCGTTGAATTAATTTAATCCGTGGTAATTTTGTAAGTATTTATAATTATCTAAAGGGGAGGTGACGGTGGTTAAGTGGATATTAACACGGACTGAAGACTTGGGTGTTCCAAGTTCGAATCCAGTCGGTTCCACAGTACCACTGTCACTTAGGGATGTTGGCAACCTTCTCGTGGTCCTTCTCGTAAGTACCCGATGTCTTTCCAGAAAGAATGCTAACTATAAAAACATTGGGGAAACTAATGTTAACACCAGAATCATCTGATTCACACAAAAGAAGAAGAAGAAGATGATCTAAAGAAAATTTGTTGGCAATATATACACGATCTGATAAGCTTAATAACTGGAAAACGAATAAAGTAATGGAACTCAGATATGGACATATCTCTTCAGGTGTACTGCAGTAGTTAAAAAATATATATCCATGAAAGTTAAAGCGTGGCATACAAAACGATACAGCGGCGAAGCGGCATCTTGATAGGAAAACGCCTATCATAGAGATACGATGAGGCAATTTCCGTTTTTACGTTCTGAAAGTATACGATCGCTTATTCGTGCGATTATTGTTATCTCCGTAAATCGACAAAACGAAAACACACGAGGAAGGTAGCAAAATGAACAATTGTCTTTCACGAAAGATGCGGAATTGTTTTTCCACGATTATTCTTTACATTGTTAAGTAATTGAAGAACAACAATGGACTTTTAGTGTCCACTATTGTCATCTATGAAAGGACATGTTCGCTTGCTTTGTTCCTTACATCTTTCATTTAGGAAATATTGTTTTACTATTTCTACATCACGCGATATTAATGAAATTCGTCCAAAAACAATTTGCTTGATTGAAAATACATTTTACTGTGTTTAGAAAAGGTTACGAAGAATACATAACGTTAGCAGAAGTAGCATATAAAGAGATTAGGTAGGCTAGCTAAATTAAGATTACTCAATAAGGAAGGGCAATGCACCGGAAAAACGATAAACTTATCGAAGTATATGCACATGCTTGTGGGTATGTGTGAAGAGCGAATATGGCAAAAAAGAAACATGGAATATAGGTAAAACATACATAACAATATAACTTACGGTGTATGTATGCCTACTTAGAACAATTAGACGTATGCTTTTTGCATTTTTTTATTTTCCATATTTCAATGCGATAATTATATATATATATATATATATATATATATATATATATATATATATATATGTATATATATACATATATATATGTATAAATATATATGTTTATATATATATATATATATATATATATATGATATATCTATCTATTTAGCTATCTCTCTCTCTCTCTCTCTATATATATATATATATATATATATATATATATATATATATATATATATCTTTTATGTTATATTTAGTCAGTAGAAGTTCTCAGAAATCAAGGGACGAGTTCCTTAGGTTAAGACTTCATATCTATATTAGATAAATATATATTTAAGTATTCCATTAAAACTATGCTGTACCTCTCAAATGTGTAGTTTGTAAAGAAGTAAATGACATAAAATTTCGTCTTCCTAATTGACCAGTTGACTATGTATGAGTATACATATATTTTAAGTTTTTTTTTACCTGATTCCAGGACAAAATTAATCAGGCCTTATGTACTATCCATCTAAGTTTCGTTACTTTAATTCTCATCACTAAGAGAAAATGCACTGGTCTTCATATAGGCGTGTAGCCAAACCGAAAACGTCTCATGTGGTTATCGAATAGTATGTTATTATGAACATTTAGTCAGGGTTTACTTGTAGGGTAAAGTATCCTCATGTAACGGTTTCCTGACAAAGCTAGAGACCGAAGACAATCACGGATGTGTCCAGTAAGTAATTTGAACTAGCCAGTATGTAATTCTAACTCCCCAGTAAGTAATTAAAACTATATATATATATATATATATATATATATATATATATATATATATATATATGTATAAAGATAGATGAAATAAGAGTGAAAAACATGTTCGAAAGTCCAAATTTATTTTAAATTTCGATTGTTCAATGCAAGGTGTATTCTGTAATAAACCAGTGTGTATTATTCTTTCCTTAAGCAAAGGCTTTTCAAAGATCGAAATCTTATCATCAGAGGAGAAATACATATAGATAGGTTGGCTGTAGAAAAAGCCAAAGTTCATACATTTTAAAAATATTTAAAATATTAAAAATGGGGTAAAAACAGTTCGTGTAAAAAGGATATGTGGTTTGTCCAGAATGTCCGTGGAGGAGATTTTTTAGAAGACGAAATAAATAATTTTTTTCGTATGAGCAGTTTGGAGAAGGTGTTCCAAAAGTGAAATGTTTAAATAAAAACGTAGATGGAGCGCACTTAAAGTGAATTGAAGTAAGAATATATATATATATATATCAATACATGTATGTTAAAGAAGACGATCATTTATTTTCCCGTTATTTCTATAATGACTTTCTCAACACAGCGGGTGTGTTCCGGGATCTTCTGTGATTAAAATCGGATGTAGATACGGACGTTCCTTGCTTCTGAAGCGATTTTGAAATTCCGATATTCTGGAAGAGTGTTCTTTTCGCAACACTGTTGTTATATTATATGTATTACTATTATTTCACTTGGTAGGTGTGGGCAGGCTAAAAAACAGAACTAGATCGCTGAGTCGAGACAACGATTAATAAAATATAAAATACTCAATTATGTCGTCTATAATCAGGTATTGATAACGATTTGCTTAATAAATATACGTACATGCATATATCCTTAATATATATATATATATATATATATATATATATATATATATATATATATGTATATATATATATATATATATATATATATATATATAGAGAGAGAGAGAGAGAGAGAGAGAGAGAGGGAGAGTAAGTTATAAAAATATATTTATATCTTCTTATAAAACTTTATGGGGATACATGAAATAGTAATATATATATATATATATATATATATATATATATATATATATATATATATATATACGTATCAAGTTATAATATATTTATAACATCAACATGAATCCAATATGTTCGAAGGGGCGTAATGCCAAGTAGAGCATTTATTAAATCACATAAACAATAGTTTTTGAAGAGATGTTGTAGCATCTAAAAGTTGGTTAATTGCCGTTGACTGTAATATGTTGTATATATATATACATACATATATATATATATATATATATATATATATATATATATATATATGTATATATATATATATATATATATATATATCTATATGTATATATACAATTAAAATAGTTAGTATTAGGAACACTAGATACACCTTAAATTCCACTCATAGAAAGTATTAAAACGCACATTGGTAAAGCAAATCGATATCTGTTTCATGTTAGCGACATAAATCCGCGGTGTTAAAGATTAATACATTCTGGTTCGTGACAAGACTAAATTATCAGTTTAATTCAATGTGTGTGTATTATTATTTCTATTTTTACGTTGTTACACTTATCCACTTTGACTTATACAACATATTTCGTTTTGTCTAAAATTTAATTTCATGTTTTAAATCTCTTCATATATAACTCTAACAAGTATTACTAAAACACTAATTCTGTTACACGTGCTTTTGCGTTTCACCTATTTAAGATTTGAGTCTAGTTTCCTTACATTGTGTGTTCCTAATAGAAAGAACACTACACGTAATCTCTTTGTATATCTAAAATATATAAATATGTATAACAGTTATCATACAAAAATATCATACAAAAATAATGGCATATTTTTGGTCGTAATAACGTGTTAGTCAACGCTGTGCTATGTTAAAAAAGATGATTCCAGTTTATTATATCAAAAATATACTGAAACCGCCAACAGTCTATTTCTCGATAGTGATAGTAGCAGAATTATCAAAATCATAACCAAATATTAAATACAATCATGCATTTAAAAGGCGAACGATTTTAGTTACGTTCAGACTGGTGTGTACAATGTTATTGTACTTTCACAGAAAATGAACATTACATGCTCACAAAATGAGGTATAGCAGTAAATAATACTCTTTTATTTTATTTTTATTTAACATGCTAATGCCTAAATATCTAATTTATATAAGCAATGTTGTATTTGAAAATAAAATATTGCTAATCATTCACCCGAAAAATAATATCTCGCTAAATTAATTGTGCTAATTATTTAATTCTTTTTTATGTTTATCTAAACCGTAAATGTTGTGATCGTCTATAACTAATGTATAGATTACTCACATTTAAAGTTGTGAGAAAATTCGCCAAAAATATATCAACATATGTCATTGGAAAGAAATCCTATTTTCTTTAATTACAAATCTAAGTGATAAATCAGATTTATAAGGGGTATTTATGTAATTATAATAAATTGTTTAATTGCCATGAGAAAAGCTTGATATATCTTTACAATAAAATGTAACTACAATCTGAAATAAAATATATGTGTGTAAGTCTAACGAATCAAATATAAACATCATGAAAGAAAGTCACATACGACAAATACGGACACCAACATTTAACTAAAAAAGAATAAAATTAAAATAACAATAAACAATCAACATTAGAAAAAAGTTCATTATTGTTTTTATAGAAGCTACTATGATTTCTTTGAAAGGGAATCAACTCACTCAATGTATAACGGATATACTGCATATTTAACACTCCATCGAACAAATTAAATAAATAGTATTCTTAAAGTATGCAATAACTCGGACAAATTATCAAATAATAAAATAATTAACAATAAAATGAGTATCATAGCATGAACAAATTATAAAAATAACTATAAATATATACAACAAAGAAAATGAATTACTAAAACATATATGCACAGCAATTTCTCGATTACCTTGTTATAAAAAGTAAATAATAAATATATACGTGTTCTGCCAAACTGCTAACTATATAAACTCACCACCCTCTCGCAGTTTAAGGGAGACCCATTTTAGAGAAGGAAGTGATACTTACATTAATAAAAATCGTAAATATGACATCATGCTCTCAAAGATTCGATAATATTACATTGGTAAATATTTAATTGATAATTGTTTTATCTACCTTTGTATCGTATCAGTGTCTATCAAACAGTGTGTTTACCAGAATATCGTCCTGCAATTGCGTTCAAATACTTACCTGCCACTTCTGTTGGCTAGGATGTAAGTGTAGTATCTGTTCCGATGGATACTGCACCCTAAAGACCGGTGACGTCTTGTCCTTCGAGGCTTGATTCCCCCGATCTGTGGGTTTGTCCTGTGCAGTTCTAGGAGGTCCACTCTCCCAGGCTTTGCCTCCCCTCTTTGTGGAGGAGTAAGTTTATTGCTTACTGGCTCAGACGCCCCTACCAGGGAATGCCGACGGGGCTGCCCAGGCAATTTTTAATGGCCAGAGTGCTCACTTTCTCGAGCGCTGGCTTTTCAAAACCCACCTTCCCGACCCGACCTTGGGTCACATCTTACTGGGGGGGGGGGAGTAAGATAAAACTATCCTTGTGCCGAACCTCCTGGAGAGGAGGTAAATACACATATTGAAAAGTAAATAGTTAGTCTATTTTGAGTGTGTGGGTGTGCGAAGATGTAGACACAAAACAACCTATTACTCTCCTCGTCACTTTTTCTTTTGTTTACTTAATTTGTCGCGGATTGTGAAATTAACACAACTTTGACAAATAACATTGAATTCGTTTTGACCGAAAGTTACATGTAAATTCACGGAATCGTTTCATAATTAATTTGAATTAAATACGACCAAATTATTTAAGCTATAACTACTTTTAGTTTGGTGATGTTATTTCATCACTAAATAAAAAATAATATGATAAAGATAATATACAACTTTCAATCTCTCAATGAATTGGATTTGTATAGTATATTTTATACTTAAATAGAACATATTGATTTATATTTGAGTCAGCTAAATAATTTACAGTAAAATAAGTTTCAACTTCGTTATCTAATGGCACATTTTACAGGTTTAAAAATGTTTGTGGTGCTATGGTGAGTGCCTATGAATAAAAAATATTGTCACCTTTTTTAATTAAATTACGTGTTTTACAAATGAGCTGTGAAAGGTATAATTAAGGTTTTAAAACCTTTTAATTTACAATATATATATATATATATATACATATATATATATTTATATATATAAGTATATATATACATATATATTTATGTTTACTTATATATATATATATACATATATAAATATTTACTTATATATACACATATATGTACATATATATATATATATTCATATATACATATATATATATATATATTTATATATATATATAAGTATATATATAAATATATATATATATATATGCACTTATATATATATACACATATATATATATATATACATATATAAATATTTACTTATATATACACATATATATACATATATATATTAATATATATACTAATATATACATTTATATATATATATATATATATATATATATATATATATATATATATATATATATAGTATTTCACGTATACACATAAGATGTTGTACGAAGATATACTCTTTTATTTATCAAATTTCAGTATTTCGACAGTTCTTGATACGTGAGTAGTGCTAGGTAGTGAGTTATGAAAATATATTTATGCCAATTAAGCTACACAGAGGCTTCCGCGTTTCATCCTTGGATTGAATCAGCAGGCTTAAATGCCGAGTGTTTTTGTAGAAACACTAAGCCTATTAACCAATCAGATGAGGTGGTGTTCTCTTAGCCAATTGCTGGACTTCTCATGAACAGAAGGTGGGTTGATTTTACTTCCTATTTTCTAGGTGTATGGTTATTTTTTAAAGGATCCCTTATCCCGATTTCTTTGTTGTTTTCTTAACCAATTGTTTCGCTTCAAAAACAAAGGTTTGCTTGGTTATACTTCATATTTCCTATCCTATTATTTTGTTTTCTATAAGATAACTAATCCATGTTTCTTTTTTGTGTCAATAGAATAGGTAATCTTATTTTTACACGTGCTTGCTTGTATTTTTATTTTATATAAAGTATGCGATGGATTAAGTAAATTGCATGCAGAACAAGTGTATTGTATGAGCAGCTAACACCGTCTGACATTGAAATTTTCTCTTAGCTGCTAGAGTTGAATTGATATTCCAACACCCCTTTAAGAAATCTATATGCAGCTCTATGTTACGCCCTGAACTATATATATATATATATATATATATATATATATATATATATATATATATATATATATATATATATACATATAGTAAGCTATAAAAATATATTCATGGAAATTAAGCTACACAAAGACTCCCGCGTTTTATCCCCAAGGGAATCTTCAGGCTAAAATGCATGGAATTATTTTGCCAGTGTTTTTATATACGCAGCTAGCTAGTTGACCAATCAGATTATTTGTTGTTGTCTCAGCCAATCGTTAGTCTTCCCACGAACAAAGATCTTGTAAGTGTTTCTTTCTATATCCTGTTCTATAGTTCTGTTTTCTACGGATTGACCTATATCCTGTTTCCTTTGTTGTGTCAATATAATTGGTGAATTTATTAAACACGTGTTTCCTTGTATTTCTATTTTAGGTTTTAATTTTTTAAATTGTTATGATTTGTTTACTTTCGTTGTTTTTTTAACTTATTTTTCTATTTATTTATTTATCGGTAGCCTAAGCTACATTTATTTATGTGTAAACAGCTGTTTGCTATCTCACTTCTACACTTTAATAAATTTCGGATGTTTTCAAAATTTAGGATTTCAAATTTTAAATTCAGACATAATCTACACGGGTCGTCTAAATTTCTACATGTACTGGTTTGTCGTATTATTTTCTATTCAATTATTGGTGAGCGTCCAGATTTTTTTAGCTCCCAGTCGCATATTTTTTCAAGGCTGCCGCGTCAGTAATGAACGCTCACCCGTAAACCGATGGAGCCCCAGTCTTGAGTGGGTAGACATTGATTTTCTTTGTTTCCGATCAAGAATAGTTTTAGTTAAAATCAAAGAAAAAATTTTCGAGCACACCCCAACTTTTTCTAACCTCCCATAAATGTAAATATTGTTAGTTAAAGGAAAAAAAACAAACAAATTGTTTGACCCCCCCATTTTTTTATCCTTCCTCATACATATAAATATTTTTAATTTAAAATAAAAATAAAATTTCTTTTGACTACCCCGTAATTTTTGTTTTATCCTCCCACGTACATAGTTATATTTTCAGTTAACAAAAGAAAACAAAATTGGCCCCCAATATTTGTTTACCCTCCCCCATACATAGAAGTGTTTTCAGTTAAAAAACGAAAAACAACTCCCCCCAATTTTTTTACCCTCCCCCATGCATAAAACCTTTTTAGTTAAAAAAAAATTGACCACCTAAAAAATGTTTACTCTCCCCCATACATAGTTAAAATAATGAAAACAAAATTAGGAGGCGCCTCGGTCATATCAAATAACTCATGTTTAGATATGCTATTGAAGGCGCTTACGTCATATCAAAGAACCAGTTTTGTTATTCTTCAAAAATAGTTACCCATTTAGTAATGGCCGAGATATTTGTTGCTTAAATTCAATTTACAACAAAACACCTTGTCTTAACAACGTAATGAAAATAAAGAATAGTAATGTGAAAAAATCTTCTCACAATGACGTCACTTCCGGAAACATGAGTCAGCAATCAATTCTTCCAAAATAGTCACCCATTTAATTAGTGCCGGATATACCTTGCTTAACTTCAATTTACAACAAAACAAATTGTCTTAACAACGTAATGAAAATGAAGAATGATAATGTGAAACAATCAACTCACTTCCGGAAGCACCAGAAAGATGAGTCAGCTATTTATTTTCCCAAATGGTCACCCATTCACTAATGGCTACGATATGCCTTGCTTAACTTTAATTTACAGCAAAATCCCTAGTCTTACCAACGTAATGAAAATAAAGAATTATAATGTAAAAAAAAATCCTCTGAAAATGACGTCACTTCCGAAAAGATTACTTGGCAATTTTAACAGTACTTGCCATTCAAGGTATGATTTAAAAAAAACGATGGTGTCTTAATGAAATGTATTTAATTAATTGTATGATTATTTTTTTATTAATATCACCTCATCGGAAAATATTGTAAATACATATGTACATTTGATAATAGTAGTTATAAGTGTATATTTGTAAATATGAATTTAATTGAAGTTTTAAAGGAATGAATTATGTAAATGACAAAACCCGTCTAGTATCTGAGCGACTTTTTGTAACAGTATATAAGGAAGTTGAAAAAGTATTAGTTTAAGTAAGATTCCTGACACGTTTTCTGTTCTAATCGCAGTCTCGTCTTGAAATGTATTTCTACTTTATTTAAATGTTTACGGCGGTTTTTGTACTACTATATATAGAAGTTGGCAGATTAAGTGAATAGTAATATTACTCTGATGGAGTTTTGGCTTCAGACAGACTGATATATAATCTCCATTATTAATACTAGCAAATATATGCTCCCTCCGGTCGCATATTTTTGCTAGGCTGCCGCATCAGAAATTAACGCTAATGTGTTAACTGATGTAGCCTCAGTCATATTTCTTGGGTGGTTATACGTTGATATTCTTTATTTATGACCCAAAATAGTTGTAGATGTAAATAATGAAAAAAGAAATTTCGACCCACCCCGATTTTTGTAATAACCTTCTCCATAAATGGAAATATTTTTAATAATTTTTAAACCAATATTTATTTTAATTAAACAATTTGATTCAGTAATATTGTTAAAATCAACAATTTAAAGAACTGAATACAGCAAACAATATTTTTTGAATCGGAAGAAAGGCGTACATAAAATAAAACAATAAAAAAATCTGTATTCTTTTACTGTAGGATCTATGCTGACTTTGACGATGACCCAAACACTAACCCTAGCACCCACTTTGACTCTGACCCTTACCCTAACGATGGAGTCAAAGTTAGCGCGGGTCCTAAAGTGTAAAAGCACCAAAAAATCAAATATAGTAAACATGGTTAAATGGTCTCGGAAAGAAAGTTTACCTAATTAAATTTGTTAGAATGTGTGTGTGTGTGTGTGTGTCTTAGTAGTAATTTTTAAATCGGTTTTTATTTAAATTAAACAATTTGATTCAATAAAATTGTTAAAATCAACAATTAAAAAAAAAACTAAATACAGCGAACAGTATTTTTCGAATCAGAAGAAAAGTATTTATAAAATGAAACAATGTAAAAAACCGTACTCTTTTATGTGTGTGTGTGCGCGTGCGCGCGTGTGTGTGTTTTTAATTACCTTTTTTAATTAAACAATATGTTTCTAAAATCAGTTATATTATTTTTGTTGTTGACAGAAAAGAAAAAAAATCACATCTTTTATTTTAATAAATAAAACATGGAATAATAACAGTTTGTGAATTAAAGCTTAACAGCGTAAGTTAAAGTAACACGGTAAATGCCAGCGTTTGTTTACAAATTACGCGCTTGTATTGCGTCCAAACTGAATTGACGGAGGGAGATTGTTTCAATGGATTTACGTTCCGCACGCTGTTTAATCAATTGGACGTAGATAAAATAACTACGTAACTGATTAGTTTTTAAATCAATTATTATTTTAATTAAACAATTTGATTCATTAATTATAATTTATAAGTAAGATTAGTAGCGAGCAAAATTACTTAAATACATGATGAAATCTGAATGAAACGATCCTGAGTGTATATTTGAGAATACTAATTTATTAGAAGTTAAAAAGCAATTGCTTATGTAAATTGAGAAATGCCCATAGGGTTTATGCCGGTTTTTTTCATAGTATATAATGAAGCTAGGGGACTTAGTAAATAGTTATACAACTTTGATGGAGTTTCGGCTTCAGACAGACAGACAGATACATAAACTCCATTATTAATAGATATATATATATATAAATATATCTATATGTGTGTGTATATATATACATATATATATATATATATATGAATATGGGTATATATATGTGTATGCGTATATATACACATAAATGTATATATGTACATGTATCTATACATATAGATATATGCACATGTATGTGTGTAAATGTATATATATATATACATATATATGTATACATATATATATATATATATATATATATATATATATATACGAACAATTATGTAATGTTTAAGTGTCATAAAAAAGGTAAATTACATGTAAATTGTTTCGTTCTTTATTAAAAATACATAGTCGTTGTATTATAATTCTAAAATAGGACACCTGTTTATTTTGTAATTAATACGAACTTATCTCAACAGAATCTACAAACACGGTAAAAAATGTTTCCTGTGTAAAATATCCAACGATGTATTAGATGCATAAGATAGGAAATGAATAAAAAATAAAAGACACCATCGTTTCAATACATTTGAGGCCTGTCGCCGTTTCTGCCCCGAACCGCACGTCGTGCGAACAATGACGACAAACAAACTGAGTGGATTTGGGCTAGATGCCACCCATTATTATAACATGACAGTTCGAAAAAAAACATAAATACAGAAAGCGAAAAAGATAGAAACAAAATGATGAAATGAATTGATTTGTAATGTAAACAATGTAAATCCTAAAGGCAATTCGATTACTTCTTTTCGGTGAAGAATTATAATTCATATTTTGGGAAACATCGTCGATATAAGTGTATAAATCTATTGATATGATTTCGATTTTTACCAAAGCTATTGATTATTATGTTTTATTATGATTAATATTTTTGCTATATTTATGTAAATATATCTTGTTTATACTCGTCTATCTTCGACTCAGTGGTGGCTAATGTTCAGTAAATTGTGACGGTGTGTCTGTTTACATTAACCCCACTAGTTTCGCAGCGGATGTAAGCATATTTGATCATGTAAAACCTGATTCTAAAAATAATCAAATTAAATCATTCTAACGAAGTGTACGACAGCACTTAAAAATAAATAATAGCTGCTAGTTTGTTGTTACTCGGATGGTATTGTTAATATAATCAATAAATACTTTATTAAGTCAAACACATTTATTAATAATCGTTGTAGACTACTGCAAAAGGTTGATTTTGTGCTCAAAAGATACACATATGAAAATAGTTAAGAATGTCAGCCTTTGTTTACTGGCATTTACATTAAGATTTTAAACAACTGTAATATGTAAACCTTTGATCAGATAACTATGTTTGGTGGTTAGTAGACCTTAATATATAGTTCTAAGTAAATTACATTAAATATATTTGTATGGATATTGTTTTTCATGACTGCATTAAACATGTTATACATCGAAAGCTTATTCATTCAGTATATGTCCTGTTGTACATGCTTCATTACTGAACGTATTTTAAGATTGGCGTTTTCCTCGCACGCTTTTTTCTCCAATCTAATTTTATAGGTGGTAGCTTTTCTAGTTCCCCCTCGACGCAAATACAATAGAACAACCTGGCAATCAGATAGGTCTTATCCATTCACAGTGGAGGTCCCCAGATGCAGGAGAGCCTTCTACTCTAGCAGGTTCTATTCCTCGTGCTGCCGGTATATGGAAATCCCTCACTAATACCTGTTCCGCCGACGATACTGGCATGCTGAAGTGTAAAACTAATGTAAACATACATCTCGCTGCACAGCTCCAAACTTATTATTACATGTTAAACCTACTCCCTGATTCTCAGTAGCATATTACGTCTACAGTAGCGACCTGCCTTGATTGGGGTGAAATATATTTAAAATATTAAAAAATAAAATAAAAGCGCTATTCTGTCACAGTTCTTTATTTTATTTTGCAATTTAAAAAAAGTGTCGTCTTTGCACAATCTAAAAGAACGGTGTAATGTTTTTAATGTACATACGAAGAGTTTCGATGTATTCTATTGGAAATTCACATTTTTGTGGTGTACGTTTTATTGTATCTTTTTGCTATAAAGATATATTATATAATTCATCTTATGGTAATCATGGTTCCATATATACGTTTCAGAAAACTAAGAGTTGGGCAGTACTACTAAATGTGCTACTCACAGAAAGAGATTATAGCTATGACTCTCCTTTACTATGCTCTATAGATGTTATTCTCAGTTTTGATTCCTAAAATATATATTTTTCTTTCTCTATCTCTGGTCTTTCTACTTGCAATAACATGTCATGATGATCAGTTTAATACTGTAATCATGGTCTGCATCATTTAAGTAACAATTGAACTATAACATTATGATTTATTCTTGAGTGACTTTTACCAGTGTTTAGTGCGTTTTCCTTAAGGAAAAATGGTTACTCTTCGATTCCTGAGCCAATGAACATCTGTTCGAAGAGTTTAATTTCTAATCCCATTAGTAAATTAAGTGTTGGAGCCAATTTATTTTGCTGAAAAATTGTCTGAGTTCTTGAGATTGTCATCTAGTACTTTAACTTAGCTGATTATTATTTGTAACCATTGTTGAATCGCTGAATTCTGATATCACTCACTGATGGTTTGTGTTATATCACGAGCTTGTGCAATGTCTATGTACTCAACTAATGTTTAATATAACCAACATGGTCTATGACTATTGCTTAGCAAAGAAGTACTCTATTTATTGTTACAACATTCCATATTGTGTTGTTCATGTCAACATGTTTCGTCAATTGCCATGTTCTATTTCCTTCTTTTTGCCAGTTTGGATATGCCTTGTTTCCATCCATGTGTTAACCTTCGCTTTAACTATAAATGTAGTTTTGAGAAGTGAAACGCACATAAAAGTAAAACAAAGTCATTGAGACCTTCGATAGTTTCATTAAACGAGCAATAAGACCGCATATAAACAGCATCACCCAGGTAGTGGATTTGATTACTTAAAATGTTCATCTTAAAACAAAAGGAAGTCTGTCACAAGTTGTTAAATGTTTGTAAATGTTAGTAAGAAATATTAAACAGGACCATTGTCTCATATTACTCAGTTTATCTGAGACACTGTGTATTTGCTGAGAAGGAAACATACTCACCACTGTACACATGCAGTTTTACTCTCCTTATAAAGGTTATAACAATGTATAACACTTCAGCCGATTCACATTAGTGTTTACATGAACGATTCAAACGCTAATTCAGATATACTTCTGTATTGGACAATGCAGATGTATACTTTAGTTTTAGGTACTGTAAAGACTATATCTATATTTTGTCTAGTTTTTTGCGATGTATCAGTTCTATGATCTAATGGTACGAGCGATATTACAATCACTATAGTGGCTGCATCTCGCTCAAATGAAAATATGCAATCTCTCATATTCATTGTTTGCTCACATGCAATGTTGGAAGATAGGGTTTTCTTATTTAGTGTGTATGATATATGAATGTGTGTCGCAGTTTTACACTGTATACATATGCATGTGTCTAAAGCAGCGTGTATGATTATATGCAGTTCAAGCACTGCAATCCGACCACTTTGTTAATACTAGTTACTTATATGCATTCATATGAGAGTAACTTAAACTA
Source organism: Sepiola atlantica (assembly GCA_963556195.1). NCBI lineage: Eukaryota > Metazoa > Mollusca > Cephalopoda > Sepiida > Sepiolidae > Sepiola > Sepiola atlantica. Next base: position 109,349,050 of record OY744528.1, on the reverse strand, counting down.
TTATACCGTGGGAAAAAAGCACTGTGGTGTCATCATTAAAACATCTACCTCAGATCATAAATGTTGTTGTTTGATATTCGTTTCATAATACATTGAGAGAGAAAGAAATAACAAGAGTCTTTTGTTGTATTCTAATAAGTCCACCCACACATTTTTCCTGCGTCAGGTGCAAATGTTTTCACTTCTGACGTGTTAAACTTATTGAAGTGACTTGAGAAAAGTTCTACTGTTAAATACTTAGTTATGATAACAACTTCACCAGATTAAAATGTAAGACATTATGAAAGAAAAAAATAACTAACGTATATTTTGAAAACACGAATCAGGAACTAGCCTACGTTACTCACAGTATAGATTAGAATATAAAGTGTTTGATCCTGTAGCTAAAAAACAATAAAATAGGAGACACATTGACTTTTAATTTATATATATATATATATATATATATATATATATATATATATATATATATATAAGATATGAAATAATAGAATCAATAATGATAATATAATTAACGATAGGTGAAATATCGTAGAGTGATCTATCTCTATAAAATAAAGCTCAATACGTTGAGTAGAGCAATCAATTTTAAAGAAAGAAAGATGAAGATTAAAAAATTATACAAAATTACATAAAGTTACATGAAGTAATACACATTTTATTACATCGAACGTTCAGATGCAAGGAGTAACATGAATCCTTAAACCATGGTTTTTTAAAGATAAAATTCTTCTCGTCAGAGTTTAACATCTGGTAATAGTGTATTTATAACAATTAAATATTATCTAGTTCCATTTCACTTTGAAAAATTGAAGAATAAAAAAACAAAAGCGGTTGGGGATAAAGAAATAAAAGGTAGGGAAGTAAAAAAATAGCAGTATTGCGAAGTGATTTTTGAAGACGAAAGAGACGTTATGGTGTAAATAGTTAATAGTAAAAGTAACAGTTTGTAGAATTGAAGAAAGTTTTTTAAAAAATAAAAGGTGGAGGGTTCAAAATATCTCACTTGGTCCGTATGGATTCGTACTCCGTTATTATATATTTCCGTGGAGATTACAAGTAAAAATCCTGTATTGGTATTTTAAATATCCAATTCGGCAAATCCGAGGTTAAGATTTTCTGTTGAAAGGCGTTATGTGGAAAAGTTCATATCTGCCTTCAATTCCTGGCTTCCTTGGAATAGAACTGTTTCAAAAGTTGTATATATCATCTAAAATATTCTGCTTAGGGTAGGGAGCTTTGCCGACTAAAGAGAATAGAACCGGATCCACCGCGGTCAAAAAGGAATAATGCGTGCGGCTAATATTTTAAGGGTAGTGTGAAGGAGTGGGCGTGGTTGGGGGTTAGTGAAGTATATAAATTCAAGTTTAAGTGGCCAGCTCATACATCCGCCTGAAGATGACCGACGTCGGTCGAAAACGGTCGCGAAAATATTGTGATATTTTATACAACATTGATGACAATACAAAATCGGTCGTACGACTAATCGAAAAAAAGAATAAAAAAATAAATAAACAGAAGCTGTCGCTACTGTTTAACTAAACACACACACACACACATATATATATATATATAGAGAGAGAGAGAGAGAGAAAAGAGAGAGAGAGTGAGAAAGAGAGCGTCAGAAGGAGAAGAGACATAGATAATTCAACAAACAAGTGTGTAACATAGCTGGTAACCCAGTAGGTGACTTGAATCAAAATAGTTAGTGACCCCTGATATAACCAAGCGACTCACTTGTGTACTATTATATTCATTAGGCATTGTGAATGTATCTACATTAATATATATGACACAGTATTTTGATTGGGAGAGTATAGAATGCACAAAACCTCGAACCCTTGATAAGATAATTTATTCAGGAGTAAAAAGTAACTATAAGATTATAGAAGTTGGTTCCGATTGTTCTCTGCAAAATATATTATGAAAATGAATTGAATTACTTCTCGAGATATAGTTCTCACCCTTCAAATCTCAGTCGATCAACATAAATAAAGAAAGACTCGCACAATGTATATCACAATTTATTTCTGAACCACATTACGACGATTTAATTTTCATGAAATACAATAGCAATGCACAAAACCGCATAATATTTTACGGGAAGATATGACTGGATTAAACAGATTACATCAAATATGCTTTACTCGAATATAAGTTTTCTAACAGCAGTTTCCTTAACTTTTAAAGTTAAGTTATTATGCTACATTTAAAATCCTTAGCTTTATGCAATAATTACATTAAGTGCATTTGCTATTATAGTGTAAATTGTATATTTTTTTTATTCAAGAATAAACCCTTCTTACCCTGTCTTGTCACTTTTTTAGTGTTACTTTTAGGTTACTCTTATCAACATTTTCATTTGATAAGAATTAGAAATCTTCTCTCTCTATTCAATTGAAGCCTTTATTACATAAGTATCATCGCTTCCGTGTCTACGTCATTTCTTAGTTGGCCTTTAAGAATTCAAAATATCACAAAATAAACAACATATATCATAATTCTCTCTCTTTTGGTGCAATGTCGCCTTCAGACATGACGTGATTTTCTGATCCTGAAGTCAATTACCATCGGACGATGAAGAAAAAGAAGAAGAAAAAACACTATTTGACTAGGAGAATTGAAATTCTCGAAAGCTAAGATTAAAATACATTTTATTTATTTAAACACGACCATTTTTATGTTTTAAAATATAATACTATTACGAAACAATGGTTTTAAAAATATGTCTAAATACCCTTTCTAATTCAAATTGGATCAACCTCGCCTTCAGACATAACGTGAATTTCTGACCCAAATGTCCATTACCATCGGACGATGAAGAAAAAGAAGAAGAAAAAAAGAAAAAAACACTTTTGACTAGGAGAATTTAAATTCTCGAAAGCTAAGATTAAAATGAATTTTATTTATTTTTACACCGCCATTGTTATGTTTTCTCAAAACAAAATATAAAATATATACATATATATATACATATATATATACATATATGTATATATATATATATATGTATATATATATATATATATATATATATATATATATATATATATATATACATATATTTCAGATACAGGTTACATAGCTCTCTAGTAAGTAGTTAGTCACTATGGTTTTTTAAACTCGATTACCTCCCCATAGATGTGTCAGAATAATACTACTGTACACACTAAGAATGTGTACGCACAAACTTGACACAACATATGAGAATTCACATTGTTAAAATGTGTAACTGTAAAAACGATTTGATTATTTGTTTACTTTTTAAATAATAACATCCTATTTCCAAAAAAAATTAATGTGGAGATTTAAAAGTGTAATTTTAATAGCGAACAAAAATTCTTAATATCGAAATAGCATCATTGTGAACACTTGAAAAGCCAGTAACCAACTGTGAACAATCATCGATAGGTATTAGAAACTTTTTATTCGGAACGTTATTTCAAATGAACGAAAATAATGTTTTAAATCGCAATAAAAAAAACAAATCTTCTTCAGATTTATTATTTTGATTGATATAGTCTCGGATGAAATATCCCCCCCCTTATGATAAACGATTTAATTACATTGCCACCGAACAAACGGCATTATTTGCTATTTTTAACATACAGTGTTTATGAGTTCGACGGAGTTGTCCTTCCACAACCTAACATGGTAATTTAAAATAAATGAATAACCATGAATAAAAGTACCTTTAATAAACATTAAGAAAGTATGTCTAACCTATACAAAGATGTGCGTAAACAATACACCTACTTATTTTTCTCACTATTAGTAAAACAATTCACTTTATTATCGGTATACTATTTTACGTACATGTAATTTATAAATAATGAGTTTAGAGACAGGCTCACATACATTTGACATAACCAGAACATCAAATCGTAGGTGTTCATTAAATATCTGAGGAGAGTTAGCCATTTAAGTACACCTTTTAAAAGTCAGACCCTGACACAAATATACAGATAACGTTTCATTACATATATATATATATATATATATATATATATATATATATATATATATATATTTGAGGTGTATACATATACAAACATAAATATATACACACACATACATATATATAGTTATATATATATATATATATATATATATATATATATATATATGATTATTTTTATTTTCACAGCTGTGTACATCTACTGCGACTCTGGCATGTCGATGTTATAGATCAACAGCTATTATAAACTGAGATTTCATCAGGAGGTTAAAAACCGATCTTTACATCAGATCAAAATTGGAAAGAATTCTCAGTTTATAATAGCTGTTGATCGAGAACATCTACATGCCAGGGTCGCAGATATTGTACATGCCTTTGTAAATCAGATATTACAGCTCTATTTGATATTGAACACTTTTTATAAACCTGGTTTGAATTCTTTGAATTACTATCATGTGGATGTTTCATCTGGATTATATATATATATATATATATATATATATATATATATATATATATATATATATATATATATATATATATATATATATATATATATATAATTGTGACTATGTATGTGTGTATGTATTTGCCTGATATTTGTGTCTTATTTCACCTAAACCGCCGGACGGAATTGCTTAAAAATTGGCATGAGGACTACCGACCTCTCAGTGAAGGTCATAGGCTATATAAGAGATATATCCCTTAAACGCTAAAACTCCCCGCAGACCACACCTAACTAAAAACTGTTTCCCATGATTGAAATGAAATTTAAACCACAGGTAAATGGCCAAACATGATGTCTATTCCAAACATCTCAGCAAAGTTGATGATGATTCAAATGAGATATGCATATATATATATATATATATATATATATATATATATATATATATATATATATATATATATATATACTCTCTGTCTGTCTATATCTGTCTCAAAAAACAAAGACATACTAGAAAGTATATTTTCAATATAATTGTATTCATATGAACAATTTGCTTGTGAATACAAATTCCCATGCACAATTTGCATGTGAGGATAATGGAATTATTTTATCGTCATGGCTGCCCATTAAAAAACTAAGGTCGGTGTTTGAACATGTTACACAATGAAATTAATCTATTTAATAGCGTAAGTTTAAGAGTATTAATATAAATCTGAATAGCTTGGTAAGTAAGATATCTAGCTGCCAGCATCTATGTTACTGTTAAGGTAAACTCTCCCTACCATGATAATGCATATGATTCTACCATACACTCTAACCTGAGAGACACCGGGTAGTACTGCGAGTATATATATATATATATATATATATATATATATATATATATATATATATATATATATATATATATATATATATATATATATATATAAGTGCGTCTATAAAGTATATGCAAGTCATAAAAAATAAAATATTTTAAAATTATGTTTTCTATAACTGTTTATATACATTCTATAAAATAAGTTTAGCATACATACCAATGGATAAAGTATTGCTGTTGTTGTAATTTAATAAATCTTATGTGATTGATAAAATCAACACATTTTAGTGTCAATATTTTAATAGAAATACAGGCTTTGTACAGTAAATGTTATTGTTCATCAATTTTCAAATAATACATTATCATAAAAGAATACGACTAATAAATTCCACAATGTTACAAGAATGAAAAAAATGACATTGAACACAAATCAAAAGAAAAATTCAGAGAAATGCAATGCTAATTGTTGTCATTCACTGTACTCATATGCTTTTTTCAATAACTTTTAATAATTTGTGATGCACAAATATGCTAATGTAGCAACTGATAAGTTACTTGCAGGACGTTTTACTGCTAGCTAGATTTCATAGTTTCTCTTAAACTGTTAACCATTATAATTAATATATATCTAAATAAAAAAATATATAGAAAAATATAATAAATCAATAAAAAAACACACTAATAAAAAATAAAAAAATATAAAGAAATAAGGAGAAATAAAAAATGAAAAATAAAAAATAAAAAATAAAAAATGTTAAAAATATATAAAAGGGTATTAAGAAAAGAAAATTTAAAAATTGAAAAAATAAAAATTAAAAAAATTAAAAAAATTAAAAAATAAGAGATATAAAAAAATTAGGGAATTGCGTTTATATCTAGGGTTAGGTGAGGGGGTAAGGGCCATGTGGGGTTGAGAAATAGAGTGGTGGGTCAATGCAGGGTGTGCGAGATGGGTTTGTCTTAGTCATTATTGTGTCGGTCAGTCCAGTTTATGAGGAGTGCTTTGCGTCTGTGGATACAGCCCCGGAATACCTCATCTCTTGAGTTTAAGCAGGTGATATGCGGGTCCATAATGGCTCGTAATATGTGGTATTTTTCCGCATCGCACAAGGGGCACTTGTTGATGGCTGGGGAGAAAGATGGTCTTCTCTCGATGTTCTTCCATTTAATGGTGAATGGGGTCCCGTCGTCTTTCAGTTGCCATATTCGGGTTGCAAGGCTGGTGTTGGCTCTGGCTCTGTATTTGAATGTATGCCTATGTACATATGTTTACCACACCTAGACCCTCCCTTCTCTCCCCCTCCCCTCGGTGTCTTACCCTGCATCTCTACTTCGTCTTTCCCCTATACTTCCTGGCCCCCAAACCCCGACCCCTACCCTACAGAATTTCTTACACTTTTTTTATATATATTACAAAAAAACTTTTTCTTCTGCTTTATTTTAATTAATAACAATTCTATATACATTAACAATTTAAATATTAGAATCTAAATTTAACCCCTCATGCACACATATGTAACCCCCCCCCCATTTTACACAAATCACGTCCTACGTGATCCCAGACGTGACCGAATAAGTCCCACCATTCCTGAATATGTTTATCAGCTGACGATAATCGGGATCAACCTCCCGCTTTGAAACCGACGGTACTGATGTTACATTGAATTTCTGTATTTTATAAATAAATATATATATATATATATATATATATATATATATATATTAGTCTACAACTGTTATCATTTCTTTTTATTAACATATTTCTTTTACTATATGAGCAATTATAAATTGATCCTTCATGAAATTTCCATGAATAAAACAGAACCCGTGAGATACTTTCGTAACTATTTCAGCGGTCTTCACTTCTCTGGCGCACACACTAAGTAGCTAGCCTTCTAATTTTAACCATGGACAATTCATATATCAAGGGAGCGATAGCATCGTTTAATTATCGCATTCTCTCAACGGATGTCGATCGACGTGAGACTTAATGGAAACCGCCGTAGTCTCCCGAGCGAAAATTTAGATACGATTTCGCTCGTCTGTGTCAATTCAGTTTCCATTACGCGTAAAGGCGTACGGGACTAGTCGCGTGGCTTCGATCGACTGTTTAAGAGAACCAGCCAATTGCTCTACAGTTTACGTATGACCGTTAGTTATTAAGTCAAGTTGTCGATTCTTGTTGATGGGTGTGACCCCAACAGCGTTAGTTGTAATACATCTGAAGTTCTTAATGAGAAAGGAACAAACTGTTCTCTGAATGTGTATATATATATATATATATATATATATATATATATATATATATATATATATGTATATATATATATATATGTATGCGTATATATTTATACATATATATATATACATTTGCTTTGCCTTTGATATATATATATATATGTATATATATATATATATATATATATATATATATATATATATATGTATATACATATTATATGTGTGTATACATATATATATATATATATGTGTGTGTGTGTGAGTGAGTGTGTAGATACACCAAACATGCGTAAACCCTTGAATTAGTTTGAATGAAAAGAACAAACTGCTTTTTCATCATATATATATATATATATATATATATATATATATATATATATATACACCTTTGTGTTGCATTTGCTATGTATATATATGTATATATATATATATATGAGATGTATATATATATATGTATATATATATATATATATAAATATATATATATATATACCCAGAAACCCCAGACACAGATGACTTCATGCTTAAACCATGGAATCAGTTTAAATTATCCGATTGTTAAATGAACAAAATATAGCAAATATATATTTACATATGAATAATACGCAAGAAGTAGCATTCTGCAGTGAAAATATATTTCTGTATTCTTATTTTTTTCCACCTATAAACGTTCGCTTTTTTGTAGACACAATCCCTTCTACCCACCCTAGCTTTATGTATATTCTGTACAAGACATCGTTCGATGACGTTAGCGTTTGGGGGATCCTGGTGCTTCTCTATGACATACCGTGCCTGATTTTCGCAAATGACCACGAAAAGCATCGCTCAATCTTTAAAAAAGCTTAGCCCTCTTCTGGCAGCTTCTATGCACTCTAATGTATTCTTAGATACAGCTGTGATTTATATTGACGCGGATTCGAAACAGAAAAATGAGAAGGAATATACTATCGGTTCCACGCAGATACATTTGAATACGACCAGTAAACATTCAACTATTAAAGGTAATTATAATCAGTAGCGATAGTATTTTGATTTTAATGAGAAGTACACATCTGATACCAGCTAATTCCAAATGTATCCGGTAGTGTATACCATTATTTACTAGCATTACCTTTAGATCATTAATTAATTAAACTTCAAATTATATCTAGCAAACTCTGACCTGAATCAAAGTATTACGATATCTGCACATTATCTAAAACACATACAACTACCTTTATTTATCATACATACTCTTAAAGTAATCTGTACAATGTATCTTCTAGTATATCGTTTCAAAATGTAATACACATTCTGATAATGCATTAATTATTTTTCGTAGTTCAAACAATATTTATTTAAGAACATAATGTTATTTGCTTCAGATGATAACACTTACTTGAACAGATCATATTTGGAAAGAATTTAACGGAGAAAAAAAAAAAAAAAGAAGAAAAGAAATTAAAAATTTCAAAATTTGAGAAGGCACATGTTTAGGTCCGTTAACAATCAAAATTTAAAAATCAAAATCTATATATAAAAAATAAAATAAAATAATATAAAGTTAAAAGAGAGAGATATAATACAAAGGGTAGAATTTTAAAAAAATAGATAGATAGATAGATAGATAGATAGAAATTAAATTAAATCGGCTGCGATTCAGACAGAAGTAAGGGAAGGGGATGCACATGCAATAGAATATGTCAAAAAAACTTTCGCCTGATGAGATATCAGTTCATAACAACTGTTGATTGATAACATCGACATGCCAGTGTCGCAGATTTTGTACATCTCTGTGTAAATAAAAATATACATTTATATATATATATATATATATATATATATATATATATATATATATATATGTATGTATGTATGTATATATATAAACATACGTATACAATACTCGTTTAAAACATATACTTATTATCACATCTATATACACACACAACTGCATAAGCTGATCTAATATCTTGTGTATTGATTTCAAGTATTTACTTTAACACTGATGTATATATGAGTAGAGCTTACTAGCTGTATGTAAATATATGTATGACCAGTTAGAAAGACAGGGTCGTCTTATTTTCCTATCCATAGGGGGTTTCAGGCCTAGTGCGCGGAGTTTTGTTAGCAATGCCTTTTTATATATCTTGGTAGGGTAAAGTTTAGCAAACTTACCATTCAGATTCGTTATTATATCTCCCTGACTCGTTAATATTATGATTGCCCAATGGCTGAGCTTCCTTCAAACAGAGACTTGGCAGACATGTACTTGACTCAATTTTCTTTTGTTTCGATGTGCCGCACCTCTTTTGTGAGTGTATCAAATAAACAGGTGACCATACATTAGCACGTGGTTTTCGTAAGTTTAGGATTAGGGTTAGGGTTGGGGTGAGTTTTATTTGTTAACTGGCTGGTCGGAAAATTGCTTAGAAATATAAATAAAATCGCTGTGAAAAATGACTACAAAAGTCAATGCATTCAAACTAGGGAATTGGCCACTATTTTGTAATTTTATTTTTTGCAATCGTATAGATGCATTGAACTGATTATCTACAACACGCTGTCTATTGATAAGTTCCCGAAAGTGATCACGTCATCTAAGGAGTATATCTATACGATATCTTAATCAATGTTTACTATAGTCGCTAGGGGCTTACAGTACATGTGAGCTTGATTGATGATACACAATCTTTAGTAGAGTGTGCAGATGTTTTGTATTATTTATATCATACGTAATTTGAATATCATCGCATTTGAATTTCACCCAGAAGTTTCCATGATCCCTAAATGACGTTGAACAATTGCCTTTCATTTTTGTAAATAATTTTTGTTATTGACATATAGGTGTCACTTAACATCGAGGAAGGAGTTTGGCTATTTTTCCCATAACACTTATATGTGTGTGTCTGTTCAAATAATCTAGTTCGTCAGCAATATCTACATACAAATATGATTTCATCGCTTCCAATCCGTGTTTGCAAGTTATATTACCAATATAGTGTTTGAGCTTAATGTTTACTCATTCATTTTAAAGAAGACATACATTTTGTTTATTTCAGAGCAATAAACCACTGTTCTACAATGCTGGCCATGCACATAATTGAAGATTTGCTCGCATAATACGTTAATCCGTCCAACAATCGGAACCACGCATATCGAATATCCCTCTTATCAATCAATACATAGTCAATTAAATCTCATGTCGTGCAGCCAGTAGACACCCAGGTTGTTTTGTGCCGAGACAAAGAGTCTCCGACTATAAAATTGAGCTGTATATGAATCTGCAAATGTAACAAAGCCGTTACTGTTTCAGGGTCCTCTACTGTGCTTTACTAACACTTTCGAATTCTACAAATTTTTCGCTCCCTGTAAATTAAAGTAACAGATAGTGACACGTAAATAAATAAAATTATTCTTTTTTTTTTTTTTTTTTTTATTTTTATTTTTTTTCTATTTTATTTTATTTTATATTATTTTAAATTTTTTTCTTAACTTCTTAAGTGACCTCAATGAAAGCAACACCACAGTGTGTATTGCCCGTTGTTGTAATTCTTATTCAAGATACTTAATTTTCCCTGATAATCTGCCAAGCAAGTACCTGCTTAGTAGTTAAACACGTGTAGGTAAAAAAAAATTAATTTGAAAAATAATAAATGAATAATTTTTGAATGAAAATATATATGTTGTGTTGTTGATTGGGCTCCTGAAAAAAATGTTTGGTAAGCTTTCAAAAGATCACATATAAATGCTCTGTACTCTGTAATCGAGTGTCAAAGAGCTTGTTTTTATTGGACTAATCCCGCTCTTCACCGAATAATCTTTTTTCTAAGTGTAAAATCCAAATATATATATATATATATATATATATACTATTTTTTAATCTGATATGACATATAATTATTTCCACTTCAGACAAAACCGCAGCCCACACAGACCATGTAAGCCACAGATCAGAACGAGTAGACTCGAGTTTCGCCGTCCTTTGGGCTAGTCAGTAAGCCACATCTTAGCCCTGCTTGGAAGTAACTGGAGTTTGGAATCCTGATGGTAGATGTGCTGTACTTATTAGCTCATAGAAGTGCGAAACTTTAGTCTATTGATTCCTGTCTATGGCTGTTATGTTTTGTGTGAGTTACGGTGTTTTCGTATTTATGAAATCATAAATATATATATATATATATATATATATATATATATATATATATATATATATATATATATATATATATATATATATGTTAAGTTGTTTTAAAATAATTTGTTCATGTTCAAGGTGATGTTGTGCTCTAAGGTCCGAAAGCCATTCTTGGATATGATGGTACTGTTCAGCTGTCTCTAAAGATAATTTTAGAAATAAATATATATATATATAAATATATATATATATATATATATATATATATATATATATATATATATATATAATATTTGTTATTGTTTATTGTTTATTATCTATGTACGTATACGTTTAGTCCTTAAACCGGGACTCATCAGCATAGAGATATGGCTATTCACTACCGGTCATGCGATTCGATACCCCGGATTACGAGTATTTTACAACTTAAATCCGACGCCTTAACCACACTACCAATTTAAAATAGCGAATAAACTGTGATAATTTTAACACGATATCAGCGGCTATAACGTCTAGAGCGTTCTACTTGTTTTAGGAAGGAACGATGCATTTAAAGCTAGTGACGTCATGCGATGGTAATACTACACATATAGTGCTCTACGTTTTCGATGAGCGCCAAATATATATATATATATATATATATATATATATACAGGGTGGGCAAAAATAAGGGTCCTATTTTTAAAAATTCATAACTTTTTTATTTATTGATTTAAAAAAATTTTTTTTTTTAGAATAAGTAAAGGACCCCTTCCGAAGCAAGCATGAGCCGTATTAGCCCTAAGGAACGTACCCTCATTTAGAAAACATTATTTTTGCTTAAAAAACTCAAAACAGTGTAAATAACAATACTTTAGTTTTTGTAAGTTTTAAGAAGTGTTTTTCGGCTAAAATTTGTTTTGTTTATTTCAAAAAATCCCGGAAGGGTCAGTCTACACACACATAATGTTTGGTGAGTTTAACTTTTATTTTGTGGAAGTTATTCAAATTCAAGTTATTCAAATTTAAAGATAGGACCCTTATTTTGGCCCACCCTATATATATATATATATATATATATATATATATATATATATATATATATATATATATATATATATATATATAACATCTTTTATTATATATGCACTACACTCTGGTATCCTTCTCTTTAAAGAAATCGTGAATTTCATTGTGGTCGAATGGGGCATTGCCAACTCGAATTTAATAGTTCATCCTTTGTTTTGTATTTGAATATCAATTGTGTAATGTATGGATGGACTGCATTTCTCTTCTCTCTGATAAATTAAATTTGACAAATAGTGGAGCATTTTGAAAGAGGTTTAAGACCAGGTTCATCTTATAGCAATGAGATATATCAAGTCGTTCTTGAATGCGCAATTGAATTATGGCTTCGTGGACATAGATTCGGGTAAATGGCTATTAATTCTACGAATACGCTGTCCACTGGACGATGAGACCGTAAATGTGTTATATCTCTAACCGCATGGACTTAAATAGGTGTCGCTATATGAATGAAAGTTTGCTGAATTGTAATTACCGTCTCTACAGAACATTCAGAGAAGACATAAGAAGTAACACCGGAAGGAAACAGTTCCAGGTGGAAATTATATCATGAAACCAAATTATAATATCTATATTCATCACATTAACGTGTGTTTATTTCTCGCGTGAATGTTTTTTCTGATAATTACACATCAAAGTGAATTGTATTTATTATTAATCGAATATTTATCGAATATTTATTGAACAGCAAAGTTAAATAATGTAAAATGAAACAAAAATAAAATATTACTATTGAAAGAAATAATGCAATTAGGAAATTGCATCCACCATAATGCATTTTTATTGTTCCTGAACGAGTCAATAGTTGAAAAAAATCAATTACTTCGCGAATTCTGACTGGAAGTTTAGTTCAAAGAATGATGGTTAGCATATATGAATGTTTATTATTGCCTATAGGGGAAACAAATATAAAACAATCCTTTATTGAACAAATTAAATACTAGGCTCAGGTAGTTATGTAAGCATGGTTAAACTTACTTATAACATACCGCTCTCACAAATATAAATGGAAGTCTATCCATTTAGTTGTTAAATCGGATAGCCGGAATCGTGTAATATGAGAACTGCAATTAATGACTAATCATAACGTACTTTATTTATTACGACAGATTATATACCCTTGCGGTTAAATAAGTCAATGACGCTTGACCGAAAGTAGCCCACATATTAATATTTTCGAGATAATGAAATATAATTACACATACTCTGAATATATATTCAACTAAAATCATGATAATATTATAGCATTGACTTAATACATAGTTTCTACGAGTAGTAAATACTCTTTTGATGTAAACTGGGTTCTATAGGAATAATCTTCTTGATTGACGATGGAACAAACATGTCGGCATAAAAGAATTTACTCTGCCCTACAGTCACTCCATCAATCTTCTAACGTGAATCCAATGCACGCTTACGAATTCATTGATATCCTTGATGAAGTGGGATAAGCAGAATTAGACTTGAAATCGTGCATAAGTAAAAGTGGCTGTCCTTTGTCATCGAGTTAAATAGTCAGGACTATTCCCCGGATAGTCTATTAAACTAACCCCAGTGCTATCACAGCTAACCATGATGTAGCTGCACCATTGTTGACGTCGTAAATACCAGTGTAACTCAGCTTCGAAATATATTCTACTATTTGTCCAACTTTCACGGCAACTAAAGTTAGTACCTGTATCTTCAGTGAAAAAACAATATTTATTTAAATCATCATATGCTTCCAAGTTTGTTAATGTATTAAATACCAAATCTTGGTTATTAAGAAAGGCAGGGTCAGCGGAGGTCACCTATTTCAGAGCACGTTCTTTTATATTAGTTGTATTCCTCTCTTCCGGAAGGGTGTTTTTAACGGGGCCAAAGATGCAACCCGGACTCTATAACTTTGCTAAGTGTTAATTAATTATTGTTGCTGTTTTTTGATTTGAAATTATTCGTGCCTTAACTGTTGTTTTTTTTACTTTAATTTAAATTATTTTTTCATTCATATATTTCTTTCTTTTATGTATTTTCTATTTTTACTTATAATCAAAGTGTTCTTTTCTCTGAATTTATACAAAAGTAGATTAGTCCTCTCACTCACATTACTGCCCGCTGAAATGTTTCAACAGTAAATATTACTTATGAGAGGAGAACCCATCTTCGATTTTCTATTATCTCTGGACGCTAACGCGTAAAACTATCATATCTACGTGTATATATATGTAAAGTATAGTAACACAGAATTACACAATCACCAATGCAATAATTTATTTCGACCCTACGCCATTTTCAAGCATCAAAGCGAGGCGATTACATGTTTGAAAATGAACACCGAGAAACTCCCACACACTATTCAATACACATATAGAAAGAGCAGCAACATATTTAATACATACCTTGGGAGAGGGGGGGTACTTAATACCTCTTACTCTTTCGTACAGACTCAGATGATACGGCCTATATGTGCGTTTTATTAGAATTAAGGCACAGCGTTAGTTACTCATATTTTATAAACCGTTCTCTTTCGAGTCAGGTGTGTAACGTTCTGCACCTTGGCTTTACAACACTCTCAGTGTAATCAAGTGCGCTAATACATGTGTTTGATGATTTTAATGAATACCACCGTGACTGGCTTAGCCTCTCCAGCTATACAGACGCAGCTAATACATCCATGTACAGTTTCGCCATAGCGCACTTCTTTTCATAGACTCTTAATTTGCCGACCCGCCTCCTTGATCGTGTGGAGCCGGAGCTTTAATTCTTGATCTGTTATTGAACTCACTTCTAGAGGTTTCTGTAACGAATGTTCATAGCTCGCTTGGATACGCTGATCACGTTGTAGAACTGATTGATATCCCACTAAAATATCGTCTCAACTGATTAGTCGTTGCTCAAAACGAGTTAATACTACAAGCAGACTAATCGGGAATAAATCAGAGATCACATAAGAGACGCCCCATTGAGTGAGAAGTTTCTCTCTCTGCTGATCAGTAAGAAAATGTGCTACTAGAATAGGTCAAAGCAGGCATTGATGCAAACATTCTATCACAATCCCTACTCTCAACAGTGGTTCACCTCGAACTGGGCAGTTGCTATTGCTCAGAGGCGGCAATAATTCCGACAATTCAACCGACATAAACTTATAGCGTCATGAAATCATTGTAAGCCCGTAATAGATGAAGCAAAGAGAAGCTATACAGAGATACCCATGAAACGCATTCAGTCAGAAAAAAAAACTATACACTTGTGATGCCGGGAAAATCTTGAATATTGTGATGAACAATAGGCAATTAACTATCCCCCGATATAAATTACAGATATATCCTTTGAACTTGCCCAGCTTGTCAGTTTTTAACTCCTTTCTGGACTCCACAAACCACCCTCTATCAAAGTTCCTATTGCAGACTGAAATCACACCTGATAACCTGCTAATCAGCCTTATATCATGTCCGTGACATAATAAAAATATTTGGCACCTCCAAGACATGCGGGGCTGATATTATACAAGTAATAGTATTAATGAAATGCTCTGCTTAACTGACTTCTACACTCTTCAAACTTTACTGATAGCTGGTAAATTTTCTGTGATACCAATCTTCAAGAATTCTGATAATTAAACTAACCTTCAAAATTATCGCCAAATGTGTTTACTTCAGCTCTTCGCTAAAATGTTTGAATCTTTAATCAATCCAGCGATGTACGTAACCTCGTTGATGCTGAACTTATGTAAGACCATCAGCTAATATTTAGGCAAGCACAGTCTACTACACACATCCTAACAGTAATCTCTGAACGCATATACCATATATTGGTCAATATAGAGCGGTAGCGCTTAATATATACAATAATTTGATAATTTCTGACATACTGAACTACTCATGAAAATTAATTAATATAGCATTACTGGACGAATATTGAATATAACTTGATCCTTCCTATCCAAAATAAAATGCATGTTTTTCTCAATAGCCGTTCATCCAAACAACATCGCATAAATGAAGGTGTACCCCAGGGATAGATAATTGTTCATGACTTTCATAAACGACCTTCTTAATGACATTGTGTTTGAGATAGTTATATTTACTGACGACACCACGCTTTGCTCTCGTTACGTAAGCAAAACGGACGCGCATATATCCGAGGTAATCGCTTAATTCTAAGAAAGTTGCCCTCAGTCTGTAGTGGAATATAGTGATACGAGACCAGTAACATTTAATGCTGCTAAGACAACGCTCTTTGCCATTTAACAACTACAAAAAAACTATTTAACTACCGATTGCTATAGCGAGTATTACTCTCTATGAGAATCTGACGCTCAAACTTCTCGGTCAAACATTCAATGGTAACATCTATTGGAACAAATACATAGAAGACATTGTCAAATCTGATTCAAAGAAAGTGGGCTTCCCTTACCGTTCTAAAAAAAACTACTCACACTTCACAGTATCTGATATCTTTACAAATACATCATCCGCCTATGCATAGAGTATTGTTGTCACATCTGGACTGACGCATCGTCAACCAGTTTCTACCTCTTAGACAAGGTCCAAAAAAGTGTATCTTATCTAATTGGCCACTCACTATCCACCACGTTTTAGCCCTTGTTTCGATCGCCGCAATGTTGTATCCTTGTGCTTATTTTACAAGTACTTCAATGGGATGTCCTATGCTGAATTTCTGCTCACTGGTTTTTCGACGTAAATACACTCGACCAACCCGACAATCATCTAAATCCCATATATTGATTGTGGGGTCCCCAGATGCAGGAGAGCCTTTTAGTAATCTAGCTTCTTTTCACGAGCTGTCGGTATTTGGAATCCCCTTCTATTCTCCCTGTTTCCCCGACTGTACCGACATGCAGGAGTTTGGAACTTATGTGAACAGGTACTCGCTGCACAGCTTAAAATCACGGACGCCCTCCTAAACTGTTCCCCTATTTATCAATAGCCCCTTACGTATACAGTGCCAACGAGCCTTGTTTGGCGTGAACAAAGATTTAAAAAAGGATTGCCAATGTATGTGATAATAGCTGTACGTCTTACGTAAGAATCTCAATGTAACAGGTGACTAATGTTCCTTAAATCCTTATATGTTGCCGTTTTGGGCATCTAACTATCAGGGATTTCTTTAATAAACATTTCCCCGTGGGTCGTCGAACCGTATGCACCTGACAACATAACATCTCTAAAATTATGCTTTCGATATTGTTTATGATGGGCATTTTTTCTTAGAAGTTGATTATTTTTCCACGTCCGATATTACTTATATGAAATTCTGATAGCGCGACACTTGTGTTTGATGAGTGGATTGCGTAGGGAAGATGGTTTCTGACTTTGAGAGTTTGTTTACATGTATGTATATATATATATATATATATATATATATATATATATATATATATATATATATATATATGTATAGTCTTGGAAGTTTCTCAACCGTTAAAACTATATTAAAAAAAAAACTTATAGTCCCAAGTCTTTCAGTGGAAAATCACTCATGTCAGTCAATTTATTTTTTACAGTTATTATATTAGTTTGTTTCTAACCCTATTTTAAGGGATCATCAGTTGTTTACCATGAAAAACTGTTTCGGGAATATATATATATATAAATCTCTCTATACATATATGTATATATGCATATCCACTGTAATGCCTTTTCAAGATAATCGGTAATAATGTGTACCTCATGATGAACATGTGTTTTTAGATAGGCATACACAATAGTTTGTAAAAAAATGCGTGTGTGAAGTAGATATAGTATTTTACCCTCTGAATAAAAAAGTGTACATGATCTGAAAGTAATAGATGTAGTCGTGCACTATTTACATATGACATACACCTTTTTGTTAATAAGTGAAAATTTGAAGGGTCAGCAGACTATGACCTATATTTGGCAAACACGAACGTTGATCGGATTCAATCTTACCTTTACGTGTCTTTCACTTCTTTTGAACTGCTTTTTTTCTGCTAATTATATATCTAATGTGGGATTCTTACTTTTTGCGTTTTAATTTAATCCAGTCTTTGTAAGATGTGGTACCATCGAAACGTTGGTTGATTGACGTGAAACTGTAATATGGTTTCTGTAATGTTTTAAAATAATATATTTGTTATGTAGCACTTTTAGAAATAGTAGATGTTGTTCGCCGTATTAAGACATTTGAACTTAGTCAATTAATAAAAGAAATAATGTGAATATACATGTGTAATTCTCTTTCAGTTTAGTTGATTTTACATGTACTTTTTATATCTGTAGTTATGTTAGCGCAGCGTTATTTTATTTCAAATTTAATGTAGCTGATCGGGGTAACTTGTCAATAATTATTTTTATATTTCAGCTGTGTTCATCAGTGATGTGTATGTGTATAGTGTAAATCTCACCTTTGGTTTCTAGTCCCAATAGTTGTTTTTCAAAATTTTTCGGAAATAGTTCTACACTCTTTAAACTAATTGGGTTTTCGGTAGCGTTCGTCAAGTTTAAAATTCCTATTATCTGCAACATTTGCTTAGTTTTTCGGCCCACTTCCTCTTTCGCCAGTAAAATGTTTGTTTGTCGTAATCTACTATTTCGAAAGTGTGTATTTTTTAGAATAAAATAAAGTCTTGTTTTCATTTATATAAGTTTTCTGTGTGTATTTCGATGGCATAGAATTGGCTATGTCTTTAATTTTCTAATAGTCGTTCTAATTCCTGCAGGTTTTCGTTTATCTGCATGTAAAAATACAATCTTTTAAACAGTTGTGGAGACTATCATGTCTGGGTTGTATTTGTTTAGGTAATCTGGTCTATCTGTAATTAGAAACTTCTTGAAAAAAAAGTATGTATTCTCCACCAACTGCCAACATCAAACTGCCAATTTCACATCTTTCTCTCTGCACTTCACTTTGCTCACTGAGAAACAACACGGCTTCAATCAAAATAGTACAGTTTTTGTACTGATCAATCAACCCCCTATGCACATTGACTCAAAACCAGAGCAATCTAACGGTTAGAGACTCCAAATAGCCAGTTTGCAAAGTGGGATAACTCAATGTGTGACTAAACCGCACGTCCCCTGTATCTTAATGATCAATACTTGATTTCATAATCCGCCACTCACGTTGGCCATCTTTGTTCACGTTGCGACCTTCGTATGGGTTCTTCTTGGAAGACTAACAACCCTTTTCTTCTGATGGTAAGGACACTCTCCGTATATTTAATATGTCACGAGAGACTTTGTTAACTGACACGTTGTTTTCATATAGTACAATAGTTACTGTTCCTCTTCCCAAGCGGGTTGTACATCAGATGCGACGGTTTCACCCACACCTCCGCACCAACAGTGAAGTTCGCTTGCCCCTGTTCATTCATTCATACCTGAAGGCAGAGGGATGTGGCACTGACGTTTCGTCTTGGCATGCCTTGGGGAGAAATGTGGCTTCTTGCTGTCACAGCTTTGATAGTTCGATGGTGTCTCTATGATTCCATTGCACCTTGGGAGGTACGCTGTCTAAAATATTACCTAACACCCCACTTATCACATAGCTCTCTAAATACGTCTGAGCGGAAGGACATCCCGTTGGCCATTAGGACCTCTTCTACTCGTCCCCTCTCCATAAGCACCTCCTCTTTATCTCTGTTCTAATTTGTCGACATATTGCTACTCTCCCAGGTCCACAGTCGATCATAGTTAAATACAGTTCATGGCTGTAATACGTGATATCAATGGCCAGTCGCCTCCAATTGGCTGTCACATGCAACTCTCCTTTGTCATGCCTGGATGGGGGAGGGTCAATGCACGTATGATGTTGTTTACCGTTTAGATTATTTGTTAAATTTTAGCATTGCTTGTATGGATTACGACTTGTTGGTGTTTTTTTAGTCTATCACTAGGAATTCTGCTTCTTAGTGCAAGAGTTATTTATGTTTTCATCATTTTACTGTACCCATCTATTTTATTGCTGATTCGCTTCTCGTTATTTTGCTCACAGTTATTGTGCTTTATGTAGAACCGTTGAAAATCACGTTGCGCTTTGACTAGTTATCCTAAATTTCCCGACCATTACAAACCCTTTTATTAATTTACAATTTTACGAAAATATTATTGGTGTTTAAGTAACGTATCATGATTTTTGTCATCGATCAATTCCATGAATGTTACTTGCGTCAGTTTTTATTTTCTTGATTTGTCGCTGATTTTGAGTCTTGGCCTTTTGGCTAAAATCAAAGTGTAGTATCTGTTCCGATGGATACTGCACCCCATAGACTGGTATTGTCTTGGCCTTCGGGGCTTGATTTACGCCGGTCTATGGGTCTGTCCTGTGCAGTTTTAGGGAGTACACCCTCCCAGGTTTTGCCTTCCCTCTTTGGGGAGGAGTAAGTTTATTGCCTACTGCCTGAGGCGCCCCTAACGGGGAATGCCGACGGGGCTGCACAGGCAATTTTTAAACCTCACTTTCCCGACCCGATATTGGGTCACATCTTACTTGTGGGAGTAAGATAAAAACTGGCCTTGTGCCTAACTCCTGGAGAGGAGTAAATCAATACTCTCCTTTTTATCAGAAACATCGCTTATGGGATGTGAGGAGTAAAGAACAAAACAATGCAAGCACGGCCGCTAAAAGTAAACAAAAGGTGCACTTTCAACTCTCCATATGCGTAGCTGTTCGGACTTTTTATATTTAATTAAAGCTGATTTTTAATTAAAACCAAAAATATATTACATCGGAATCACATAGGTTTGGGGTATCGTCGAGTGTTGAAATGCAACACTTTTTGTAGGGACAGTTTCGTGATTTTGAAAATAGCGTTTGTCACATTTTGCATTCAAACTCTTCCATTTTACACTTCTTTCCTACCCAGGCTTTGTAGGTAAATGTTCGTATTGTTTTGTCTCTATCTGTTGTATCATTGCTAAGAATTATTTTTCTGCAGAAATGATGTCATTTATGTGTATAATATTGTCCGGTAATATGCGGGTGGAATCAGTTCACAAATTAATCTTATGATATTTCTGTCTGCAAGTGTTCATTATTCTAGTCCTTATATTGTCACTTTCATAATTAATTCAATGAGTGCAACATATACGCACTCTTTTGGTTTAGTATATTCTATTGGTGTCGTGCATTACTTGTGTGTCCGATGTCTACTCGTAAATTATCATTGCCCATATTCCCTTTGTGTGTGTGGCTCAGTTTTCTCCTATTGTCCATTAGTGTTATGTTTTACTACCTAACCACTTCAAGGTTATGCATTGCTCTATCATCAGTATTCCGATTCGTTGCAATAAATGTGCACTATCACACGCACATACAACAGCCAGTAGGCGCATAAAAACGATAATCATATATATAGTACATAACAATTAACCAATAAAAATAAAAGACTGTGCTTCAATATTCAAGGACTTTTCTAAGTAGTCCAGTTATTTTCATTAGCGGCATGTTATTATGGTGTAAGGATTATCGTCGATTTTTATGGTGTAAGTATGCTCTTCGATCTGAATTCCGCCGAATCTTTTTTCAGTTATTCTCGAAACTATTCTCAATGTTCTTTTAATTATTGTTACATGTTACATAATCCATTCCGCTCTATACCCAATTCCATGCATTTACTTAGTTATTCACTCTCTCTGATGTTCATGCTTTACACGGTTGGGACAGCGTAATCTAACCTTTTTTATGTTTTCTTTTCTTTCATATTGACTTCCATCACAACTAGTCTTATTGCTTAGATTTATTTATCCGTTTGTATTCTCATTTCACATAAACATGTATGCCTTTAGGGTACCGATTATATAGGGTTTGAGACTGCCCAACTTATATGTATGTTGAAATGCAGTCACTTGCGTATTACACTATGACGATATTCCCGACGAAGTAGTGTGTACTTTTTGGTATGTGTTTCATTCACACATCATGTTGTTTACAATTTTGTCTCTTGTTCAGAAACTTTATATTAACTGTTTTTCGTTAGTCATGTTTATCGTGGAGTTTACATAGTGTTGTAGCATTATGAGGGAGGACAATGCATCTTTGTCAGAAAGTGTCGTAATGTGTGAAACAATAATAGAACATTTATATCCTGCGAAAATTTAAAAAAAAACAAAGTATTCGAAAATTGATGGCTATAAATAATGTTGTTGCAAATAATAGTAAACGCAATCTTAATTAAATTATATCGAATAAGTAGATAAAATACAAACACACTAATTATAGTTTAATAGAATTGAAAAACAAACAATGCAGTTAGGCAGGTACAAACGAGCTAAAACAAGTTAAAGAACACTGATTTGCGTAAAGTTTGGTGTAACAATATACACACATGGTAACACAACAGCTAATTGCATGTTACTACATATAAATCCAGTAACTTACGAGACATAGCGTTAGAGACATCGAAAACAGAAGAACATAACGTAAAAATTCGAGTACTAATTTTTTGTGATCTATAATAAAATAATAATCCTAATTGTAAACATTTTATGCGGATATCCTATGTCTAGTGTACTACATATCTGAGAGCTGGAACCCCTGCGACAATAACAACATAAATAATTGTTAACAACACACGTTTTCTTCAATTCGAAGAAAAACGTAGAATTGATACACTCTGGACGCAGTAACAACACCGACAAAATCAACACAAAACAACAACAGACAATACAAACTCGTAGTAAGTATAAGCGCTACGTTCCGAGGTCGTACCTAGTAAAGTTACACTTCGTTATAGACGCGTTGTTTTGTGCAACTTTCAATAGGAAGTAAAAAATAAAATAAAAAAGGAAATAAGTATGAAAAAGGCGAGTGGACTATAAAGAAGGAGAAGAAGAATACGACGAAAAGACAAGCAAAAGAAGAAAAAAAAAGAAGTCGAAGAAGAGTAAGAGAAGATTCGACAAAGAAGAAAAATAAGAAAATGCGTTGTGAGAGACGACTACTTTTGACGACGACGAACTGGAAGTAAAAGCAAAATATAAAATTCCGACTCAATATTTGTATTGAATTATCAGTGAAATGTTTGCTTTAGTTCATAATAGAAAACTACTTAACAGCTCTCCGAAGGATCCAGTCAACTGAAATCGAATAAGAGAAGATGACCACAGTAGCTTAGAAGATGGAGAGACAAGGGTAGCAGAAAATGAAAAAGAAAGGAAGACATATATCCACATGTGCATGTGTATGTGCGAAACAACACAACGGGAAATTATAGAATGAACCTATAGGAATGTGGCGTAAGTAGGGATAATGGACACCGCCATATAAAATGACCAGTGGTTTAATTACTCACTGACCTTCATCTCGTCTCGAATGAATGAATCAATCGGTTTGGCAAGAAGTCACTGGTGACACCACAACCCCAACTCGACATTTATCTGCCGCTTCCTTTCGCCTCTTCTCCACCTTCTTCTTCTTCTTCTTCTTCTTCTTCTTCTTCTTCTTCTTCTTCTTCTTCTTCTTAATTCATTTATTCTGCTTCTTCTTCTTCTTCTTTTTCTTCTTTTTTCTTCTTATTTTTCTTCTTCCTAGGTCTGAATTAAATTCATTACACTTCGACTAATTAAGCTGCCCTTCTCACACAGTTACCGGCCATACCTTCGCTGAGAACAATCTCTGCCAACTCTCGTCATTCCCATGCAATGTTATTTGTTCAATGTGAACGGTTTTCACGAACTTCTCCGGCGGGTAACCCTGTTACTGACTTATATTTGCACCTGACCATTTCGTGTTTATTATTTGCTAAATAAAACGAAAAAAATGTTACCTGGACTATGGATATCTACATTGATCATGTTATCGACTACACCGAGTTTACACCCACTAAAATGTGTCGCATTCAATTACCCACGAGTAGCGTTAGAAAATGTAAAATCCAATACAACCTTCGCCTATTGACGATAATATACCACCTCATGCAGAACTAAACGCGTAGAATTCGTAGAATACAAAATATATGTTCTTTGGCGATCAATAAATAAAAGGGTTGATATGGCTTGGAACGAACGAATTAAACCGCTTGCCTTATTAAAACAAGTAAGAAAACAATTTTTAATCTAGTTCATGCTAACTATTTTTTATACTTTTTATCATAATTATTATTATTCAATTAATTACCTTCAGGCATTGTGCAATAATTGACATACCCTTTTTTTCAAGTCTACACAATCGCAGAAATTACTATTTGTCGCATAAAAAGTGATGTTGCTTGGCCTAATTCATATTGCCACATACCATGCCACTAGCTATGATTAATTAACACCCTCTAAATGACCAACCAGTAGAGTTGGAAAATGTAATACTGAGTACAGCCCTCGACTATGAAAAGTAAAATAGCACCCATGCTGAACTAATCGCTTCCAATGCATCTATTCAAACATTAGTTCAACCCTGCCCCAGTTCTATTTTTAAAAGGGGCACATAAAGAATGCACTGTTTCTCACAGTATATTCAGAAGCCAGCTTCTTTCATTTTCGTTTTTGCAGACGATGTTTTTAATACGAAACATGTATAAATAACACTTTTAAAAGAAAACTAAAAATGAAGTAAATAATTAATTCGATACATAATTTAAAACCCGTTATGACGATCAAAAAGCTACTTCAGTATTATGACTTTTCAACGACGTATAAACCTTCCCATTTGTATTTAAACTTTTCATGACACCAGTAACATTATACGATCTACAAACGACTTAAAATAAAATTATACCAATCTCCATGATAATAAATAAATAAAACACTCAGTAGAATAAAATAAACTTCTTTTTTAAAACAACAACTGATTAATAAAATTAAACTCAATTAACTGTCAACCAATATATATATTTTTTCCAAAGCGACTTTTCAGGTATGCATCGTTTTTCTTATCGATATAACGCCATTTCTCATCGTGAATTGACCTCATTCAATACGGTGACGATTCGACTAGACATATAACTTTTTTAAATGTTCAAAGTCAGCCTATCTTAATGAGAACGCAGTACGTTTCTGAAATAGGTACACATAGTTTTCAAATAAATGTGTGTGAATATTTTTATTTACACACATGTACAATATCTGCGACACTGATACGTCGATGTTATCGATCAATAGCTATTATAAACTGAGATATCATCAGGCAGATTTAGAATTCGATCGTAACCTTCTGAGATGTCAGTTGATAATAGCTGTTGATCGATAACATCGATATGCCAGTGTCGCATATTGTGTACATGTTTGTGTAAATAAAAAGAATCGTATATATAAGCATTGTTTGATATTGAGCGGTTTTTATGAACCCGGTTGAAATACTTTGGATTACTATTCTGTTGATGTTTTACCTGAATTAATTTATCATATATATATATATATATATATATATATATATATATATATTTATATATATATAAGCATATGTTACGATTATATGTCGCATATACTTATATGTAATACTTTTATGTACGCACATATATGCATATATATATATACATATATATATATATATGTATATATATATATATACATATATATACATTTATATACATATGTGGATACATATAGAGTATTGAGAAAGAGAGACACGCACTATTCATTTTTATATACCGTATGCATATGTATACACACTTGTAAACACACACATAGTATTAATATAAATCTGTATATGTCCGAATACGACTTGACTGATTTGTATGTACATGCATCTGTATATGTCTGTACGTATCTATTTACCACTATGTGGCAATATATATATATATATATATTTGATAACGGCAAGGAATACGGACGTTTGGGACATTTTTTGGAGGGTCGAATGAGATTAAACAAATATAAAAAAAACGAGAGAAAACGACTAAAAAGAAATTAATTAATGTACTGAACCGGTTTTCGTCCACACTCATCAGAGTAAAATATACTTATATATCGATATATTTAGATATTTACTGTCTTGATGTGCACACATATTCATATATATATATATATATATATATATATATATATATATATATATATATATATATACATATATATATATATATATATATACATATATATGTATATATATACGTGTATATATATATATATATATGTATATACATTTTGAGTATACATTTATACGTATATATCTATTTATATATATATATATATACAGAGCAAGAGAGAGACATACATACACACACACATACAGATAGACAGAGAGAGAGACAGAGAGTTATAATTGAATAGTAACAGAAAGAATAAAGGTAGATATATAACAGGTGGAGGTGTGACTATATCATGCACATATTAGTTTTATTTGAAGCGTCAAGAGCGTGTACAGATATAAATTTATTTTGGATATTTCATGTTCCAATTCATAATCAGAAATGACTGTGTTGGGTCCCAGTAGAAAATTGTCTCTTTATCCATAGGAAATTGTCACAGCAGGTGCTTTTCTAAAGTATCAATGGAATGAATATTAAAATCTTCCCGGTCTTGCAGTTTCCTATTAATGCGTCCATTAAAACAGGACACATTCTAGTTTCACATGCTAAGACACTCCCATACAAAAGCGATGGTGGCACTCTTTTTCTCGACTTGACCGAACGTATTTATGACAGGCACATTCATCTACGGGAAAACACGCGTACATTGACACCTACATTATATATTCATCTTCGGACCTCAGATCTAGAAACCACGCAAATACTTTAAATAAAATTCCCCTCTAAAAACACACTTTCAAGAAAGCTACATCCACAATAGAAAGTCACATATATGCATTTTAATCTCTCTCTCTCTCTCTCTTACTCTCTCTCTCTCTCTACATATATATATATTTATATATATATATATATATATATATATATATATATATATATATTATTACAATATATATATATTATTACAATATATATATATATATATATATATATATATATATATATATATATATTATTACAAATAATAAAGTATTAAGCAGATTATCATGAAGAACTAGATAAACCTAATAACTAGTCGATACTAAAAACCCGGTTTCTAATTCTCAATAAATTAGGGGAATAATAATGTGGTTGGATCAACTTAGTTCGTTGGTAAATATAATAGATATTTGTTAAGAATATTAATTAAATAATAAATAGCGATTGTTTAAATGTATATAACATTCTATTTGGCAGCTTATTGGGAAAATGTTTAGTAAGAGGATAAAATAAACCGATATAATTTGAATATATACATATATATATATATATATATATATATATATATATATATATATATATATATATATATTACAATTATATCGGTTTAGTATAGCATTCTTATTAGGAAACAAAATAAACAAAATGTTTCCTAATAAGAATGCTCTACTAAACCAGAGGGACGAGGTAGGTTACAATTGTAGGCACTTCAAAAAGTTCACCTTAGATAAGTATTGTGAGAACGATGTAAACATAACTTATAAATAAATAAATCAATAAATAAAATAAATAAATAAATAATGAATGATTAAAAAATAAAAACAAAGATTAGAAATCAGTATCTCTTTAAACATAACATTAAAGTATTACAGATGATAAAGGATCGCGTAATTAATGTATCATAATTAACAATGATAAGCAGGATTCAGTTAACTACTTTAATCATAAGATAACTTTATGTAGAGATCTTGAATATATAATTAATAACAACAATACATTTTAATTAAGAAAAATAAATATAGGTTAATAAAAACCACTATTAATTAAAATTTTGGAATGTATAGATATTAATGTTAGTATGATAGATATCGTTTTCAGATTATTTTGGTGGGTTATTATTATACATAATAGGTTATGTAACTTATTGTATTGGTATAACTCCGGATTATGGAATAACTATTAGTAACCAGGAGATCTATAAATTAATAAGTTACAAGGTTTAGGATTTATATTGAAAGAAGGGGGTTATTGAAGGGTGAACATAACGATAAAATTAGTGAACTTATTAATTAAACGTCAATTAGACTAAATCAATATAGATGGACACAGAAAGAGAGAATATAATTAATCTGAAATAAAAATTTTAAAAAATGCAATTCCTTTATAAAATAACGCAAAATTATCATGAAGAACTAGATAAACATAATAACTAGTCGATATTAAAAACATGGTTTCTAATTCTCAATTAATTAGGGGAATAATATTGTGGTTTGATAAACTTAGTTCGTTGGTAAATATGATAGATATTAGTTAAGTATTTTAATTAAATAAGAAATAGCGATTGTCTTAATGTATATAACACTCTATTTGGCAGCTTTTTGGGAAAATGTTTAGTAAGAGGATAAAATAATTAAATCCTTAATACATTACGCAAAATAGATAAATATATATATGTGTGTGTGTGTGTATGTGTATATAAATATATATACATATATATGGATGTATGTGTATGTGTATATATATATATATGTATATGTATATATAATTTTATTTTTACATCTATATATAAGTGTGTATGTGTGTTTGTGAGTATATAAATGTTTTCGTATAAGCGTGGGTGTGTTTATGTGTGAGTGTGTCTTGGGGTGTGTGCGTGTAGTTAGGAAAGGGGAGACGGCCGAGTCAAGCCGGACCTGCCAAAAGTTTGAGCTGGCCGACTTTCTCATGCGTCGATAGGTAGCTGTCAAAGTGTCCTCTTATGCAAAAAGGTGTCTCGTCCTAAAATTTTGAAATGTGATTTGTCTGTTTGTTTTTTGTCCTTTTTGTGATTGTGTATTGGCGGATCTAATCTTTGCTCATCATAATATCCCTGAGGAGAAGCCGAGGAGGTTATGAAACAATTGTCGGATACTTAAACTATGTTTATTTGTATATAAAAGCTCTAATATATAGTAATCACTTTTGAAAAGTAATGGTTTTGTTCATTTTAGTAATATTTGAACTTAATTAATTAATTAATATATATACCGAATACTATTCGATATAACCCCTTTACATATTTCCTGCGTATATTGTAACTTACAAATGATATAACTACATCTCAGAAAAAACAGATGCAAGAAATTACTCATCTGTTTGTCATACATTTGGTTGTGTTTTTTTTTCAACCTTTGGACATCGTATAAAATAAAGTGTCAATGTCTTTAGTACGATGGTACTTAAGACTAAACATTAACTGGAGTGTTATCATAATTAAATAAACATGTGATGAGAGTACACACACAATATCATAATTCCATGGAAAAGAGGAGAGGTTCCTGGTAGATCTAATCAAACCAATGAAGAGTACATTGGAACTGTGTCTTATATTTGCAGTACCCATTTCTCTCTACGCATCTTTCTTTCTTTCATTCTCTCTCTCTCTCTATTTCTCTTTGTATATATATATATATATATATATATATATATATATATATATATATATATATATATATATATATATATATGTATATATATATATATATACATATATGTGTGTATTGGTGTGCGAAAATCTAAATGTATACTTACCTCTTTAAAAATAAAGCTTGATTAGTTGCACTATGCAACAACAGAGCATACATAAATAAATTAACATTTTTTGTTACATTTAAAAGATCAAGCTTTTATTCATCTTACAAATCATTTTTTTCGACACAACACCCTTTCGTACAATTACGGTTTCGTTTGGTTCACGAGAAGACCAACCTACATTTCTATGGCAATATCGGATCGTTCTTCCATCGACTCATCATAATTTTTACATGACAATGGGGGGGGGGCCCAAGATTTTACTCAAGTAACAAAACAAATAGACAGAATTTACATATTAATGGAAATAGATATGAAACATGATTAAAATTGATATAATATCACAAATAGTAGAGCAAAATGAACAATAGTTAGCGGCGGTTGCGATACCACGCATTCATTTGCAATGGATATCTAAAAGAGATAGAAAGTATTAGACAGCTGGAGAATTGTGTTGCTACTCAGACTTCAGGGAACACCACCTGTTATTATCAGTGGTCAATCACTGATGATGGCTTGTGTGAGAGTTCTCAGTTAGCACAAATAATAATAATAATAATAATAATAATAATAATAATAATAATAATAATAATAATAATGGTAAGCAGTATTATGGACGATTTACATGACTGGCCCAAAAGTGATGCACGAACAAAGAGTAACATAGTTACGAAAGCAGACATGTAAAAAGAAAAGAACCCTCTACTGACAGCCATACAATCAACACAATCAAAGTTTAACGCCAATATAGCTTGAACTCATAAACATCGATGACTTAGACACCGTAGAGACGGAGCCGAAACAGTAAATTATATGTTAGGCGAATGAAGCAGTCAAGTCCAAGATGAATACAAAAACAAACATAACTGATTGGAGAAACTAAACCTACTTCGAACAAAGGATATATATATAAACTGGAAATATTATTTAAAAAATAAACAGAATACTATCCTCTGAGACGTAGCAGTACAAATAAAATACCTCATTCAAAACGGAGGCCGTACGAGATGATAATTATAAGAAGTGATAACATTGCAACTCATATATTTCGCCGTGTACAGAGATCAAGATGTAGGGACTAAGGATACAGAAAAAGTCAGCGAATACATGTATCTAACTAGCGAGCTTTAAGAAACACGAATAAATGTGTTCAAAGCATTAAGTAAGTCTCCTAAATTTCTTAAACAAATTGTAGAAAACAGTTGAGTAAAATGAATAATTGACACAGGCACGGTATTGTTAGGATCGAGGGTGGGGTTCCCCCGATTATAAACGTGTTCAGTAAATCAAGTAATGTTGCATTAAAAGACAGAGTAATAATTAATAAACAAAATGAAGTAGTTCAAATAAGGTTTATTGAACGTGTGTGTACGTGGAATGATGAAGTGTGTGGTGTATGCATGTGTGTCGATGGAAAAACAGTTCTTGAAAAGGTATGAGAAGAAATGAATCCGGCGTGGGGAAAGCTTTTGAAAGCCGTACACAAAGAAAATGAGTTGAGAACTCTTACCGTTGTTTGACCACGTGCTGACGGAAGAAACGTGTGTTGGTAGTTGTTTTGCCGAGGCTAGTTGAAAAGAAAAAGAGCGAATTTCCGTTTGCACCTGGTTTTATAGTCCGAAGGGCAGATAACTCTAGTGTCGCTTTACAGCGCCACCTGTCGGTGAAAAAGCGACACCTAACGGCCAACCGGTGTAGTTATGTTTTGAAAAGAGGAAGTAACTGCTACAGTATAAACGTAAACAACCAAAATAGTAACGAACATTCTCGCGTGCTGAAATAAATCCACATAACTAACAATATAAGAACAGCAGGGAAATATGCATTGATATTTCCTTCGGCAGATGGAAAAAACGTTTTTCTATAATTACTCTTTTCTGTAACGAAAATTTAAAAAGTAAAAACGACCTTCTCGAATAATTGTCGGTCATTGAGGGAAAATAATCTTACACATGTTATCTCCTGGTCGGTTATATATCAGTTCAGTACACTAAGAGTTTCAAGCAAACATTTCACTTCTGATGGAGAAAATGAAATTGTCAAAGTATGAACACGCGAATATCTTAAATTAAGTGAATTATTTAATCTCACGATGCAGACACAAAATTCAGTAAAAGCTAATACATTGGTAAATAATAAAATAAACCATCATTTTAACCTAGAATAATACCAGAGATAAACTTAATATTAAAGACCGTCTTGAAAAAGACAGATACGTATAAGCAGTATAGAATCAGAAATATTTCATAACAATCAACGACTAATGTGAAATATATTAGATCTGCCGGACAATATACTTATTCGAAATAATGTTTAAAGCAGTCGATTAATTTATGTATAATAGATTTCTTTATTTAATATATTTAAGGAATAGTTATACACGGTAAACCATTTAAGGTATTTATTGATATAGGGTGTGCATAGATGAATAGATAGATTACTATAATAGTTACATAGTATATCATTTAATATTGTTATGATTGTATGCATCATAGATTTAAAGGTACTCTACTATTGTTTCTTGGTCTTTTGGCTGAGATCAAAGTGTAGTATCTGTTCCAATGGATACTGCACCCCATAGACTAATGTTGTGTTTGCCTTCGGGGCTTGATTTACGCCGGTCTATGGATCTGTCCTGTGTAGTTCTAGGAGGTTCTCCCTCCCAGGCTTCCCCTCCCCTCTTTAAGGAGGAGTATGTTTATTGCTTACGGCCTGAAGCGCCCCTACCGGGGAATGCCGACGGTTCTGCTCAGGCAATTTTTAATGGCCAGAGTGCTCACCTCTCGGGCGCTGGCTTTTCAAACCTCACTTTCCTGACCCGACCTTGGGTCGCATCTTACTTGTGGGAGTAAGATAAAACTGGCCTTGTGCCTAACTCCTGGAGAGGAGTAAATAAATACTCTACTATTGTCACATATAATGAATGATCGGTATTACCAGTATTAACAATAGTATTATCGTATGCTTAAACAGTACAGCTGACCAGGATTTATGTTGACAGTAACATGAGATATTATTTCAAGATGTGCGGTAGCCATGGAAGGGGCATGTTTGGATGTATATGTAAGCATTGTTTACAGAAAAATGGTGTTTTAGAGACCGCGACTTAGAAATAAATACACTTTGAAAATAAATAAATCTAAATAAATAGAAATTTTATGGAGAATTTTCTTAGAACTTATTGCATTTCATTAGTATTTGCTATAGCTAGAAATCTATTGAATTAGTATGTTATTACAATTAAATCATACATATATATATATATATATATATATACATATATATATATATATATATATATGTATATGTACTGTTAGACATAATATAAACCGTTTCTACTAATATGATTTTAAAGTAGAAATACAAACACAATCTTGAAAAGTTATCTAGGTGCGTGTTTTCCTATATGGATAGGGATGGATATACCTTAATCCAACTGTGCAGCAAATTTATCTGGTCATTATCGATATTAGTGATATGATTGCATTTTTTCCTCTGAAATAGGTACGTACACGGAAGCATGTTGTTATTTTCTTTCCCCCCTGACACAATTGTAATATTTTATCCGAGTTTCTAAAAACATAGTGCAAACTATTGCTAGAGCGTAATGATGAAGTTGTTATAAATAATATAAATTTAAACAAATTAGTGACAAAAAGATATATATATATATATATATACATATGTATATATATATATATATATATATAATTAACTTGTTACAAATATCCAGGGGGTATGAATCCGAAGGAAGTTGAAACCGGGTTTATGAGAGTGCTCAATGAAAATTCAGAGCAAAATATATATTTTTTAATTCCTTCGCCGGCCCGATGAGTTGGTCGCTATTTGCACCAATGAAACAAAACTTGTTTTGTCGCAACTAATGGAATAAAATCAAAATATATATATATATATATATATATATATATATATATATATATATATATATATCTATATGTATGTATATATATATATATATATATGTATGTATATATATATATATATTTATATATATATGTATATATATGTATATATATATAAATATATATATATATATATATATATATATATATATATATATATATATATGCGGAAATATTATAAATTGTCCATTCGCCTTGCAAGGAAAAACCACGGATACTTTTTTGCTAAGCTTTACGTACATGCATGGAGTGTTCGCCCAATAAGGAATTTTCTTGTTTGAGACGTGTATCTGCCATATCATTCCTAAGATTCTAGTTCTACTAGATGAAGTTCTACTGAAGTTAAAGATGGCCAGTCTCATCCTTTGGCGGAATAGATTGCCCGGGATGCACTGTAGTAGAGCAGCGTGCAAAAAAACGCAGGCCCGGTACACATTCATATTCGTATTGATGGGCAGCATATTGTTGTTCCAGTCTTTCTTTGCGAAGAGAGTTATGTTTGTTTCCGCTTTGCCGATATAGTTATAAGTTCTGCGCTTTCCGATGAAGCATATACCGGTGCTCCGTATCTACCGAGGGTTGTTTCACACCTACATTGGAGGACGCTCTTATTCAACTGGCGGCATCTGGCCAAAAGGCTCGTCATGATTGTGATCGGGACTCTGAGGTGCTATTAAACGTACATGCGTGGCACGTATACACCCGATTGTTATGCAGTTCACAACCACATTCAAGATACAGGTGTCACCTCCTTTTTGTAGGATAGTTTCTCAGTTGTATGAACAAAGCAGTAATAAAACGGTCTTCGCAAGGAAAGCCTGCACCGTTATCTGTCGGTACTTGAGAGAAAATGAACCAATATGGCTCATTCTGTGGCTTGTCGTATAATGAAAGAATAGAAAATACAAAAAATAACCGGGAAAGTATGGGCAAGTAAGTCTAAGCCGTGCTTTGTGCAAACGGCTCGCCTTCTTTTGCAGTGGGTGAACGATTCGACGCTCTCACGACCAGACAAATAAAGTAGTCCTTAACTAGCCAGATTCCTTGCACTGTAATCAGTGATGCTCATGAACCGATCAACGAGATACCCACTGCCCCTACATACTATCTAACGAAATCACAGTCAAAGAAACGGCGGGGGAAGAAGACGCTGTTGTGCTTGATTCTAGTACGACTCTGTAACGATACATATGCGGGAGGCGTGCATTTGTCGGCGTCGACCGTGACGCGGTCAGAATATTCCGTGGAACGGAGAGCTAGGTGTCAAGGGTTGGTGGGTGGTCTTGCATGCGCACTAGAGGTAGGGGTGGATTCGTACCACGATCGTCGCCGATACGGCTCTGTTTCTCTTTCTTTTCGGCTGTACGTCTTTGCGCGACTACCTGCGTTGGTTCTATCTCGGTCGTTGTTGCGCCGGCGGCGTCAATCAACACCGAATGATGAGTTAACGACTAGTAACTATAACTGTAGGGTGTATAAAATGTCTCTGATTCGAGTATTTTAGCCTGCTGATTGCTACTCTATTATAAGGAAACGATAAACTCCTGTTTGTTCAATTGTATATACATCTTTTTCCTCTCTGCAATTTACAAAACGGTTTACTTCATTTTATTTTTCAGTAAACAAGTGGTAAGCCATCGAAAAGTTACATGATGCCCCTAGTTCCGGGTAGAAATATATCACAGTACAAATGGCCTAATATTTAACTTGCTGTTTTGGAGTTTTAAACTTTACTGTTGCTCTGCATTGCATTGAGCTCTCTTACTCACATCTCATGCAAAAAAACAATTAATTCTTTACGGATTCAACATATCAGATATATATATATATATATATATATATATATATATATATATATATATATATTGACATCCGTTAGTCGCTACGACTATGGACTAGCGCCGTATTGGGATGTTTATTGTGTGCATCTTTTTTGTGACTGTAGAGACCGATTCTTGATTTGCATGGTCTACTACAGCCTTCACATACAGAAACTGTTGTGTAATGTGTCACTTCGGCTCGTTGGTCTGCCTGTAGGTTGGCTCTCCTAGCTCTCCTCGCAGAGTTTTGATCCCTGGCGTATCAGTTTTCTCCACACAGGTCTGTCAGCTGCAGAAGATTCCTATGTATTTATGGCAATTGCGTAAGCCTTCATATCTTGCTTGCAGACATCCTTGAAGCGGAGATGGGAACGACCACTTTTCTTGAGCCTAAGGCAAGCTCGCCGTAGAGAAGGTCTTTATGGATACGCCAATCATCCACACTGAATACATGGCCTAGCCAGCGAAGACGTCGCTCACGCAGTAGGGAGTAGATGGATTGAATTCCTGCTCTTTGCAGACAATCATTGTTATTCACTTGGTCATGCCATGTGATACCAAGTATCCTACGTAGGCACCTCATATGGAAGACCTGGAGTTTCCTATCCTGTGTTGAGTACGTGGTCTAGGATTTACTCCCATACAGTAGGGCACTGAGAACGCACGGTCTGTAGTCGGTCATCTTCGTAGAAGTGGTAACGTGTCTGTTTTCCCAGACTTTTTTAGTTAGTTTAGAGAGGTTGGAGATGCCTTATTAATCCTTTTGTTTAGCTCCACGCCCAATGAGAGGATGTCTAAAGCAGGGGAGGCTAGGAACTGGAACTGGTGAACGACATCCAATGGTGTATCCTGGATTGAAATGCTGGGAAGGCAGGAGGTTGGCTGTCCCATAACTTGGGTTTTGTTCTGGCTGATGGTGAGGCCGAACAGTCTGCAAGCATCAGCAAACCTGCCCATGAGTCTTTGGAGACCATCTTTCTGACGCGATGCTATGGCTGCATCATCGACTAACAGCATGTCTCTGATCTGATCTTAGTCTTGGAACGGAGCCTGGCGATGCTGAGGAGACTACCATCAGATATGGAGTGAGGATAGATACAATCCGCTGTGTTTTTGAAAGCATGCTTCAGGAGTATTGCAAAGAAGATGCCGAAGAGTGTCGGGGCCAACACACAGCCTTGTTTGACGCCACTCTTTACCCCGAACCCAGCAGACATGTCGCCGTTAAAATGTACAGTGCTCATCATGCCATCCTGAAAGGATCTTATGAGGCTGATAAGTTTTGGTGGACATCCGATTAGTGGGAGGTCTTGAATAGACCGTCTCTGCTAACGAGATCGACGCCGTGGGCAGATCTAGACAGGCGAGATACAGAGGCGGGTTTGGCTCTCTGCACTTCTATTGTAGCTGGCGTAGGGAAAAGATCATATCGATGGTTGATCTTTCTGAACGAAAGCCGCATTGAGATTCCGGGTAAATTCGATCGGCAAAAACTGGCAGTCACGTTAGTACTATGCGTGCGAATAGCTTGCCAACGAAGCGCAACAGTGATATACCTTGGTAGTTGTTGCAGTCACTGCGGTCTCTTTTTTGTTTGTAGAGTGTAGTGATGGTTGCGTCTCTCATGTGGTGAGGAACTCAACCTTCTCTCCAGCACTGTATCAAAAGGTTATGAATGGGCTGAAGCAGGCTTAGTTTTCCACCTTTTAAGATCTCTGCTGGAATATAGTCATTTCCTGGGGCTTTTCCAGATGGCAGTCTGTCTATTGTCCTGGATAATTCTTCTATGGAAGGCTGCTAGTCGAGTTCATGCATCAGGGGTCCAGTAGCTCTCCTCATCATCATACATGTTTTTGATGTTGCCTGTGTCAGCCGACTGCTAAATAGTTCTGGAGAAGTCCGTCCAGTAGTTGTTCGCAACAGAAGAACTTGTTTCACACCAGTCATTGCATTTACAACCTGCCATCCTCCCAAAGACTTTGAAACTTGTATAGTATGTGTCGTTTTTGAGTGTTTGCCACTGCTCAGATGCAGGTCGGCTGTGATCTCCTTTGAAGGTGGAGGAAAACATCACGTGCAATCCTGCCATGTGGTCTAGGTGTTGAGTCTTACTAACATCTATACGCGCAATACCCTCCTGTTTAGTTCAGTAGAAATATTTGGGTTGAAGTTTAACCTTGCTGCATACTAATGAATGATCCGTATCACAATCGACACTATGATAGACTCTAGACATCTAAAATGTGTTGGTACCTTCGTCTAGTAATGATGATGTCAAGCCGGTGCAAGCTCCCTGATGTGAAATGTATCCAAGATATTCATTTGAAGCAGTGAGTTTCTGACTGCAAAGCCAACACCGTGTTCGCGAACTTCCTCTTCTACTTTCCCTTGCACAAAGAAGGTATAGCCTGATTCCCTTAAGAATCCGGAATATGCTAAGCGAGTTTTTTGTAGTGCAGCAATGTCTACCTTTAATCTCAGTAGCACGTTGTTGATGATAGCAGTTGTTCGAACATCGGAGATGTTTAGTATGTCAGTAGATATGCCAGTCATCATAGTACGGGCATTCCGGCACCCTATCCTAAGTGCTGGTTTCTTTGTACTTCTTTTGTTTTTGCTTGGTGCAATGGTTACTGACCACTTGTTGCAATTATCCTATGCTTTACGCACCCAGTAAAGCAGGTGGCCAGTGGCGGGATAGCACTTAACTGGTTATGGGCTGCTCAGCTTTATGGCGGGCGGTACCTGTTCAATTAGTTTAAATAACCTCTCCCACCGTTGGGATCGACCCCTGGCACCCAGCTAGACGCCAATTGAGATGTAGGCTTATAACCGGTAAATGTCGCTCCCCTGTTAAGTCTTATACAGATGCATAGCTGAAGTTTTCTCTCCAGGGCGCTGGTCAGGGCAGATCTATGGAGAGACTGAGTTGCCAAATTGTCAGAATCTTTTTCTCGACCTTGCTGATGTTGCCCAGAGGAATGGAAGTACCAGTACGTCCGTCTGCCAGAGAAGAGCTAAGTACAGTGCTTGTCTGCCTGTGGGGCTACACTCCAGATTTTCTGTTTTGGTTTACTCTTTATCGAACAAACGAATAACCACAAGGCAGTGGTACTATTCACCCATAGCTGGGGGCCTGTTAATGGGCATCAGAGCTTGTCCCTACAGCGATAGGCCTGGCATGCCGCATATCTGGGGGCAGACCACCTCCCAGCCCCCTGCAGTGCTGCCTGAGTCGGCAAGGTACTCAATTGACGTGTGTCGCCACGGGGAGGCACTGCATGGAGCTTGCCTATAGAGAGACTATGCACTGACAGGGAAGATTTACGAACTCTGCTCCGTTTTCGCCTAGACTAGCCAGTGGTAGTGACTGTAATAGGAACGTGACGAGCACACAACACAAAGTGTACCACAT
Source organism: Sepiola atlantica (assembly GCA_963556195.1). Taxonomy (NCBI): domain Eukaryota; kingdom Metazoa; phylum Mollusca; class Cephalopoda; order Sepiida; family Sepiolidae; genus Sepiola; species Sepiola atlantica. Next base: position 109,309,830 of record OY744528.1, on the reverse strand, counting down.
TTGATGCATCAATAGGCCATTACAACACACGTATATATATATATATATATATATATATATATATATATATATGTATAATTACGGAAACATTTTTATTCACAGGGCAACAATTCCATATAAGAGTTACTGTCTTTATATAATAATGCTCATAATAAATATAGCTTTTTTAATAGTAATAGAGCTTGATTTTTATCTACAAATTGTTTTGATACACATATTTAAAACCGATCTAAACAGTTTTGGTAAATCTGCAGCCAGATGTTGTTTGCTTAACTGAAAACATTTGTAAGCATTATATATATATATATATATATATATATATATATATATATATATATATATATATATGCATACATATATATATGTATATATACATATATATATATATATATATATATATATATATATATATATATATTTATATTGGTACAGAAAAATTAGTACAATATTCCTACCGTCGGTTTCAAGCACAGAAAGACTTAGCCATCCGGGTCACTTCAGCTTCTGTTGTCATCTGTTTCGGAAATGTGAAGTCAAGTGTCACTTTCGTTTGGACGTGTTATTTGCTTAGAGTGGTATGTATGTTTGTTTCAATTTAGTGTAAGGAAAGTTTAATAAGGTTTGCGTTTAAGAAAATAAACTTATATATATATATATATATATATATATATATATATATATATATATATATATATATATATATATAAGTTTATTTACTTACACGAGGTAAAGTGATTTACTACTTAAATAACAAATGAGTACTTGGACAGTTAACTTTTTCAAACACAAAACTGCTGTATGCATGTATATAATTGTATAGTTGCGCCGTTCATTAAAGTTAGCCCTCTAGCAAAACGATTTATCAATTCTTGTTGATGCGTGCAGAGATCTAATTACACTGTAAAACTATCTCATCAACTCGTTGCACGAATCTGATAAGTTCGAAAAACAGAAGCTTTCATGAACACATCTGCGAAGAATCGAAACTTGGAAATTAAAAGAAGTTAAATGTATTTTCGATTCTTTCTTTTTTAAGTTGAACTGGCTACACTTTGAATCTACATTTGCGTTAGTGCTATGATGTTCTTCAGAATCGTGAAAGTATTATTTTATTTACTGAAACAAGATATGCTTTATTTACCAGTAACATTAAATATATAATGTTTTAAGTAGCTGAACTATTTTATACGTCGCTATTTGCTTCTCAATCTCTTTTACATGATTTTTGCGTACATTAATTCTTTTGTCCTCTACTTATTTTGTAATCGTCAAGCAACAACCCTAACTGTTTATTATAACTATAGTGTGCGCAATACATTATTTATTCATTGCTGACTATTCTGAGTGCGTAATCTCCGCATCGTTTCGTTGTTTCATTCTCTTTTATTGTGACTGCGTTTCATCCTCGCTGCCGAATTTATTCGGGTCGTCGAGTGCTCTCTTCTCCTATGGCTGTTAATTGTCTCTTCCTTTTAGCTAGATAAGTAACTTTTTTAAGTGCATAGAAACGTAAACAGAAAACGGCCGCGAAGTTTTAAAGATTTTACCTTGTGAAGAAATATCACACATGCGAGAGATAGAATAACATTCTATTAACTAAATAGTTCACTAGTTTCTTAAGTATTAATTCGTTGATACGACTAGCAGACATCGTAGGGGGTGTTTTCTGTTGTGCTAATTTACACTTTTTTTTAGGCATTACATTATAATTAGTGAACGTCCGCCTATCTTCGGCTTTTACACGAAACTCATTCTAAAACCTGTTTCTACTCGACAAACGTCACTTTATATCATATTGTCTCATATCCCTGTTTGTCGTACCTATAATACCTCATACTTTGGTTTTTGTACCTCATATGTAACTTATCTCTGATTCATTCAGGTAATGAGTTAGTTTTGAGGATTTCGTGTCATCCGACGCAAAGAGTTATACTAGATCATATAATTGATATTCGAGATAGAGGCATAGATAGTGTAACATATCTAAACATGTGTATCATTCCCACGTCTAGATGCGTGACCCGTTTATATATTTAATCATTTAACTTAGACACGTGGAAAGTTAAATAACCTTTTTTCTACAAACGAATTTACATCAAACGAAGTTATACAGATCTATATACTTATATATGTGAACAAAGGTGAGCATAACATTTTAAGAGATCATTTTATCCACTGTTGTTAATAAAGTTAAATACATTGTTCAACTATAGAAAGCTATCTATCTGCATATTTATATTGTTCTATTGTAGAAGCTAGCGCAATCATCTACCTATATACTACTTCATATACCTCATTTATGTATGGATGGTATACATTGTGTGTATACTCGTCTCTTTCCTGCTACTATATCAATTATTCAGATACAGTAAACGCAGTTTTCAGAGCAAATAATTCTCATCTGAACGCGTTATTGCATTTGCTTCGTAACTCTAACACTTGGAACTTTTACAACACACACCATATTACATTCAAATGAAACGAATAATTAAGTTTCTCTCATAATAGTGTCTATTAATCTTTTACAAGATCATAATTTATAAAATTAGTATACTATTTTTGACAACATGCTGTCATTGAATTAACAGACATTGTGCAATCATGAATAAAAGAAATACATTCGAATTCAATGTTCTTAATATTTTATTTTTTACCAATACCCGGAGTAAGTGATATTATTCAATTATTAAATTCCACTTCAAATACAAAACATTAAATAGCTCAAAAAAGACATTATGCAAATTAAACGCAACAATCATATAATAACACAATTTACTTTAAATTATTGCACAAAAATAACTGATAAATATTTATGAGTTAATAAATGTATGTTGATGTTTGTATAATATTTTATTATTTCCCTTTTCCGATGTTTTGCCTAGGGTTACGTGATAAAGCATTGCATTTACTAGTTTTTTTTTACTAGAATATATTATATTAACAGTCTTCGTTTATCTTCCTTTAATTAATAATTTACACACGCCTGCATTTTCTTCTTTTAAATATATCTGTATTATGTTCACATCGCAACCATCAAATATTCAGGGATTAATGATATTAATAAAAGCGCGTATTTGATTTGACATAGTATTGCAGTTATTTCATGGAAATAGCCGTGAAATATATAACGTAACTTATGATTAATTATTTGGTTTTTAAAATATATTTGAAGCAGAAAATCATTTGATTGTTTCTTTTACAATTTTTATGGAACATTTTCGAAGTGTGTTACCAACACAACAGAAAGTATGCGTTCCTTAAGTTCTGCTAACTTACTTATTCGCGCATATGTACATTACATATGATAATGCCTACACAAAATAATGCAATGAGGTAGGTATAAACTTTCTCTATGGCTCTTCCATTAAACCAGTTAAGAAAACTTATCTATATTTTTTTGTAATTAAAAACATCATTAGTTGATATTAGCTAAATCTTAAAATGTTACGTCGAGCTGGTGTTAGGATAAGGGTTAGGGTTAATTAATTAATTTTTTCAAGTCAGCGTTTTTAATATGTGTATATCTTAGAATTACGTTGGGAAAATATTAATTACTTAATTTAGATTAAATAACATTAAACAACATTAAATAACATATACATAAAGTAGAAATAAATTTCAAGACGAGAGTGCGATTCGAACAGAGAACGTGTTAAGAATCTTACTTAAACTATTTATTTATCTCAAAATTACAATTGTAATTTAAAAGATGTGGCACAAGGCCAAAAATTAAGGTGGGAAATTTTACTTAAACTAATACGCTTTCGACTTATTTATATACTGTTACAAAGACACGCTCAGCCACTAGCAAGGTTTTTCAATTTACATAATTCATTTCTTTTAAACTTCTATTAAATTCATATTTACAAATATACACTTATACCTGCTATTATCAAATTTACATACGCATTTACAATATTTTCCAATACGGTGATATTAATAAAAAAATATTCATACAATTAATTAAAGACATTTCATTAATAACCAGCGTGCCTTTTAAACCATACTTTGAATGGCGAGCTGTTAAAATTGCCACGTCATCCTTCTGGGAGTGACGTGATTTTGATAGGATTTTTTTCACATTATAATTCTTTATTTTCATTACATTGTTAAGATAAGGTGTTATGTTGTAAATTGAAATTTAGCAAGGCATATCCCGGCCATTAGTAAATGGGTGACCATTTTGGAAGAATTAATTGCTGACTCATCCTATCCGGAAGTGACGGCATTGTAAGAGGATTTTTCACATTATCAGTCTTTAGTTTCATTACGTTATTAAGACAAGGTGTCTGGTTGTAAATTAACGTTAAGCAATACATATCCCGGGCATTACTAAATGGGTGACCATTTTGGAAGAATTCATTGCTGACACATCCTTCCGGAAGTGACGCTATTATGAGAGGATTTTTTCACATCATACTTTATTTTCATTACGTTGTTAAGACCAGGTGTTTTCTTGTAAATTGAAGTTAAGCAAGGCATACCCCGACCATTATAAAATAAATGACCATTTTGGAAGAATAACAAAACTGGTTCTTTGATATGACGTAGGCGGTTACAATAGCATATTTAAACATGGGTTTTTTGATGTGACCGAAGGTCCTCCTAATTTTCTTTTTAACGAAAAATATTTCTATGTATGGAGGGGGATAACAAAAATTTGAGGGGGGGGGGTCACACTTTATTTTCTCTTTTTAAACTAAAAATATTACTATGTATGAAAAAATGTATTAATATTTTTTTCTTTTTAATTAAAAATATTATTAATATTTTTTTTCTTTATAATTAAAAATATGTCTATGTATGTGGGAGGATAAAACAAAATTACGGGGGCCGCAAACAGTTTTTTAAATCTTTTCTTTTGTTTTTTTAACTAAAAATATTTCTATGTATGGGGGACGATACAAAAAAGAAATTTCGGGTGTGGTCAAAAATTCTTTTTTTACTTTTTAATTTAAAATATTTCTATGTATAAAAAAAATGGGGGGGTCGGTGGGGTGTATTCGGAACTTCTTTTTTTCTCTTTTTTTAACTAAAAATAGTTTTGGTCCGAAACAAAGAAAATCAATGTCTAACCACCCAAGAAATATTACTGGGGCTCTATCGATTTATGTGTAAGCATTCATTTCTGACGTGGCAGCCTAGCAAAAATATACCAGGGCAAATCTTAACGACTAAATAAACAATAAATAATTCCGACGCCGAGGTTGAGATTTGAACACGTAACGTTACCGTCATATGCTAATGAGGCCGATTTTTATTTAACCACTTCATGCTAAATAAATGATTTTTTTCACTTTTTTCTTAGCAATGAATGATCTTAAAACGAGGCTATGTATCAAAACTGGTTCTCCGATATAGTGTGGGTTGCGTTCGCGCTCAATTTTTAAAAATTTCGCCCCCCCCCCCCCCCCCAAAGAAAAAGGTTTTGTTTTTTAAACAAAAAATATAGGCAGACAATTTTTTTTTTTTAACTAAAATATTTTTGGTCCAAAACAGAAAATCAAAAACGCGCAGCCTAGCAGAAATAGACGACCGTTAGGGAGTCGATTTTCGCTAGTCCATTTATAATATTAATAGGACATTCTCTGTCACGATGTCAGAATTAATGTCTCTCTCTGGTATATAATCTATGTAAACGTAAGACCTACATAGGCCACATCTTAACCACAAAATAATAATACATACACAATAAACACATTTGCGCGGATACTGGGAATCTACACTCAAACTTTTACGTCTCCAGTCTCTCTTCTTAGTAGCTGAGCTGTCGATCTGAGATGTATAAGTGTTTTATATGATTAAATATACATTGAAGAGTCGGGCAGTACGCAAATAAGAAAAGTACGTCAGAAAAGACATTTCAACTCTCTCGCAAAGCAATTATAAAACATGTAGAGTGATTATTTTCAGACTCCTACCAAATCAAGCCACACCAGTAACACAACAGGGTAAATAATATGGGAACCCCTGTTTCCGTTGTGAATTCTTTCATTGGGTTACATATTGCTCATCTCGTTTTTAAACCTGTCTAACTTGTAATACACTCGATCATGAAGATGAACATTTCAGAACAAATATAATAAATAACGAACGATATTGACGACAGAATTCTTAGTAAATACGTTCAAGGAAATTATATATACAAGGGAAAACATCATAATTAAAAATTTAAAATAATATTTGTATTCTGGTTCAAACGTGTTGATTATTAACATGTATAGATCGGGAAAGTGGGAAAACCAACTATGCTAAGTACAGGTCAATAGTCCGAACCATGACTGGTGAAAAAAGTAACTTCAATGGTGAAATTATTATCGACATTGTATTTAACAGATCTATTACAAAACTAAAAATGTCCGTATTAAAACTATTGCTGCTGTTCAACGTATGAGGGTTACCAACTTACATTTTTGGCCAGAAAATGGGAAAACCGAACAAAAAGTCAGAAAAACAAAGAAAGCACATAAATACGCAATATTCCCGCTGAAAGTAGCTAATACTAAAGTTAAAAAGATTAAGTCAATTTTTTTGGACAACGCTTTAAAGTTCAAGAGAGTTACGTCATGGTTTCAGAGCTAGAATCTCAAAAGATGGAACTGAAAATATTTTAGAGGAGCTCAAGTCTATGAAAGATTACGTGACTTATCTTGAAGTTGAATGTCGAAGCAACGAAGACATTTCTTTTTAAATATAAAGGTATGCACCAACATCAGAAGTCTAGCATTCAAACCTGGGGTATATCAAATCTGCATGTTATAAATACCTACAGTTCTCTCATAAAAGAAACCTCAACCCAATTAAGAAACAACTATCAGATAACACAGACACCACTTCACATACATTAGTTGTGGTTACCAGCTACACCACTTTCGACATGCATCTACTTACAGCTACCTCATAATATCGGCAACTCAAAAAGAAAACAATACCGTGACTTCTGTTGGGGTTATGATAGTGTCTTACCTATAACAGACTTCTTGACCTCTTCCACTCACCATAAATACTGGGGCACCTGCCCCTCAGTATTTGAAAAACAACAATCTATACTGACAGCTAAGACTAACTTACATCCATTATTTGTCTATGTTGTATTATACTTTTCTTCGATATATTTGTTTTCTCTAAACTATGAGTTAGTGTCTTCTTTCCGAACCCTTTACAGAGTAACAAGATCTACATCATGTACTTTGATATTATTGTAAATTAAGGGGGAAGGGCAATAAATTAGGAATAGACTGAGACTATCTGTTGGACTCAGAATTATCCGTGATCAGTAATCATTATCAACACCATTTTGAGCATACTTTGATTTTCCCCACTAGTGGGCTAGTGGTGTAAAGCTGTCTTTACTTTCATTACAGTAGTAATAGGGGTTAGAGAAACTGTATTTCTACTCGGCGTTGTCGAGAGCAAATAAAATGTCATTTATCTGTATACAGTGATTTTAACGTAACATTTGTACGTGCTGTGAAGGCCTGCTTACCAATATTAAAGTATTATAGTTGAAAAGTTAGGTGGAACTGAGTACCAACAAATGTAGTTCTACTTTTGCGGAGGGAATATAAAGGTGCATTATACACATTGTTGTATTATGTTGTATAAGTGAGAGGTAACAATATTTTGTTCGACTTGGATATTTTTCGGAGAGAAATACATGTGAATTACAGTATTACATCTGGACTATTTTCACCATGAACATAATTTATCTTCATAGTATTGTGATTGCGTTGTGATAGCGGGTGGGGAAACGGAATTACTAAGCATCCATGATGTCATTGTGTTTTATATTTACTCTGCATTGTCCAGGAGCAACACATAAACGATTACAGTATTACAATTAGAAAGGATAGCGCCGGTAAATTAATTACTTAATTTCGTTACACTACATAAAGACAGGAGAGATTAATGGCTTGGGTGAAAGCGAAGATTGGGGAGATTGCCAGCAACATTAACGGTTGGGGATGAGAGAAAAATAAAGCAACGGTTAGTGAGCGATATATAATTTTGAATATTACGATCTTACACACACGATTTATTTTATATTTTGAATTTTATAGCCCTGTTATGTATTGCTATTTCAGAGAGTTTGTGTGGTCTCACACAAGATATTAACTCTCATATTTCGCTTCTGTATACTTCATTATTTCATAGGATCATTTTACTCAACCGATACAAATATACTTGAATCTACAATAGCTGTTTTTGTTGACACAATATTACAACTGAAATATTGGTAATAGCTAGATGGCTTACCACGCATTCATCAGCATAGACACTTTACATCTTTCCGGTATTTTTCTACCAGTAATTGTTGATAAATATTATTAAACCTCTTTCATTTTCCTATTACAGAATTTTAAACATCTTATGCAGTTTTTATTTTTGATGATTACTGATAACATAAGCGTTTAATCTGTCGCTTTGTTGTTAATATATTTATATGTTCTTAGTGAGTTATGCTTAATACACTTTTCTGATTTCAATTTAATATGTTTACACTATGTGTACCACCTATCTTACTTTACTCAGTGTTTAAAGGTTTTGAAAAATAAAGATCCTTACAAAATCTCAAGAGTGATATTCATTTTTCTTTATTGATATAGATGTTATGTTGCATTCCATGTTTTATTTCGTCTATGATAACAGGGATAACTTTATTCTATTTCATTTGAAGGTGTATTTTTATTTATTTGTAAGTAAATTAAACGTATACTTCTCATGCAATATCGACACTATAAATCTAATACAGATTTTAAAGATGTTTACTTAACATGGGATGTATTTCAGTATGTTAAGTATTTACAATATTCTATTCTATAGTATAAACTATCTAACTTCTTCATTTTAATATCATCTTTTATTATTACTCTTTTAAAAATATACGACTGATAAATACATGATTTAAATTTGTTCATATTTTTTGAAAATGTGATATAATATAACTTCATTTTTTTTAAACCTAGGAGAATACAGTAACCTAACTAAATAATATATGATGCATTTTTATATATATAGTGTCATGTTATCAATTAAAATATTCTCTTTTCCCTCGAGACTAAAACATACCATATTACATGTAGTTACCACATTTATTTGGAAAGTGTTCAGCAGAAATCTATTGCATGATAATTATCATTAAACATATTTATATGTATGAAGTAAAAATTTTAAAAACTAAAAAAAAACGTGTCAGTCGGAAAATAATAATTTATTCAAATTACAACATGATTGACCCGATACAAATAATGGAGATAAATAAAGTAGTTCACATCCGAACGAAAATTGTGTTAAGAAGCTGTAAGGAGTTTAATATTTTAATGTTGTGGATTTCTTTAGCTGTAGTTCATGGACTGACATAGTGTTTTAGAATTTGTATAATCCTCACATTATTTATTCTCTGTATTTACAGTTAACTTACTAACATGTATTATTTCGTAGAAAAACAATATATAAAACTTATATCTACTACGCTATGAATATGAATATGAATGCACAAACTAACACACAATATAGATTCAATAAATCATTGTAAGACTGTAATAGATGAATCAAAGAGAAGGTATAAAGACATACCCCCAAAACGCATTGAGCCACATAAACTAGGTACTCGCGATTTCTGAAAAATCTTGAATAGTGTTTTGCCTAATTGGAAATCAAGAACTTCCTCACTATCCAAACACAATTATGTAGTTTACACGGCCACTTTAAGACGGGGGTACTTTTCGAGCGTTTCCCCTTAAAGTCTACTTTGGACTGACAAACAACTCTCACCCACATTTCACATTGCGGACTGAAACCACACGTTATGCTCTGACCATCACTCCATCTCATGTCCAGGACATAATAACACAACTTTGAAACCTCCAAAGCATGTAGGCTAGCTCTTATACCAGTAAGATTAATAAATAAATGATATGCAGGACTGGGCCCTGTTGCTTCTAAACTCTACAACAACTACCTTGCCGAATCTTGCTTCCTTGAAAACTAGAAAAAAGGCCATTTGTGCTACCAGTCTTCATAATTTCTTCAGATAGAATTGACTTTTCAGGATTATCTTCATATGAGTTTACCCCTTACGCTAAAATTGGTTAAACCCTAATCAATCTAGCGAAAGTCTGTCACCTCGTTAATGCTAACCTAAATTCTGACCATTAGTATGGATTTAAGCAAGCACGGTCTACTGCGGATATCGTAACGACCAACTCTAGGCGGATATACCATGCTCTGTACAAGGCGGTGAAACTAGAGCGGTAGCGCCTAATGTATCAACAGCATTTAACAATGTCTGACATCAAGGTATTCTCATAAAAATTAAAGCATATGGTATCACATAACGAATATTCAATATAATTAGATCTTTCTTATCTAGCATAAATCTCCATGTTGTCCACGATGGCCGTTCATCCAAAGAATATGACAAAAAATAATGTAGGTGCACATCGTGGATCGATTATTTGGCTATTCTTATTCCTGATTTTAATAAATGACATCTCTGATCACATTGTGTATGAGATGGGTATATTTGCTGACAACACCACTCTTTACTTTCTCCATGTATGTAAAAGGAATGCGCACATATCCGAGGCAATAGCTTAACCCTTAGAAAGCGACCTCGAGTGTTGAGTTGAATTAGGGTATGCATAGATATAAGCATTAAATGTTGTTAAGACAGATATCCTTTCCTGCAACAACTATAAGTAACATATTTAATTACCGATTGTCATGGCAAATATAACCTTACCTGAAAATCAAACGTTTAAACTCATCGGCCTAATATTCCCAGGTAACATAAATTGGTCGAAACACAGAGAATGCATTGCCAAGTCTGCTGCAAAGAAGGTGGGCTCTTTCTACCATGCTAGAAAACTTCTAACACCTGACAACATATCATTTCTTGACAAAACTACTTTCCGCCCATACACGGACAATTGTTGTAGCATCTAAGCTGGTGCTCCAGTCACTAGAGTATTCTTCTTTGACAATATACAAGAAAAAAGTATTAAATGTGATAGGTACCTTACTATCTACAAACATCCAGTCCCTGTCCCACTTTCGCAATGTTGCAGTTTTCTTCTTGTCGCACAAGTACTTCAATGGAATGTGATCCGCTGAACAGCTTTAGTTCCTCTTAAACGTAAATACACTCGACGAACACGACAATCAGCTGCATCCAATCCATTTACTGTGCCGGATACTTGAGAGCCTTCTACTTTAATAGCTTTTTTCCTCGACCGCTGGCTTTTGGAACTCGTTATATGCTTCTGTTTCCCGACTTTACTGACAGGAGGAAGTTTAACACTGATGTGTACAACCATCTCGCTGCACAGCTCCCAATTTAGACTGATCCTTAACACTTTCCTGCTTAATTCTCAGTAGCTCCTTTCGTCTACAGTGTTAACCTGTCTTTTGGGGTGAACTTAGTTATATATATATATATATATATATATATATATATATATATATATATATATATATATATATATATATATATAAATTAATATTTATATATATATACAGATAAGTATATTTCATATATATAAATATATATATATATATATATATATATATATATATATATATATATATATATATATATAAATATATATATATATACATATATATATATATATATATATATATATATATATATATATATATATATATATACGGTACAATCACGTTGACACACCGGTTCTCGTTAGATCACCGAAGTTAAGCGACGTCGAGCCTGGCCAGTGTTAAATGGGTGATCATTTGGGACTACCAGGTGCTGTATGTGCTCTCTGTTTATCTCGGCATTGTTTCCAGTCGTCTTGAACTGCTTGCCATTGGAATCAAGCAGTGCCGACTCAGGGGAGGTGTTGTTAGGATTGCGCAACCCTTGCTTCATAATTACACGCGCAGCCAGCCCCTTATAGGGGTATCCATAGTCTCTCTAGACTGAACGGAGGGCCTATATACATATATATATATATATATATATATATATATATATATATATATATATATATATATATATATATATATGTAATAGGCTTCCTTCGGTCAAGATCACCCATGCGTGATTCGTAGTTTGCCTATGTACCCTGTTTCTTTGCTTGTGCGTAAAGTAACCAATGTAAGCGTGTCAGTGTCTGTCGCAAAGATACTTCATGTAGGAATGTTCTCAATGCTAGCTTGGACTGTGTGATATGAAGCACATTTGACTCTCCATGTAGCATGTACCCCCTGATGAATCAAGTGGAACCAGCAAGACTGCTACAGTTTGACACTAACGCTGTCGCAGTTACTGATATAACGATGTTGTATGCAACGCTAAACTGCCTTAGGAGCTACACTCTAGAGTTTTCCTCGAATTTATTTCCTCGAGTATTTCCCCATATTGAGTATTCTACAAGGCAACGGAGTTTTAAAATCAGCGTGTTACTTTAACTTAACAGGCTGCCTTTTTTAAGCTGGCAATCTCCATCTACTCGAAGTAACTGGTTATTCTGTGCAAAAGAACGAGTGATTACGATATATATATATATATATATATATATATATATATATATATATATATATATATATATATATATATATATATATGTGTGTGTGTGTGTGTGTGTATTTAAAATATTGCTTGGTTTTAAATATACTAATAATATTTTATAAAGTATTTTGACAAAATTAAACCCCCCTTTCACAAACACGCACACACACACACACACACACACACACATATATATATATATATATATATATATATATATATATATATATATATACATATATATATATAATTTTTTAGATATTGTTCGTTCTTTGTTTTTAAGCATTGAATAAAAATGTAAGAAATGACGTAAGAAGCCCATTTTAACAATGGAAAGAAAGAGAGAAACAGATAGAGAGGGGGAGACAAAAAGAATGGAAGGGGCAGACAGACACACATACAGAAATACAAGCATACATATATATATATATATATATATATATATAAATATATATATATATGTATATATGTATAAGAAATGACGTAAGAAGCCATTTTAACAATGCGTGAAAGATTTATTTCTGTTTTTCCTTTTTTTCCAATTAATTTCAAAGGATAAAACCTTCTTCATCAGAGAGATTTTTTTATTTTTGATAAAATAAACAAACTTTACTTTTGTTTATAAGAACAACGTCGTGATGGTGTGACGCTCTCCGCCAAGATGGATTGGGCGGAACTGAAAAATAAGAACGAGGAAGCACGGGGCAAGCCGGGAGATATACTTTTTTAGATATTGTTCGTTCTTTTTTTTTAAAGCATTGAATAAAAATGTAAGAAATGCTTATAAACCAAAGAAAAGTTTGTTTATTTTATATAAAAAAAATCTCTCCGATGAAGAAGGTTTTATCCTTCGAAATTAATTGGAAAAAAAGGAAAAAAAGAAATACATCTTTCACGCATCGTTAAAAGGGTTTCTTACGTCATTTCTTACATTTTTATTTAATGCTTAAAAAAAAACGAACAATATCTGAAAAATTATATCTCCCGGCTTGCCCCGTGCTTTCTTCTTTCTTATTTTTCACTTCCGCCCAATCCATCTTGGCGCAGAGCGTCACACCATCACGACGTTGTGCTTATAAACAAAAGTAAAGTTTGTTTATTTTATAAAAAAAAAAATCTTTCTGATGAAGAAGGTTTAACCTTCGAAATTAATTTGAAAAAAAGGAAAAAAAGAAATAAATATTTCACGCATTGTTAAAAGGGCTTCTTACGTCATTTCTTATACATATATATATATATATATATATATTTATATATATATATATATATATATATATATATATATATATTTATATATATATGTATGCTTGTATTTCTGTATGTGTGTCTGTCTGCCCCTTCCATTCTTTTTGTCTCCCCCTCTCTATCTGTTTCTCTCTTTCTTTCCATATATATATATATATATATATATATATGAAGAAATATAACTGAAAGAATAAACTTTTAGAAAATTAAACCTATTGTTAATAAAGAAAAGGTCAGTATACAAGATAGAGCAAGAATAAGATAACTCGATTAAAAATAATTAGATTCGCAGATAAATGCAAATCAAAATCATTCGTAGTTCAAAGCAAGAGCAAATAATGAATAATAATAATTCACGATTACTCTCATTCGTTCCTTAAGCTGGTTTTTTAAAGAAATTAAAATTCTTATCATCAGAGGAAAGTGTTTGATTGATAAGTTGACACATAAAGGTAGTCAATTTTTAAATTTTTGAAAAAGTTTAGAAAAAGTTTTTTAAAAATTTTTATAAAATTCTTAAAAAATGTTTACATTCAAGTGTGAAAAAAAGTCCCTAAAAAGGAGTCCAAGACGGTATGAAAATCGAACAATTGGCAAGTCACGAGGAATCCATGCAGGAACCCACGGCAACGTTTCACACCAAGTTTGTAGTCTGGAGGATCAAGTGAGATAGGCCATGTTTAGAAAACGTGTTTTTCCTGTTTCTTATATATATATATATATATATATATATATATATATATATATATATATATATATATATATATATATGGAGGGAAAGAGAGATGTTGAGATAAGACGTACAAAGAAATAACTAGAAATATATATATATATGTATATATATATATATATATATATATATATATAATTCATTAGTGTGGTAATTTAGTAAATATTCATAAGGTATTGCACTTATGAATCGCTTGTTTGTTTATAATACATCAAAGGCAATTTAATATTTACCGGTAAATTGAAGAGAATACAACATCCAAACATTAAGAGCACTTCTCTCCTTAATTCTTAATTACGACTTACGATGGCTTAATTTCTTTCACAAGTGCTATGCAAAAAAATAATAATAATCTACGCAATAAAAACACAAAAGAAAAGAAAAGGAAAGTAAAGTCTTTAGTCAATCATTAAATGATGATGATAATAATAATAATAAAAATGGTAATAATAATTATATTAATAATGATAATAATACATGAGTCTTATATTTATATCATGAGCTCATTAATTGTTTAGCTTTCACCGTTTCAAAAAGAATCTGATAATTTTAAATTGGTTCTTTTTGTTTTATGACAAATTTCATGTCTGGATTATTTTATATCTTAAATTACCACAATAGATCAATAAAAAGTTGTGGACCCATATTTGACAATAGGGTAAATTATCTCTGATAAAAAATGTATAAGATAGACTCCTCATTAAATGTTTGTCAAGTACTGAACATTTTATATTTTGTCAAGCATTAACAACTTTTAAAAATATGTGTGTTCTACATAAATAATTATATTGCTGTACTCGGTAACAAAACTATTTAATATCTGATACACATTGTATAACTCAATTAGTATAGCCCAAACGTATAGTTCAAAATGCATTCATAATATGTATACTAACGCGCTATGTGGATCTAGATCGTCATGTGTTTCTTTCGCTTGCTTTCTTGTCAGCTTGCAATTTATTACGAAACTAAGTATGAAGTTAAGTTGCTAAATGTTTGTTAGAGATAAACACAATCCACGTTTATTTTGATATGATTAGTGACTGTTCAAAATATTATGTAAATTAATAAGAAAGAATAATAGGTTTGTATAAGTATATATTACTAGATGTAACAAATACTGACTGACGGGGTCAAAGATGGCCTAGTATTTGGCTACAACAAGTAGAAATCCATTAAAATACCACGGTTTCCTCTTCATCTATCTGTATACACTTCCACGACAAATTGACATAACTTTTACTCCCTCAACGTAAATACCCCAGATCAACCTACTTAAGAGCAAAGTAACACTTGAGGTTTGAGATACCGGAAGATTATATACTCTAATTTGCCCATTTCCTTTGCCCACTTGCTTTTTGTATTTACCTCACGGCTCTTTGTTTTCCCCACTGTAGCAACACGTATGAATTAAAATGTAATGGTAAAAAACACCTTTCTGAAACTCGAACCTTAGGAAACCTCATCAAAAATCTTTCCCATAATCACGGTAGTCTATTTGACTAAGACGCCATTGTTTTGGACGAATACTACTTAAAAAAGTAATGATAAAAATATTATTCTTCGAATAATACATTTCTGTCAGAGTTAAAAGTAAAAGGGGAGAATTTGTTGTGTTTGCATTCATTAAACATAACTGACAATGGCGACAAATAACACACTGAGTCTCTGCTTTACATTTTTATAAAAGAATGTAAAAATGGAAATCCGATAAAAAAACAATAATTAATTGTGGACAATCCATTATTGTTTGAAGTATTAATACAACTATTCCCATGGCAAATACTCCACACAATATAAATAAATACTTGCGAACTAAATGTGTTTAATAAATAAGAGGCACATTTTACCTAATAATTCATTCATTTATTGCAACAATTTAAATCGTTTTAAAGTAATCAGCGTATTTCTTCTAAACGTAAAATAAATTCTCAGCGAAATAGACTTCAACTAAATAACACGAATGTCACATTTTTAAAATTTACGAATTAAAATTTTTACATTTCAATTAAAATAAAACGAATGCAAAGTCTATGTTTTTAAAACGTTTTCAAGATCCATCCTCGTTGATCTTCTACGATAATTTTGTGTGGTCCCAGCTAAGATTGATACTACGCCGTAGGTGTATTTGTTTGTTTTTAGGGAGAAGAACGTCAGATAGTTGAATTTATTGCAGGTTCTGTTTCCTTTGGTTCGTGTAATCTTCTTTGTTCTTTTTTGTTTTCTTATTTTATTTCAAGATACGATTCCGGAACAAATAAAATATGTTACAGACGGAATTCTTTTTACTTTACCGACACAAATTTAATTAAATTATTGAAGAAAAAAAGTATTTTTTGAATATCAGATGGATGTAATTTGTTTAGTAAATAAGTAGGAAGTTAACACTACATACACCCGTTTATAAGGATGTTATTATAGAGTTATATTACTATTTTGGTGGGGACGATTGTCAATGATTGGATAAAAAAAAATGAAATTATTGACTGCTTAAGTAAAGGGATAAATATACATGAGTATATTATTAATAAAAATCGATCAGATGTAAAAAAGAGAGGGATCAAATAGAATCAAATACGAAATTAGAAAAGACTCCTGTCACGTGATATGTTTCGACTACTTCAGGGTATACAATGTATTGCCCGTTTTAATCTGACAACACTCCTGTTATCCTTGAAATTATGTTATTCTGGATTTCTGTTCATTAGTTATAATGTCACGGCCCTAAACTATTGAAGAGTCATTGAGCTGCAGGTAAGATTCACGATTTGTGTATCTGGTGCAACTCACCATATGAAGGTAACTCTTTTCAATATTCCGCATGTTTCCTGTCGTCCTCAACATTCCAACTTACCAATAGTATACATGAGCAAGTGTCTGTTACACTGGATATTACGAATTGTTTTTAAATAGAAAATAGCGAAATAAAAGTCTGCTTAACATTCTGTATATTCTTCTAGAATTTGGTTAACATCCTGTGACTGAGAAATGGATTAGATGTTTCCAGTTCAATGATTGCCATTTCGCATCGCTTTGTGATATTTCGCTCTTGGTATCTTCCTTTTAATAACTCAATTCAATTAGTTCTAGTTATCACACACTAGAACATTTAAAAAACAATTGAAGTAAACTGTTTATACAAAGTATAACTTATATATATATATATATATATATATATATATATATATATATATATATATATATATATATACAGGGTGTGCCAAAATAAGGGTACTCTCTTTAAATTTGAATAACTTGAATTTGAATAACTTCAACAAAATAAAAGTTAAACTCACCAAACTTTATGTGTGTGTAGACTGACCCTTCCGAGATTTTTTGAAATAAAAAAAACAAATTTTAGCCGAAAAACACTTCTTAAAACTTACAAAAACTAAAGTATTGTTTTTTACACTGTTTTGAGTTTTTTAAGCAAAAATAATGTTTTCTAAATGAGGGTACGTTCCTTAGGGCTAATACGGCTCATGCTTGCTTCGGAAGGGGTCCTTTACTTATTCTAAAAAAATTTTTTTTTTAAATCAATAAATAAAAAAGTTATGAATTTTTAAAAATAGGACCCTTACTTTTGCCCACCCTGTATATATATATATATATATATATATGTATATATATATATATATATATATATATATATATATATATATATATATATATATATATATATATATACATATATATATATATCAAGTATACAACAGAATATCTGTAGTACTTTAATGTACAGCAACGCATTCTTATGCAGCAGTCCGGTGTGTATCACCCCTACACTCTTTAGAAGAGACACAGCATATATTGCAACGCCATAGAAAACTGGCAATACAGACAGCAATCACTTGGAAATAAAATAAAGATACCGGACATAAAAATGTTGGATGTCCCAGACTTACAGAGTTAAAGGCATAACGTTCTCTGTTGGGTTACGTCTTCAAAGTGGACGTAATTAAGGTAGACCGAAATCTCGGCGTGTCTTATAGCTCTCTCTTTCCTCTCTCTCTCTCTCTCTCTCTCTCTCTCTCAATTAGATGCATATCCGATGTACATGTAACACCAAGGCTGAAGAACTGTTAGGCAGAATGGCACATACAATAGTTTAGTCACATAAGAGAAACGTTGGTTACTGCTTTCGGTTCGTAACCTGATCGAGTCAACGGCTACATAGGTTAGAGTTTATCGACCGCCATCAACATTTCAGCAGAATAGCGGGGCAAAATAAGAGGAACGTCAGTAATAACAGATGGGAACCAGATTGAAATAAAGCTGTAAAGTTCGATGGTAAGACTAACTACAACATTAGTGAAAGAAAACCTTGTAAGCTGTTCCTATTTATTTGACGAAGAAGTAGAAATAGAGAAATAATAAACAGATGGATAGATAGATAGATAGACAGATAGACAGATAGAACATAAACTAAAATAACATTGCACAGGATAATAAGAAGAATACAATAATTTAGGATAGAGAAAAGGAAGGGGAGAAGGAAGTGGGGGATAGAGAGGGGGAGAGGGTAAATAAATGGGGAAGGGAACAGAATTAAAAAAGACACATGCAGCTATTGCTGGCAAATGGACTTGTCAATATTAATCTAGAATCATTGTTAGACATGATACATGACTTAAATTACGAAGGCAACGTTTGAGACAAGGTCGGTTGTTAACGTCGAAAACCTCCATTTTGACAAAAGCCGGTCTCCAGATTGAAACACAATTAAAAATCGCCGAAATCTAGAAAGAGTTATCCTACACTGACCTACACCAGAATAGAGTGCGTAGCATCAGTACATATACCAATAATTCTTCCAATCCAATGATGACAGGTTTTTCTAAAAACTTTAAATATATAAGCGACCTCAGGAAGGCAGCTGACATCAACGACAAGCTCAACATATAGAATATGTACATTGTCACCATTCATGAAACGCGGATTGCACACTTTTTGATCACTCCTGGTAGAGATAATCACTAACTGGTTTCCGTTAACTGTATACGTGTCTGCCAATCGAGGGTTGTGCCATACCTTCCACGCAAGTAACTGGTAGATGACAACGCTATTTCTACTCAGATAAGTTCTATATACTAGATATGGTATTCCCAAATGGTCATCCGGCTTAGACCGACCAGGCTCAACCTCGTTAAATTTCGTTGATCTGACGGCCACGGGTAAGTAAACGGTTTTATGCCGTATACCGTGTCAACGTGATTATGCTGTTAGTTATATACGCATGTATATAAAATATCACGAGAAATTATAATCTAAGTTAAGATCGATACCATATATATATATATATATATATATATATATATATATATATATATACACGAAACTGAAGTATGTGATTATATGTAAGTAAATGGGGGAATAAATACACAGAGCGAAGTTACATTGACTTGATAATATCATTCGATATAAATGCAGCTATAAAGTGGATGGGCATATTAAAATAAATGATACTGGTTTTCTTAAATGAACAGCAACACAAAAAAAGATAACAAACAGCTGTTGTTAGATCGCGGCGCGTTCAGTAGAATGGCATGAACATGGAGATATAGTGGCATTCTGTCACCGACTAGTAGGAGACTGATAATACTGAAACATTAGATAGATTCTTAGAAAAAATACCAGAGCCCTAATTACTGTTCAGTGACGAAAATATTTAGTAGAACTGATGTGATGTTTTGAAGAAAAACCAACCGTAGATTTAGTACCTTTCTGTGACTCAGACACAAGAGAACGCGACTTGTTTTTCCGATATAAGATATTTAGAACACTGACTATGTATCGTGTGAGAATTAACACCGAGTAACTATTAGTAACGATGTAAATGAATCAGTAAAATCTGGTGTAAAATCAATTTAGAAATGTATTTTACAGTTTCTTAGAACATGATTCACAAGCTGGTCAGAGCAACCTATTCAATAGTTTATTTAATCATTTATTTTTTTTTACTAACTACATATCTTATCTTTCAAGAAATATCTATTTGAATGGAAAAGTTTCATAAGAAAATGGGCATTCCTATGTCTAAAAGTGTATTTTTAGTATAAGATCCTTGTTTCGATATATGGCAAGTAAATTAAAAGAAGGGAATGTGTTGTATTCTTAAATAGAATGAGTAATAAATATATTCACCTATCCTGTAAACCAAACTATACTGTATGTAATAGTTGACGTTGCTCTGTGTTCATAGCGATATTTTAATTTTTTTATCCGGCACAAAGGAAGCGCCAAATAATTTAATTTAACTCTGTTTATAAAGCAAGTAATGCATAACCCTCCCAGTGTTTGACAATTGTTATTAGGTGGTATTGCAGTGTATATGTATACCCCATTCTTATCAAGAAAGGTTTATTATTACGATCAACTATGTTTTATTTCAAACACAGGCGACAACAAAACCATCATCTTACTGCTTGGGGCACAAATCGTACCTTCTTATGTGTCATCAGGACAGACAATATCGAACAAGAAAATATAATACGATAGGCGACTTGCACCGAACGAAAAACTTGTTAAAGCCATGACAGCGACCAACCTAATACCTCTAGCATCCTGAAGGGTGGATATCTACGAGACACGATTTCCATGTTATCGGGAAGAGATCGCTGTTAACGTTTTTGTAAGATTACAATGTCTACTACAATGGTAGTTGATTCGATAAGAAAACAAAAACTAGTATTCAGGGAGAACATTTTGTTACTCAGACCCGAGGTAAAATATCCAGTGGGTATCAGTGAGAACTATTTATTGATGCCTGATATGAGTTATACTAATAATTATATTGATTTTCAAAATAACCTACTAGTAAACTGTGATACTAAAGAGGCACTGTAAGGGTAGTTGCTAATATGATTACCTTTATTTGTACGTGTATTTAATATGCTTGTATATCTAGGGTTAGGGTCCAGGTTAGGGTTAAAAGATAATATTAACTTATTAACTATTTTAATTTAGATCCATAGTCTATAGACAATGATAACAATCTCATAACTACACACATACACACAATTAACATTAAATGTTCGCACGAATCTCATTGACATCATGAAAATATTTGAAATAAACCATGAAAAAATAAGTATTAAATACAAGTAAAATAAAAACCACGTGTGTAACCTAACATTCATCATCAACTAGTAGGAAAAGATCCCAACCCTGGAAACTATTGTGTTTTAGTGCGTTTATAAATGTTACATTCAGATAACGTGTACTACACTTTTACAGGTGTGGTAACCACGCCTTGTTGTAATGATTTTTAACTCATTTTACTAGCTCCTGACTTCATGAAATCGATGGTAGAGTTTACCTTGAGAGTTAAAAGTCACGAATTGTTTCATTCCTTCTTGAAATTTTACAATGTAACTTAAAGTATAGCGAGTGCAAAATGCAGAGGCAACAAAATATGTATAACAGGGTTATGACTGATATAATTAATAACACAATTGACTGGAAAATCGCACAAGGCTGTGTCTGGGGCGATTAGTGTTGTGTTTGATCGTATTGCGGACTTCTTGTTTGTAAAATAAGCACGAACTATCATACGAATTGTATAATGTATATATACATATATATATATATATATATATAGAGAGAGAGAGAGAGATAGAGAGAGAGAAATAGAGAGAGAGATAGAGAGAGAGAGAACAAGAGATAGATATATTGGTTGATAAATAGATAATTAGATAGATAGATAGATTGATAGATATATAGTAGTAATTCTTTTATTTATACCAATATTAGTTGCTACATATATGCATGCATTTTCCAGCTGAGATATTTATCGAAATCCAGCTTCTATGGACCATGACACGTTTTGCACAATAGGGTATCGCTTTGAAAGATGATATAGCCAGCACACTGACACAAATCAAGATGACAAATAACTCTTATAATTGATCGCAACAATGCATAAACTACATCAATTGCTCTTCAAATGACATTCGCACTAACATTATTCTAAGCATTTAGCTCTCAGCGACACTTGCGTTTGCAAATACTAAGTGAATCCTGCAGTAAAGGAGGGTTTGCTAACATAATTTAGCTATAGTTGAATAGATGGCGTATTTGGCGATCAAAAACAGATTTTTTTTTACAAAAAAGCATAAACGTGCTAGATAAGCGTTAGGACTAGTTTATAACCAACGAAGGAGACTACATTGATGAATCACGTTGATTTTTTTCTCCAAAATGGTTGTTGTTTCTGTATGTATGTTTGTCTAGATGCAGAAAAAATAAAATATTTCTAGCGATGAGGATGAATTAGAAAGCACATAAAAAGCAAATAGCAGTAACACAACCATTTCAAACTCGACAAACCACCCGTGGCCATGAATATTTGTTGTACCTATGAAATGTATATATATATATATATATATATATATATATATATATATATATATATATATATATATATAGAGAGAGAGAGAGAGAGAGAGAGAGAGAGAGAGCTACTATCGTCAATAAAACCAATTACACAAAATACATTATGTATATATATATATATAAATATATATATATATATATATATATATATATATATACAATAAGGTAAGATGAAGATAAAAAATTGCATAAAATTACGCAAAATCACATAAAATTACATATAATAAATACAAATGTTATTACATCGAAAGTTCAGATGCAAGGCGTTACATTAATCCTTAAACAATGGTTTTTCAAAGATAAAACTCTTCTCGTCAGGGTATAACATTTGGTAAGGGGGTGTTTATAATAAATAAATATTACCTAGTTCCATTTCACTTTGAAAAATTGAAGAATACAACTAGAAAGGTTGGGGATGAAGAAATAAATGGCCGGGAAGAAAAAGTAGCAGTATTAAGTAGCCATTTTCGAAGAGAAAAGGGGACGCTATGGTGCAGATAGCAAAATAGCAAAAGTTTGTTTCATTGGAGAAAGTTTTTTAACAATTTTTACAGGGTTTAAAGAAAAAAATGTAATGGGTTAAAAAAAATATCTTACTTGGTCCGTATGGATTCATAATCTGTTTTGGGTATAGTTCCGTAACTCTGTTAATGAGTGGGTGGGTTGGGGATTGGTAAAGTCTATAAATTCAAGTTTTAGTTTGAGTTGTTAGCTAAAGCTGTCTTGGGTGTGCCTGTGGGGGTGGGAGATTCAGTTGCTTATATTTTGAGGTGAAAGAAAAGTTTCCAATTGCGGGGAGGCAATCAGATAAGGACATATTGTGAATGGGATTTATAGATAGCCCTAATTTTTATTATTATTATTATTATTATTATTATTATTATTATTATTATTAGTAGTAGTAGTAGTAGTAGTAGTAGTAGTAGTAGTAGTAGTAGTAGTAGTAGCAGTATTATTATTATTATTATTATCATCATCATCAAAAGGTGGAATACATACGTGAGTTAGAAAACTTTCAATTACGACCTGAACGCAGGAAAGTTAACACACGACAGATCTACCGGAAGAAATACACCCAAAACGGAACCCAACATCTCATTGAACTCATATAGAGAACAACAGGAAAAAAAGAATAGCCGCAGCTCATTACGGCCTAAAATCTTAATCATTCCCCAGGCAAAATGACAATCTAGATAATTCCCAAAGCGTCTTATTCAACCTAGTTAAGAAAACTAAATTCAAAGGATATAATAATATATCCAACTCGATTGTAAAGAAAATAAACAAATTTGCCAAAAAAGTCAAGACGCACCCTAGCATAATCGTTCCAGCTGAGAAATCTAAAAACTAGTACAAACTAGATTACACCTCCTACAGAAATGTTATATATAAAGAACTAAATACATCGTACAAAACCGCACCCCAAACTTTAACAAATATAAACGCAGAGGATAAATCTCTATTAAGATCATTGAACATAACAAACCACGCTGGAATAGTCACCCCGGCCACTCCTAGATTCTCCCTTAAAGACTATAAAATTGATTACGATGATAACCCCTCAATTAGACTTATCTGCCCTTCTAAATCAAACATAGAAATAATTAGCAAAACAATCTTAGACGGAATAATCCCAGACATTAAGAATAAATTATTCTTCTCACTATGGCAATCATCTAACGTTGTAATAGACTAGTTCCTTAACCTTAAAGATAAATCCAGATTGAACTTTATTACTTTCGATATAAATAACTATTACCAATCAATATCCCCAATCCTCCTTAATAAGGCACTAATATTAGCTAAAAATAACTCTGACCTCACCGATATAGAAATCAAATTAACCCTACAAGCTAGAAGATCCGTACTTCATTTTGACGACAAATACTGAACCAGGAAAAGATACCCCTAATAATTACGACATCGTTATGGGACATCGGACTCAGCCCAAGTTACAGACTTACTAGGCCTCTTTCTCTTGCATGAACTCAGACAGAGATTTGAGAACTTACATGGGGTGGTTGTACAGGGATGATGCCCTATTCGTTTCTAATAATAGACCTATAATTTACAATAAAACTATCAACCAATTGCATACCTACTTCAATAACTTCGGCCTCACAACCTTTAATAGACTGGATTTAAACAGAACTTATGAACGTTGACCAGAGTACTAGAAAGTCAATGACCAGACACAACGCACGGCACCGAAAAGATCATACGGGGTTATCTACGTGAGAAGAAACGAAGGGGGAAATGGATTCATAAGTATAGAAGATTGTGTGGAAGACACAATAACGCTGGTGAAATACATAAGCCCGAACACAGAAAGGTTCATCACAGCAGCATAAGACACTGTTCCAACGGAAAATTCGGGAAGCACCGAAACTAGAAACAACAATACAAGAAAAGTAATGTGGGAAGAAAAATAACTACATTGACCCTTCATAAGACTGGGATTATGCTTTGGGGACACCACGGTTGTTTTATGAGATGTCGAACATTAGCTAGGGTGATGATCAGGTCATCAAGGGTGGTTTAAGTCGGACATGGGCAATTTAGTAGAGAGTTGTTTGTGGAGTTTGAGGCGAAACGATTTTCAAGTAGTTCAGCCTCATCAGTTTCCGTACATACGACACCATTGTGGTTGAATAGCGTTGGAATTGTTGATTCTTTATAATTCACAACACTATTGAATATTTACCAGAAATCGCGAGTACCTAGTTTCTTTAACACAATGCGCTTTCTGGTTATACCTTCTCTTTGCTTCATCTATTACACTCTCAGAATAATTTATTGACGCTATAATAAGGGCTGTCTATTTATAGTTTACTAGTGTAAGTTTAATTGTCGGAAGGTGTGCTGTCTCTGTGCAATACCAGCTGCAAAGTTCGAGGTAAACCATTACTGTAAGTGGAGCTTACTGTAGAATTTTCGCACATGCGCTTAATTGTATTCATTGAGCTATTCGGTTAACTCATTTGCGCACTGATAAGCAGGGATACACAAAGTGTCACTCCATGGGATGTATCTGAAGTCATTTCGTCTATATTCTCAATCAGCCCGCTTGGGGTATCTCCTCGTTTTTACAACGGCTCATCAGTTTTGAGGCAAGATTTTGAGGTTATATAAATCATTACCACACGGTGATCAGCGTTCTCGAGCGGGTTATATGCACTCCTCGCACAGGCATCAGCTAATGCGGCTAAAAAGTTGAGAAGTGATGCTTGCTGGAATACACGATCAGAGAGACGAGTCGGAAACTTTAAAGTCTGTGAAAGGAAGTACGTGAGGAAACTAGCTGCATCTGTATAGCTAGACGATCCAACCAAGTTTCTGGAATGTGCATTAAAATCCATTTATAGAGGTATTTGGGAACTCGGGTCAAGTGAGAGTGCTGCATATATATTTTGAGATACAGAGTTAAGCAGGATACTGTCCTGGGTCTAAGGAGAACAGTATACACATTTAAGTTACAGACGCTTTGCTGTAAGGTTTATCTAAAGCACATGCAGGTTTGATCGTCTGATCCTAGCCTCTGTTACCGAGTCAAAAAGTGAGTGTTCCGAAAATAAACTCATAGTCCGTGCATATGTTGGTCAGAGTCTTTACGCTTGAGGTTGAGGTATTTAGTCATATCAGGAAATTGAACATTTTAAGCTAGTTTCAATTAGTGCTAGGATATAAAGAGACTTTACTAAAAATGAAGGGTTTTACGTCATTAATGTTGGTTCTACGCCCCTGGATATGTGTGAATGCTACCATCAAGGGCGGGGGGAATATGTGTGTTGATGGGCGTCTAGTTTAGGTCTGTTTCTTTTCTTGTATTGTTTTTTTTTTAGATTGTGTGCGGAAGTTAGGTGGGTGCTTGTTTGGTGCCAATAAGTTCACATAACAAGATTATAAGTCGAGACTTGATCATGGAGATTGTGGCTTCGGGAATGTCTGCCAGGGATGACTAGGGTTCTGTTTCCATGCGCGATATGGCACGTACAGTTACCCACGATATCATATAACTGATAATGGAGCAGCTGCTCTTAGCGCTACCAGCCGGAAAGAGAAACCAGACAAGCTGCCCAACGTGTGGCTTCAACTTGTAAGAACAATACCGCTTTAGGTGTCTTTAAGATGACCCGGCGCTAGTACCTCTGCGCCTGACTAATAGACACAGAAGGACTGCGAAGGCAGGGTGAGGGCAGAGCCCATCTACACCTTAAGTAATTTTAGGTTTTCAAATCGGATGGTTGTACTAGGACTAATGAAGCCTCCCTCTCTCAGTGGTTTGCTACCAAGACGTAAGTAGTCAGCAGCGCAGCTTTTTGTATTAGAGTGTTTATTCTTTTATATAGATGACCTAACATGCATTTATATTAATTGTTCTGCATTCAGGTCTACGGGTCCATCACACCGAAAGGGGTAATCCTGCGCACGTCTACAAGTCAGCTATTTACGACCCTCCACAGGTATTAACAAAAGTGCATTTATAAAGATATGTATACACTATATAGATTAGTTTGCAGGTCACCTCTCAAGACCTACACAACATTGAAGGTTGCTTCCCCTGTCATAAGTAAGAATAAGACAGAGGGTGTATACTTTTATAGGTGTTCAGGCAGTGTTTACATGGTCTAAGTCAAGCATGAGAAGGAATTTAACGGAGTTATTACAACCAAATTTAAAGAATATGTAATATAGTATTACTTATATTCACGTTCAAATTATAAATAATGAGTCAGTTGTTCTATCGTAATTTCGGCGGATATCCCGACTAAGCATTACTCCTGGCTTTCTCGTTCTAAGAACTCAATCTCCGTTCATTCACTTAATTATGTCCGATCCTTTTATCATATCTTTTATCTCTGAGATGACAAACATTCTCTTTTATAAAATGTTATTCTATAGTGGATTTAAGTGGTAGCTCATTAGTTAAAACACAAGCAAGATGCAATAGATTACTTTCATGAAGATATATACATATAACACTTTTTTAATTTTTCAGTTTAGGCAGAAGGTGGTCATTACTACAAATATTCATCTACGTATATTATAGCCCAATGTAGTTAGCAGAAAGTTACCAAGTAACTATACTTATTCATATCTTGTGTGTTGGCCTATATGTATATATGTTATTCATTGAACAGTGTGGGTATTGTTTATTATTTTCGAATAACATCTGATAGTCTTATTGAAATACTTTTTTTATCCCATACTTACTAATCAAGGTGGAATCAAACAGGTTTAAAACGCACAGTTGTACTAAATAAAAAATGAGTAAAACTAAACACTCCTTGTTAATGTTTAAGATGCCCTCATTTTTAGATGTGTCGATTGCTAATTAAGGTTTTGGTATGTGCCAGTTTAAAGCATACAATGTACTATTAACGGTATTCATATTGTACTATGTGTTATTATCAATTCAGTGTACTATACTACTACATTTATTAATGTATTGTGTTAAAAAATTTTCCTATGAAGGTGTAGTATATCGGTTATTATCAACAGACCAGGGATTAACTCTCCCTTTTTAGTAATGTATTATATGTTCACTTGTCAATGGACAATCGTGTTGAGTTATTTATGTTTATTTGCCATGATACGGCACTTCAAGTCTTTAACTCTTTATATGTGGCATTAGAAGAGTTCTCCTTAGTCCTGATGGGCAACCATCCTAGTGTGTTAGTCTCAAACAAAATATCCGATTTGCAATCCGTAACTTTCTTAAGGACTAGATGGGCTTTGCCTATAGCCCTGCCTTTGCAGTCCTCTCTCATTATACCATGTTAGCAAAATTAGTTGTTCGGGTCTATTTGCGCATCTTTTGGAATATCGATATAGTGCATATTTGTAATTTTATTGATGGGAATTATTTATTATTCTAATAGAAATATTGTTTATTACCGATGAATACTTTAGACATACTTATTGTCTGAAAAGGAATACATGGGATAAGTCTATATTTTTTTAATATTGATAAAAACCTATTATATATCAAGCAATTATAATAATGTGTATGCATCAGATACAGCTAAGAACACGTCTTAGTAACAAGATATAGAGATAAATGATAAAACAAAACGAGACAATACTGAAAAACACAATTAATTCAAGGAGTTTTCTTTTTCATATTTTCTTTTTTTTTATTATCAAAGGCACTATTAAAAGAGAGTTAATAAAATAAACACTGAGTTCAACAGTGACGTCGAATTGTCTTTTTTGGTCTTTTCACTACCAACAGTCCAAACACGCACGAGAACGACGCGACGTTTACACTCCAACTTTTCGTCCAGAATTTGATTCCTTTTTTCTTTTCTTTTTCTTCTTTCTTTTTCTCTTGGCACTCGACGTAGGCACAACGTCAACCTTTCTCGCTCTCTCTCGGAGCAAAGTGTCTAAGCTTTTTATTACGACAAGAATCAGCCAATGCAAAACAAGGCTTATTTGCATATGTGAAGTTTCGTCGCGTGACAAAAAAAACACGTTTCTATATGGTGGCTAGAACACTTAGGGTTCAATTCCAGATAGACAATGCATGGTACAACCCTCACTCTTTTTCCTTCTAGACCTGCATGATGCCTTCCACAAAAATCAGCGTAAATAAGCACACATGTTAATTTATATTTAATAAAACATGATAACACTTCCTGTAAAAATTTGAAAATGAATTGTCTCATTCATTTTCGATGGGGTCCCCTTCTTATGAAGACGGCATATAAAAGTTGCTCGACACATATTTCATTATTTGGCCAATTTATTTATATTTCAATTTACATAATATTCAATAGTGAATACTCACGGTGTATTTAAGTCATACATGAGCCTTTAAACAATCATAGAAAATAATACTTCTACTAGTATATATAATATTGGAAGCACTCTTATACCCGACAGATGTGCATCCAATCTCCATTAGAACAGTAGTATGATTAAGCTGATTGGGAAGAAAGTAAATAATTATTAAGATTTAGTTTACCAAGTCCAGACACTTTCTGTCAAAGAGATTTCAAGTAAAATAAATTGATTCAGTTTATTTGCCAAATCTTCGTCGCTAATAGCATTTAATCACAACTGACAATTAGAGATATTTTGAAAGCCGCATTAAGGCACCAGTCTAGATGTGATATATTTGATATTAACCACGGATACACAGAATCAATCTTGCTTTCAAGTTTAGTTTGCCAGTTATATATGCTAGATTTTATACAAATAAGATTTGAAAAGTTGCATTGTCATAGGATTATATATTTAAAATAAATACAGACAATGTTATGGTTTAACATATAACATAAAATGAGAATATGCTATGTCTGGCGCGCTTCGTGGTACTAAGACGAGAATCTAGAATGAGAGATAACGTATAAGAGGAAATGAACAGAAAGTAAAACAGAAGAGAGTAGGAAGGAAAATATGTAAGGAAACGCTGTAAGTCGCGAGCTCAATATTAATTAACAAAATAAATATAAAACTTATACTCTTTCTTCGTAAACCCAAGAATAAATTACAACGGCGACAAAAATGAAAGTAATCGATGTTTGGGGGAGAAAAAAACTATGAGTTTACCTAAGTATTTCCTGCACGTTTCGTGGTATGAAGAAAGGGGAGATTGTAGGAGAAGGCACAACATGTAAGGTGAACAATTGCTAAACAAAAGAAAAGGATGGGTAGAGACGAAAGGACAGACCACTGTAAAACGCGTGCTCTGAAGTGAATTGAGTATAAAACAATATCCATGGATTTGAATAGTATAACACCCTATCCACTTAAACGTATTCATGTTCGAAAAAGAATGAAACATAAGGAGGGTGAAAACAAGTATGTGTATTTTTTAGTAAGCGAATTCATATTTTGGGTTGTTAATCATTTCGAAAAAATGAATAAATACAGATTTGAATTGCTAAACATACGTTTAAAATTTGAGGATAGTAAACAATGAATTTTGAAAACGAAATATCTTATGTTCATTGAACATTACATTTCTTCCGAAAGTTACATTGTCTAAGTTTTAAAAGAGAGATAATAGCATCAATATGCCCCCCGGTGTATTGCCTTTCTGTTAAAAAAAAGTATTTCCATTTTTTTAAATTTCATTAATTTGGTGATTTTTAATGTTTATCAAATGCATTTAATGTTGGATGACGTCACAAATAGATGAATGCACCATATTATGATGCCAACAACTTTGCGAGAGTGAAATACATCATATACATTTTTTTATAATGGCAAATAGGGAAAACGACACGGCATCGAAATGACTCTCAAGTCGTTCATTTTCAGTATGGGGAAAACAGTTTTCACGAAGAAGCATTCTGAAATGTTATAAAAAATAGAACAATGGGTACCAGTTGGCATTCACAAGTAGGGGCCTTACTCAGGCGACGACTATTAAACTAACCCCTGATCGCAGTAAGAGGTTATGGCTGACAGAAAAAAAACTATTTAAATTATATATATATATATATATATATATATATATATATATATATATATATATATATATCAGGAACCTAAGTTGCTACACTTAAACAATATAAATGGCAATAATACGCCGGACAAATACATTAACAAACAGATGCAACGGCAAAATAACGAGCACGATCGAAATGAGTCAGATACATAAAATCGCTGCGCTCAAGAACGTCATCGACCGAATGTCGTCGAAGTATAAAAGGTCCAGAGCAAAAATATTCAACTGATGGGAAGATAGAAACAATAACCTGAAAAGACAACTAAAATGTCATGATATAATTTTTAATGTCACACAAAGTTCATACCCAGAAAATTCCGGTGAGAACAGATACCGTTCTCACTAATCAAAATGCTCAATGTGTTTAGCATGTGTTAAAGTATATGTTCTTATTTTTTCTGCGTTTTCGATAGTCCTTTTGAGCATCAGGTAAATAACTGAAATCGACGTTGGAGAAATTGCAATAACCGTGATGGTGATTGCAATTTCTCCAACGTCGATTTCAGTAATTCAGTGATTATAAAAGTAGTTTAGGTCAGAACTGTATGAAAGAAACATTCTTATTAATGAAACATATGTGTTACGGATTAACATAGTATTTCCTCGATTGTTTCGGAAAATATATTTAAAAAAAAAAAAAACGAATACAACATCTAATACCTCTCTGTTGTTTTAATCGGCATAGAAATAAAATCGTAGACAATGATTTCAATATATCCAAAATATATAAAATCGATCGAGATAAAACACAATTCGATAATAATCCTGTTTGCTCGCAACAAAAATGTGCCGATATGTTCGCAAGACTTTCGAATCCGGACGAAAAATCTGGTATCTATTTTATTATGATATTACTTCAAAAGATATATCAAGTCAGATATTCGAATATACATACTGTGATATGGTACCTCGCGTGCTATCTGCCGCGTTGAATTGTTGTAGAAGTGGGTGTATTATTTGGAATACCAGAACAGATGTTCTAAATTTCGTTTGTGTGTAATTGCTGAATAATAGTTGTACCGTATTTACTTTACGGCGTTTCGGGTCGCACGAAGGTTACGTAAAATTGCGTGTGTATACCATTAATTACAATATCCATGTTGGCAGATTCTCTGCACAGACGGAGTTTTTATCTGATGTTTATTATTTTTGACAAAGAGAAGTGCCTTTTCCCGAAATATTAAATAAATCATTTTTATAATCATCCAGACATCACACAAACAGCTCACACCACACTTGCTGTTATGTAAGATTTTAAGAAGAAATAAATAGTAAGTCCCATTTCGTATTCGATTTATTATTTTTGTTTCTTCTAGCTTTCATCTTACCCGGAATTTGCATTGCCCACATCCTTTTAAAAACATACTACTAATATATATATATATATATATATATATATATATATATATATATATATATATATATATATATAATCATTTTAAATAAATAATATTAAATTATTTTTACATGGCGGTTCGAGCTTACACTTTCATCAGTGCAGGGATAATAATATTGGATGGTTCGAACACAGAGTGTACCTAGACTCCGTAAGCAAGAGCTGTAACAATATTGCCACGGGACATTACCACATTCAATAACAATATTTAAGTTCTATTTATGCGAAGGGCGGCATATCAATAAAGACTGACACAGAGATTCTACGAACGTTTTCGGAATATCCCTTATAGCTACGTGTCAGTCTATGTTTAACTTCCCCGAACAAGGCTCAACTTTAATTTTATTAAAGGGGCTTAAAATATTTATTTTAAATAAATAATATAAAATTATTGTTACCTACATGCGCCAGCGTTTCGGGCTTTCGCTCTCATCAGTACAGGGATGATAATCTCGGACGAATATTCATATGTATAGAGAGACGGAGATTGTTATGTGGATACATTAATCAATACCAGCTTAAACTTTAAAAACAAGATAATCCTGAAAAAGTGTATATTGATATAGAAAAATGCATATATACATAGTAGATATACATACATATACATACCCTCATATATATATATATATTGTGTGTATATATATATATATATATATATATATATATATATATATATATATATATATATATATTTATATATTGGCAGCAAAGGGCATACGTGAAAACTCAACGTAAAGCATGACGAAGCGAGAAGAAGAATATGAACAACTGACGCGATGTTGAGACCAATTACGTGAATGCCGGCTTTGATGTTCATCTTTCAGATCCTTGTAGGCGGAAAACCCGGCACAATTCCCGTTCTCTTTTGATGCTGGTGGAAATACCACCGGCTTTTGATGTTTACACAACAAAAAAGATAAAACGTCCACGCTGTTGCTGTCATGATCGTGTTTGCTTTTACATTCTGTTTAGATCCGTATTTGCTGCTGTTTCATTATGATATCTTCCAGCAATGAACGCTGCCGTACTGACGCTCATGGCCCAATTATATCTGCGACAAATGAATGCTTATGAAACTGCACACAAGCATGTGGACTTCAGATGATCGCATATTTGTATAATATAGTAAACATATTATAATCAGTTCTGAATATTTGATGAACGATAGCATCACGGGAATCCTTCAATTTTGTTAAGGTCCCTTATTTTCTCTGAATAACAATTTATCTGAAGAATTTAAGGTGTGATACGACTTTTATGCACGCTCGGCTATTGAGCTCAAGTACAGAAAGTCAGACGTGTTAAACTCACAAAAAAACACACACACATCCACATATATATATATATATATATATATATATATATATATATATATATATATATATATATATATGAAGGGTTCGAATGAAAAACGCGATAAGTCCAATTTATCTAAATTCCTGATTTAAAAAAACAGCGTTTTGTATTCGAACTCTTCATATATATATATATATATATATATATATATATATATATATATATATATGTATGTATATATATATATATACTTACTAATTTATTTATATAGCCACACATAAAATTATGAAATTATGTAGCATATTACGTGCATCATATATATATATATATATATATATATATATATATATATATATATATATATATATGTATACACACACACATATATATAAATATATATATATATAAATATATTTATATATATATATACACACATATATAAATATATATATATATATATATATATATATATATATATATTAAACAATATTCAGGTAAATATTAAATTATTGTAGCTAAACACGCCAGAATTTAATGCGTCTGCTCTCATCAGTGTAGCAGATGATAATTCTAGGCGGTCGCAAAATTCAAAGTCAGTGACAGAATAATCTTAAACCCCTGCAGGAAAACGCTCTAAAAAAACAGCCACGATAAATCACCACGTAAAGAGAGGTAATTAAGTTATATTATTACTAAGCAACACAGACATTAGACTATCAAGAGAGTTTTCGGCGAACGTTGACAAAACATGTAATATAGCTATGCTAGATTTTATGTTAAAGTCCCCGAATAGGGTTCAAATTCAATTACTTAAAAGGGCTTAAACAATCGACGATGGCAGAACCTAAAAGATTGTTTATGGCGAGCTTGTAACTTACTCCAAACCAACAAGAATACCGTCCATCGCTACAAGGAGGTCTGCAAGTGAGAGATGGGGGCATGTGACATCGACCCAACAGGCTTAGACTCTGTCCCTGAAGTTCGCAGCCGCTGGAGAAGAGCTGTAAGGGCATGCCGCAATAGGATTAAAGACATGAACAGCAGTGGAGAGAGAGAGAAAAGAGAACGTACGACAGAATGCTGCAAAAGAACTGTCGCAACCAGACACAA
This sequence comes from Sepiola atlantica, assembly GCA_963556195.1. Classification (NCBI taxonomy): domain Eukaryota; kingdom Metazoa; phylum Mollusca; class Cephalopoda; order Sepiida; family Sepiolidae; genus Sepiola; species Sepiola atlantica. The sequence continues at coordinate 109,274,663 of OY744528.1, read as the reverse complement.
CCTAAATCTCTGACAACTGCAACAGAGCCTATCGATCCAGGAAAGCCTTGCACAGTCACAGCAGAGGCTGCAGTCCAGCAACGGACAACTTTGAGGCGAAAAATTACCTTGTCTCTTGAGACATACGGATGCCAACATCATGTGTGTTCATGTATTCGCTTCAACAAAGGCGTGGACCTTTTTCCACATGAAGATAACCCTGTCAGTCAAAGTCCGATCACATATAACGTATAGCCGACGATGTTTGCATACGTTCAAATTGGCATTACACGGAAAGAGCATTCTACTTACATTGAGCTATACTATATAACCACAGTCGGATGTACAATTCATATACATTTATATGTATATGTAAATACACTCACACATGGCACAGCTTCATAAAGTGTATTCTTACTAAGTCGAAGATACCTACTCAAATATCAGTCCGACAGATCGGTTGGTTGTTGCTATTTTTCTGCCCATTTTATGAAAGATTCATGTATGTTTCTGTTCAATCTAAGGTTCCCCTCCCAGGCTGTAACTTTTCTTTGAGAAGGGGTTATTGTGTTTTTTATCGCCTGATGTGAACCTACTAGTGAATACCGACAGGGCTGCTCAGGCATTTTTGTAGGCTGAAGCGGAATAATGCTGGTATTCTCTATTTTCAAAACTACACTCCACCTTGTGTCTTACTTGTGGACAAGAGGTAAATAAAATCAGTTGTTCGATGAATTAATATTGCAATCTATTTGTTATTTAGCAATACTATATAAACATAGTATAATTTATTAGATTGCGAAACTATTCATCTTCTATAAAGTCACATGTATATGTAAGTACAGACATATATATATATATATGCACACACTTTCTACGATTAGACACACCGAACTGCTGTGACACGACGAAACAGTTTTCTCCGGAGTACGAAACCTCATAGATGGACTTGTATATATGTACTGCATATGAGATATTGTATTCACTCGGTATCGCGTGCATATATAGACGAGATCCTATATTTATTTATTAAATTCAATTAGGAAAAAAATGTTGTAGTTAATAGTAAAATAAATGGGGTTCACGTTTACGTCGAAACCGATGAATTAACTATAGAGTTGTATGTAGACACATACATCAAATAGGAAATTAAATTTTATTTTATTTTTTCTATTTAGACAACTACATAAGTAAGTCTATGTAACCGATCTCTGCAATCAATTACAATTAACATGTGTTCGTTTAGAGTAGGAAGATTTCGGCGACTCAACAGTTACTTCTTAAACTTGTCCGTCTCTGAACTAAGACCACACACTGAGGAAGCATTATAGCGACTTATCAGTTGTTTCGCACACGTATGCAAAAGTTTTGGTATGATGATACGCCTAAAAATGCATGTGCGGCCAAGTTATAAGAGGTATTTACAATACCACTTTTGTTTTCGACATACTAAACGTTCTTGAGGACTTAAGATATCAAAACTCACACTGAATGATTCTGAATCCAACAGGCATATCGACAAGGTGGCAAAATCCAGAGCTCGATTCGCAAATAGCTTCAAGATCTTAAGGTGTACTGATCCTGCGTTACTATCACGCTGCTTTACGCCAGGGAATTGTCGACATTTTTATACCGGCAAGAACACAAGCTAAATACGCTCTACCTACGCAAACTAAAGATAATCCTGGGAATAAACGGAAACACCGCAATAATGTCGGTCTATTAACTCCAAACATTATCCAGTGGTTTGTCTATGGTAGGCGAATTAACGCTAGGGGGGCCCCCAATACATAATATTGGGTGAGTTGGCTACCGTCACCAATCATCAGACAGGCATGTCGTGCGCTACAAGCGAGATATTAGGTCAGTTGCCATCGACCCAGGAGACTATTAGTCCGTGATTGAAGACAGCAGCGGCCGTAGAAGTAATGTGAAGTCACTACGAGAAGTGGAGAAAGGAGAGAAAAGAAGGCAGACGGCCGAGTGCGTCATCAGAGCTCTTAGAACCAGACGTCAATTGCATATGTCTCAACTGCATGAATAGCCTGCTGATCCAAGAAAGCACCTACAAACTCACAGACCACAATGCTATACCGGCAACGTACTAAACCTAGCCGGAAAACATGTTTTTCTCCCGAGAATCACAGATGTCAACAGCAAATGTACGTTTCTATTTGTGTTGGTTAAGTCAAAGATTATTACAAAAAATGCCCCTGATATATACTGATAATAATTGGCTATTTTACATTCATAAAAACCCTTTCACAGCCTGAAAATGGTCCTAAATTAAAGTACTATATCAGATTTAACCATATATATTCATTTATAGATTTTGAAGTGTTTTAGGGCCTGCAATGTCGCATGAAACCACTTTTTCACCGAGAAATGATGGAGTTTTAGTCCCGTGGAGCTCTACCGGCTATTTTTTTCCTGCAACTTCTGAATTTTGCAAAATTTTCAAAATGTTTGATTGTGTAGTGTTATTTATGTATAAATGAACACAAAAATACTACTCGCATGAATCTTAAATGTTCAATCATTACGTCCAACCTCTACTGATAACATATGAGAGCTCAGTGTTTGAACGTTGAGGCCTTTGAAAAGTAACACAATAAATACAATAACTACTGTTATTTTAAAGTAAAACCTTTTATTATTTTGGGGGTAAAACTAACATTGGTAAGAGGAACAAATGTATGTTACAAACAGCAGTCCAAATACGTGTAATTGAAGGTGCCGACAATGTTATCCAGTCCCGAAATGTGTCAATATTCAATGTTAATGATAAATAAATCTTGTAACTTGGATTAATTGTCTTTCCTGATTATGCTTCTCAATATGTATGAACTGGATGGACTATATGGATCCAACAATAAGTATGTTTTTTGGCTGATATGTTTTTATGTTATGTATTTTTGTGTATTTGTGTATATAATTTTATATATTTTCAAAGCGTAATTTTACTGTAGTAGTATAACTGCGGTAATGGTCCTCTGAAGAGAAGAATTATCTTTGAAAACTCATGAGCTAAGGACTTAAGAATACTTTGCTTGAACTTTGAATTCTAATAAAATTTGATTGACACCTTATTTTATTACCTCATTTTATATTATATAATATATATATATATATATATATATATATATATATATATATATATATATATATATATATATATAATGAATTAAAAGGTGACAGTGAAGACGCGTTTTACCCAGACAGCACGTCTGTGGATAGCACCATACATTTAAAACTCTGTGTGTTGCTGTCGGTTTTCAAAGTTCGCTGTGCGTCAGTTTTTTACGTTGTAGGATATGTGTTGTTTCTTTAGAGTTTAAAGGAATGTGACATAATGTCATAAATATGATCTTTGTATTTGGTACGAAATATTATTACCTTTGTGTCTTAATTTAAAAGTTGATGCAAACGTAAAATTCTTTAGAATTTATTTTTCATTAAATCAATCATACAGAAATCGATTTCGTTCAGAATCTGACTGTAAGTCATATAGATACATGCATCTCAATAATAAGATATTAAAACCTGCAGAAAATAATATGCGATCAGTATTTTCTTTCTACCGCTTTTTTTCTCTTTATATATATACATATCTATATGAATATTATATATATATATATATATATATATATATATATATAAATATTCATATATATATATATATATATATATATATATATATATATATAAGATATGAAACTATAAGTATGCTTTTAGGAGATAGAACCTATAGTTAAATGGTGTAATATATATATGTATATATATATATATATATCTATATACTACTAAAAGTCTATGGGTCTTGTATGTTTGCAATCAGCTTTCAGCTTTCCGGTTTTCAACATCCGGTTGCGCATGCGTAAATAGCATCGTCTTCTAATCTGTTAATCTAATTCCGTTAATCTCTTATGATTAACGAACGCATGAAATTTTTCATTCTGGAAATTTTTATATCGCTTTTAATATAAACAATTTCATTTAATTTCATCAAATAGTTTTTTTGTTTACTTGACGACTAAAAACATTCAACGGGAGCACTTCGTAAAGTCTGTCGCAGTTTCAAACCCTTTTAAAAAACAAAAACAAACAAACAAAACAACAACAATCTATATATTAATACGCTAAGGTGTACGTACGTGTGTCACGGTTCCGGCAAACGCTCTGCGCATGCGTGCCGCACCTAGATTATTAATAACATTTAATTAGCCTAATTTCTGCATAGTATTTTAATTATTTCCCTTTAGCGCAACGGTAAGCGACGTAGTAATTTTGTCTTTGGCCCGACTGGTTTATAGTTCGATCCCAACCAGCCGCTAATATTTTTTCTTCTACATTTCGAGCGGAAGGGGAAGAAATAATACATTTTTTTTAATCACCCGGTCAAAAAGTACTTTTTTGTGTTGCTTAAAACTTAAAACTATTTTTTGTTTTTTATTTTGACGTTTTTAGGGCATGTCTATTATTTTTTGTTGTTGTTGTTTTTGAACGGACGTTAAGCAATGTTTTTTTTTTCAATGATAGTTTGAACTAAGTATTTATTTTTTATTTGCACCACTTCTTAAAGTGTTAAAACATTTATTGGCACATGTTCGTCTTTAACCACTGTCGGTTTTTCACAACTTTTTACTGACCATTTTTCTTTTCTTTTTTCGGTGTACACTTATCTATCAGGCTGCTAGAGAATTCCGGCGTTTTTGGAATTTTTTTTCAAATATTTTACATTTTAGGAGGGGGGATCAGTTTCCAATGTTAATTCAACGTAGACTGATCCCCCTCTTTTTGACCATCTCAATTAAAAAAAAAATCTTTTCGGTGTACAATTATCTATCATGTCAGAGAATTCCGGGGGTTTTGGAAAGAAATTTTTAAAATCTGTGATTTTAAGATGGGGGATCAGTTTTCAATGTAAATTCAACGTGGACTGATCCCCCTCTTTTTAACCATCTCAAATTTTAAAAATTATTCTTCTGCTTACAATTACCTATCATGTCGCGAGAGAATTCCGGAGATTTTGGAAAGAAATTTTTAAAAAATGAGATTTTAAGACGTAAAAAGTTGTGAAAAACGAACTATGGTAAAAGACGAACAAGACTGATCCCCCGTCTTAAAATCTCAATTTTTAAAAATTTATTTCCAAAAACCCCGGAATTCTCTCGCGACATGATAGGTAATTGTAAGCAGAAGAATAATTTTTAAAATTTGAGATGGTTAAAAAGAGGGGGATCAGTCCACGTTGAATTTACATTGAAAACTGATCCCCCATCTTAAAATCACAGTTTTTAAAAATTTCTTTCCAAAACCCCCGGAATTCTCTACTGACATGATAGGTAATTGTACACCGAAAAAGATTTTTAAAAAAATTGAGATGGTCAAAAAGAGGGGGATCAGTCTACGTTGAATTAACATTGGAAACTGATCCCCCCTCCTAAAATGTAAAATATTTGAAAAATAATTCCAAAAACGCCGGAATTCTCTAGCAGCCTGATAGATAAGTGTACACCGAAAAAAGAAAAGAAAAATGGTCAGTAAAAAGTTGTGAAAAATGGACAGTGGTTAAAGACGAACATGTGCCCATTTATTTATTATTTTTGGATGGTAAGGAACCAGTATTTATTTTTTAAATGTTTTGAACGGACAATAAGCAATGTTTGTTTTGTTTTGTTTTTTTTTCTCAGTGAAACACCGAGAGCGTGGTCGAAAGAAAGAGAGAGTGTGTGTTCGTAAGAGATGGAGGGGGGGGGGGATAGAGAAAGAGTGAAAACGCAATAAAAACAAATAAATAAATCGCAAAAAGTCTCTTACTAACAAATAGAAGGTGATTTGTTACATTAGGACCCGCGCTAACTTTGACCCCGTCGTTAGGGTTAGGGTCAGTGAGGGGTTAGGGTTAGCTATAAAGTTCAGGGTCATTGGGGGTTAGGGTTAAAATTAGGGTCAGGGCCAAAGTTAGCCCAGGTCCCAATGTAACAAACTACCAAATAGAGATAGTAAAAAATAAGACAATGACAATGATATTGTATAGTTAACATCTGAGAAGTTAAGTTTCTTATTTTGTGTCACGATCTGACACTCTCATTTAATAAGATTTAGTATTTACTTTTGCCCCTGACAACGGGGGAGGGGAGTCGCGACCGATAGTGATTGCTGAAGAGACAGCTTTTACCCCGACAACCGAGTAATATAATAAATATATATACTTCCATCCCGTCACGCAAAATTTTGGTGAGTAAGATATGTGCATATTTCTAGCCACCGGATAATTTTATTAACAGTAAATTATACAAATTGATGTAGAAAACACTGTGGAATTCCTTTTTTTTTTTCAGTGAAACACAGAGAGCGCGTACGAAAGAAAGAGAAAGTTTGTGTTCGTAAGAGAGAGATAGAGGGAGAAGATAAAGAAAGAGAGAGAGAGAGAGAGAGAGAATAAACGTAATTGAAAAGTGAAAACGCAATAAAAACAAATAAATAAATCGCAAAAAGTAAAAAAAAAAATATTTAACAAAAACGAAAGTGAGGAAAGTCGTGATTCAAAGCAAAATAAAAAAGAAAATCTAATCGAAAAAAAAAGTAACAAGTATAATTTCGTTTACTATCGGAAGCCTACCAGTTTTTACGGTATATCAACCCTTTTTAGTAGAGTGTCCATCGTACACGCGTTATTGGAAGGCAAATTATTAATTTTTTCAAAATATTTCACTCTTATCCGGGGGGGTGCTCATAATAAAACAAGCGTAACTTACTAACAAATAGATGGTGCTTCGTTAGATTGGGACCCGCGCTAACTTTGACCCCGTCGTTAGGGTTAGGGAGGGGGGTAGGGTTACCTATAAAGTTCAGGGTCATTGGGGGTTAGGGTTAAAGTTAGGGTCAGGGTCAAAGTTAGCCCGGGTCCCCATGTAACAAAGTACCAAATAGAGACGTAAAAATAAGACAAGGGCAATGATATTGTATGGTTAACATCTGAGAAATTAATTTTTTTTATTTCAAATATTTATTTAGTTATATTGTCAAATTCGTCAAACAAAAATGGCGTTCGCTTATTTTAGGTGAGGTGGTCGCTAATTTCAGACTTTATAAAAGGCTAAATTGCCCGATTACAGTAGAGGATCTCTTTACATTATCAACTAACCCAAGATGTAGGGGAGGGCGCCACTCTTTTCCCAGGACTGCTTCATTGTCCTTGATCCTGACCTTATAATACTGAGAGTTTTAGCAATGTTTGTTTTAGTCTTTTAATATAAACAATTTCATTTAATTTCATCAAATAGTTTTTTTGTTTTCTTCACGGCTAAAAACATTCAACGGGAAGACTTCGTAAAGTCTGTCGCAGTTTCAAAAAACACCTCCCTTTCAAAAAACAAAAACAAACAAACAAAAAAACAACACTCATTATTAATATCAGCCATACGAGCGGTCGGTGAACGAAACCACCTCCCGCTTTCCCTCTCATAGATTTCACCACTCCTACTCCGTCTGTTTTCGTTACGTACGCGAGAAAGCCTGCTGTCTCTCGGTGGCCACGGCTGTACCCCCTTCCTTTCTCAAATCGCCCTAACCAACCACTTATAATTCAGTAACTGTAATTTAAAAAAACAAAACAATTATAATAAACAGAACGACTCATAGAAATCTATATTCTTTTTTCATTTTAATATACTTTCATAGAAATGCTTCTGTTATGTAAAAAAAAACTATTTTCTTTATGCCACAAGTGTCACGCTCATACATGAATTCCATAGCTAATATAACAAACTGACCCAACGGGTCACGGGTGGTCTAGTATATATATATATATATATATATATACATGTTATTTTTATTACACAGTCTTACTTTTCATTTCAGTTCAACGGAACTACCTCAAAAGTTCACCAATGAATCAATGAAGTATGACCTGACTCGAATATAAATTGAATGGCAGAGGTTATATATCGATTGAAAAGTTAGTAATGTATATAAATTACAGTTAAAATAGAAATAGCAGTATAAATAAAGTACTACTACCATATAGCCTTTTGAATCTCGAAGTCCTCTTCAGATTTTAAAAACGCGATACACCCTCACGCAACACTGACACACATATCTGTCCCACACACTCTCTCTCTATGTGTATATATAATATATATATCTATATATATATATATATATATATTTATATATATATATATGTATATGATATTATATGATAATTATCTTATTTCTATTCAAATATAACGAAAATAAAAAAGGAAAACCAAATAATGTTATGTGTTCGCGTTTTCTGTAAAACTACATTTTCAAGATGTGTGACGTAAAGTAATAATATAAGACAAAATGTAAAATACGCAGTGCACCTATGAAGTTGATTTTTTTATTCCCCATTGTTTCATTTCATTCGAGACAAAGTGACATCATAAATCCTTAAATAAATTATTATTCCTGCCTCTATATTATCGAAGAAAAATCAAAGCTGTCGCTTATGTCTCAGCGGCAGTGTACCTTTGGTAAAGGAAACAGTCTTTCCTTTATTAACAAGAAAATAATTTATCGCTGTTATTATTTCATTATGTTTTATTCTGTGGCAATATTCTCAGAATGTTCGAGTATATGAATTGTAATACTTTGCAGGAGATGGTCAATAACATTTCTATAATATGCAAAGCAATGTCATCCTAGTCAGTTGATAATCATCTTTTATGTACATTTAAAAACCTAAGATTATCCGATCAGCAAATATGTTGAGTGAGGATTGATCTCATAGCGCTATGGTTGACTATTAAGATTTTACCAACTAAAAATCATTGTGTAAAATAAAATGATATAGTACCGGGGATCACAACATTACACTTTGAAGAAACACATTTACAAGTGACATTCGTGTAATTAATATGAAAAATACTATGTGTATATTTGGTTTACGGTAATATGACAAAGCTTCGCAGTCTGCTACGTGTTTTAAATACTAGAAGTTGGTAGTCTGTATCTCATACAGACACATCAGTCTCCTATGCATCATGAGTAAGTTGTTTATAATTTGTGACAACCCAAGAGGTTGTAAATTAACTTAGCAAAAAACAATCATCTCAGTGACAAGCAATATGTATTTAGTTTCGACTGATTTTTTTAATCATAGGGTTAAAAAAAAATAGTAATTGAAAGGTAAAACGTGACGTGCAAACTGTAAGACTTCGTTATTAGGCCATATAGAACACGTTTGATAGGGCTTGGTAGAAAGGTGTGGTTCACAAGCTTCTCACCTACAGAATATATGTAATAATCTTCGCGGCCATCAAATCTTTTCTCCCTGCCATGGTTTACAAACTTCTCATTATTGCCAGTTATATGAAGCATACAGTATAAACGCCGGCGTGTCCCTAGCATCAATACTAAGCCTTCACCTGTACCTTATATTCATCAATTACATTCACAAATGATTGGTTGACATATATGCAGATGACACAACACTCTATGGCAGCAATGTGACAGGCATAACTGATTAATATACTTCTGATTGTCTCGCTTCAGACTTGCAGCACGTAGTTCAATGCGGAGGATGTGACTGCTTAGATCTAATACATCTAAATTTAAACTTCTCTCTTTCAACTACAAACACTCCTATCCTGACTTTTCCATAGTTTAAATGAATGCAACTGTCGTTGCGGACGCTTCCTACTGTTAGAAGCTTAAAGGATCGACTTTCACTCTAGACCTGAAATTAAAAACTTATATCAATATGTTTCAAAGGTCGCTGGGATAATGAGTGGATCACTTTACCGCTCTTAAAAGTGTCTCAATTGTGACACAATCAAATACATGTATAATAGCCAGACGTGCGTAAATAGTGTACTGGTTTCACACCTAAAGAAGGCGCCGCTAAAAACACTTTTTCCTGCGTTGACAAAGTATAACTGGGGTTCGTAATCAAGTGAGGAGTGTCCTTTTCTCTCCCTTACAAAGTCTTTCTAACAGAGAAACGTTGCTAGTATTTTTCTATATTGTAATTTCCATAGTATGTGCTCGACTGACATCTATTCTCTGGTCAGCCCCTGTAAAATGTTTACATAACAAAATTGCCTATATGCAACCATTGTAAATAACTTTCTCTTCATGCCCGTGCACTTCGGTGAACATAGTTTCTTTCGTAGAACTATAGGTATGTTTAACACAATACTAGGGGACTGCTTCCTGGCTGACGACGCCATGGTTGGTTTTAAGTCAAATCATTACAAATTATTGATGATCAGTACTTTTATAATCAAACTCTGCCCTATATCAACCATCGTCTTGAATCGATAATGTGTTTGTCTCGCCGTCCACCTGACAAGCTGTTTTACTCTCATCGTCAAATGGCTTCTCAGCCGTGAGAAACGGTGATTCAGCAGTACAAAACTAGATGGAATATGTATTGTTTTAAAAACATTATTTGCTTCAATATTACGTAAATAAGTATATATATATATATATATATATATATATATATATATATATATATATATATATATATATATATATATATAAATATATACATATGTTCCTTTAATTTATTTAAATACTAGTTTGCGGACTATTCTTTAGAGCACAATATTAATAGAAATTTTCTGACTTTTTTTAGATGAGGATTGGTAAGTTTTATCATCTGGATTATTCGGACTACTGTTCTGATATTGAGTGTTATTCGCACAACCGAATTACGTACAGATTCCCGAGTACGACAGAGAAATTCCCATGTTCGATATAATAAACATGGAGAACATCGGAGGTTATATCGACTATAATGCTTTCAGAATAACAGTTAAGATGAGCACAGTAGTTCTAATAATCTACATGATACACCAACTTCATAGTATTCACCCTGATGAAGATTTTTTATTAAACAAATCCTATTATGAACAGTACATTAGATAGATTGGTGTAAAAAGAACTGAACATTTAATAGTCCTATTATTATTATTATTTTATTATTATTATTATTATTATTATTTAAAAATAGCACCTCTAAAATTAACACATGTATTTTATTATTACCTCTTTGAAAAGAATTTGATATTTTTAATACCAAAACAGCGGACTGTGTATCAATTATGAAATAGTGAACATTTTCTAACGTTAAAGATATCGAATTATATTCGATGCCGATAAAAGAAAATCTTTCATTCGTCCGATGATATAGTCAGTTATCCCGTGTGGAATGTAGCCAAAATAATCGATCGAACTTGATAGGGAGCCAATGTGATACGAGCCGAGAGAATATCAACGCGCTTACTCGCCTAATAAAGCCAATAATCTGTGTCCGCAAGAACTGATATTCTGTCAATTATGAATTAAATGTAATTATTTTAGAATGCAATTGTGTATCATCCTGTTATTTTTCTGTTAATGTATACAAGAATACATAAAGAGTGGGCATTCATGCATTAAGAATAACTGTAATAATTAAAGATATATATATATATATATATATATATATATATATATATATATATATATATATATATATATATATATAACTGTCCTGTTTTTAAATCTCCGAAACAGTTACATGGTAAACAGCTGATGATCCCCGTGTTAATATTAGATGCTTACGTTAAGGTCTCTTGTTTTTGTTTCACTGTTAGATACTTAATCCCCCTTTTTATTTTATTTACTTACTATTATATATGTTATTTATTTATGAATTTTCCAACGAATGTAAAGTCTGCACTATTTTGGATTTAGTTAGTTTCTGTAGGAATTTTAACTGCATTTTCCTTTTTTTTGTTTTTGTCTTTTTGTTTAAAATAACCCAAAGCTTTTTTAGAATATATATATATATATATATATATATATATATATATATATATATATATATATATATATGTATATATGTATATATATATATATATATATATATATATATACATATATATATATATATATTTATATATATATATATATATATATATAAGGAGAGAGAGAGAGAGAGAGAGAGAGAATGGTTGTTTGCTTGCAGCATTGCTGAGAAATAGTAGTAGTATGTTTTAGAAGGCTGAGAGCAATGGTAGACTGCCTGGTAGGTTGTAAGCTGGAAGGAAAAAACATAATGAATCGAAATGGGACTTACTATTTATTTTCTCTGAAAGTGTTATACAACGGCAAGTGTGGGCTGGCTGTGTGTGTGTTGTCTGGATGATAATTAAAAATCATTTATTTAATATTTTGGGGAAATCTTCCTTTTTGTCAAAAATAATAAACACCAAAGGAAAAATGCGTCTGTGTAGAGAATTCACCCAAATTAATGCTAGAGAGTAGGGTAGGGACAAACCAGTCCCGCAGATCATAGAAATTAATACATTTTAAAATTATGTTTTGTATATTAATGTAGTGTTCAAAAATATACGTGTAATATTAGATAAATGATAAGTATTGTATGGTTAATTAACTGTTAGTTTTGCTAATATATGTTTTTATTTTTTATTTGTTTCGGTGTGTTGTTGTTTTATTTTCGTGTTTGTTGTTTTGTTTTTAATATGAGGTAATTAATTAAGGATATGCGATGTTTTGATAAGCTCGGCAGCTATGTCCAAACCAATAAACGATCAGAATCAAGCATCCATTGAAATCCTCTATCTGTGTGAAGTAAAGTATCATGTGTATATGTATATATATTTGTAAGTACAAGATTCACACATAAACTAATAATTCGATCATAGAGAAGAATAGAACACCGTTCATATGCGTAAGGAATAATCATGTGGACTTCTGTTTTGTTTCTTTTAGTTTCATATTAATAAATCCTCAGCGGGGTGGAAACACTTTGTTAAAATTCTAATACTTTTTTGTGAACTTTACTTTGGTAGCATCCATCAAGTAATACACATTTATGAACCTTCTGTTTCTTTAGAGTATTTTACAGAGATGTGAGGAGATATTAGATTGACACAAATGAAATACAACTGTATTACATAAGCATTTAATTGAACACCCTATGGTGTTATTAATATCGCGCCGGACAAGGCATGAAGCCACTTTAAGTAAGAAGCAAATAATAACGATATATGAGTATTCCAAAACCTGATAGACTTACTGGCTTTTCTCTTACAGAACACAATGCTATAGGTAACAGGAAAACAGTCAACAAAAGCCTGCACATTTTGGAAATAAGCTACTGGAATAAGAAGCTGTATTACGACTATGAACCAAAACAGTGTATTGATGGAGATCACTAGACCAACGAGTCATACTATCTGGAGCAAAAAAGCAGGGAATATATCACACAATACTGAAGAACGCATGAACTAACTGTATTTATAAAAAAATTGAGACTAGCAACATCAGGTCTGTGAGATAGATTGCAGAGAAGAACAAAGGGTATGACCAATTTAATTACAGATACGTTTCTTTACCTCATCAATAACCCTCAAATACGGCAGAGATTAATCAACCACAATATGACAAGAGTACTACATACATGGTCTGATAGTAGATTTCCTAGATATAGAGAATAGCTTAAAGTGTGAATAACATGTTTGGAATGATTGAGAGAACCGACTTTACCAAAATCAGAAAGTGCAATGGATCCAATAAGAAAGATTTGATGAGAGAACAAGACCAAACTGTTTCGGAGTTGAGTTATCTTCAAGAGCAGAGCCATTCATGAGGATCTCAGGAATTGAAAGACAATAACTCATACTTTACAGTACTAAATGATAAAAGCCATTTCGTACAAAACTCCACAACTGAACCAATACCAACTTCTAGATTAGACACATATTTCAACTAATCCGCAGTAGATGGGCGAGAAGCAACACCAGACCAAAGAGGTCTATCATCAGAATAGATGTTCATATTCTAAATTATATTCTCAGTAAGATCATCAATATAGAAAAGAAACAGTGTTTGGGTTGAGAGTAAAACTCTGAAGAACACCAGCATTAATAGGAAATAAGAATGAAAGGACACCGTTAAAAGTTACTTGCAGGCATCGATCAGAAAGAAAATACCTACTAATGTTAAGAACTTCATAGCTAATACAATAATAATAATGCCAAACTCTGTCGAACGTCTTAAAAATGGCAAGCGCAATGGCACTAACCTATCATGAATTATCTATAAACCGACATGTTTGAAATGCGTTGATTACATACGATCAGCTATGTTTCGTTATGTGTTTGCATCATTTACTACTATGCAAAAGGCAGGTTCTCTTTAAACATAGGTTTACATTCAAGATTCTTCTAAGACAACCGACAAGGAAACATTTTTTAATGTAAAGTACTCATATTTATTGGCATCGAAGTTTCTATATTAGGCAACACTCGATCTCGATACCATACGGAATCGCGTAGACAAAATTGTAACAATACGTAACATTAGTTATTATAGCCTAATAAGGTCAATTCAATATTTAGAAATAAAAAGTAGTTTGTTCCGGATTTTTTTAGATTGTATTATTAGATACAATTGTTGATTATCAACTGATTCGAAGTGACAGTCTTCTAGAGTTGAAGGTTCAATCCTTACAACAGACCGATAATAACTAGGGATAACATAATAATTAGTTAACACTTCTACCCGATCATGGCTGACAGAACGAGAACAATCTACACCAAAAGATTGGATAAGGAATTCAGTTCGATATTCCGAAAAGATCGATTAAATTGATCAAAACAGTAAATATAACAACCAGGATGGAAATACTAATTCGAATGATTCGAACAATGTAACTTATTAATCATTATTTCAAAAAAAGTATCAAATAAAAATATATATTAGTGCATAAGACGAACACCAACATCAAAGTCAATCTTTAGTCAATCTTTAGTCCGAATTCCGGTAGGGTATATTTCTATTGTCAATGATGTGTATGCATTTATTAATTTCTATACTTTACAATCTGTAGGTTATACATGAAATGAAATGAAATGACGTAATATAAATTATCGTGTTTATTGTTAATGTGTATCTCGATCGAACGTAGGCATTATTCTACTATTTCAACACAATGATTACAAGTTTGTTAACCTTATTTATTATTTTCAGTAATAATGTTTGGATTAATATTTTAGTGAATCCAGACTAATGACACACAGACAAAAACATTACGAATATAAAATAAATATTTAGTTTAAGTGATAATTTCTATAATTATACTATTGATGTATTGTAATATATGAGGTTTAGATAATGTGCAGGCGAAGGAATAATGATATAAATTTCATTGAAGTATTACTCGAACATTCAAATACACAATTGATCAGTTTTTAGGAACCTTTGCATATAAAGAAACAAGTGTGTTATTACTATACGTGCATCTATGTATGGTATTTTATAATGATTATGTATGTAACGATAAAGAGTTCCATCGTGAAAAGAGGTATGTTTGAATAAAATTCAATGTATTGAACAGATTAACTTTTTTCTCTCCCAATCAGTTTAGCTTAGATTAAATGCAGAAAGTAATAATAGTTAACTCGCTATTTTGCAATCCTTGTTCAACTGCTAAAAGAATAAATCTCATGAAATCTAAGTGATTACCATATGCATGTATATCTGCTCATGCTTATAACTTGCACGCAAAGCGGCCTGTTCACTTAGCTGAAACTTGGTGAATTTCAACGGGTGTTAATGCACACATTAACAGCCACTTGTATTGCTTGGCGTGACATCAATTGACGTGCAACGTGATCGTATGAGATTTGTGAAATCATGGAAGTATGCAGCGGAGGTGTTAGCATATGCATGCTGCCGGACGGGAAAGCGGCCAATGGGCGTTGATGAATTGTCGAAAACGAGAGCGGCTGGTAGGAATTAGTTTCGCCAATAGCAGAAAATCCGCCAACGAAAAGGCGTGGGTTTTACAAAGCGTCGGGGCCAACTTAAGTGTATAAAATGGCTATGATAATAGGAATTACCGTGTCAGAATGTCTGTAGACGAAATGCAAAACAGAAAGAGAGAGAGCGAGATGGAGGGTGACAGGTAGATAAGGGAATGAAGAAATAATAGAGGGAATATGATGTCGAGAGCGAGAGATTACTAGAGATCGGGAACAATTTGAGAACAGGAAGCTGAATAGACGATGTAAATCTTAAAAGGAAGAAAAGAATGAACAAATATGAAATATGATGTAATAAAGTAATTTAAGAAATGAATGGAAAATGGAACAAGTTGATGAAAAGAGCAGCATTTCGAAGAAAATGAGAAAAAAGGAAAAACATGAGAAGATATAAAAATAGGATAAGCAATTGTGAGAATAGGAACCGACTTTAGGGGAAACATTACGACAGTTGATTTTATTTTTAAAAAGGTTTTTGTAGACGATGTAACATGAATTATGACAGAAGGAAGTAAACAAAGGGGCCAAAAAATTAAACCATAATACAACAGAAAAACACCGAAGCAAAAAGAAAATATGAACATGCGAAGCAGAACCAAAAAAAAGAATACAACAAAAACAGAAAGTACGATATAAGATAAGCGAAGAATCTATACATATTTTTGCATGTTATCGTAAGTGTATGGGATGGTCAAATATAGGTTAGAAGAAAGCAAGGCCAACGTGCTGCAAGTTGACCATTACTCACAATTGATATTAGTATCCAATATAAGAACAAGCGGTACTAAATAAAGAATGTTCATGTGTTGGTTATTATAGGTATACAATTGCTAAAAACTCAAAAAAATATCTACCTCTAATTTCACAACTGCAGTATTACTACTTTTATGACTATTATTATTATTAGTAGTATCAGTATTATTACTACTACTACTACTACTACTACTACTACTACTACTACTACTACTAATAATAATAATAATAATAATAATAATTATGAACAGAGGGTCGAGGAGGGAAAGCGCAAACCAGACCTCCACTGGAAGAGCGCGGACAGCTCTGGGACCTTGGGGAGGCTTGTTGCCACTCGGGGCCCCGGAGGGGACCAATAGCCCTTAACAGCGGGAAATTGTTGGTAGGTGGCTGTTGCGATACCGCCAGGTTATCAGCGGTGATGAACGAAAAGAGATGGAGCATACTGGAAGTCTGAGGAGACTTGTTGTCACTCAGACTCCAGGGAATACCACAGGTTGTCGGCAGTGGGCGATCACTGACGATGACCAGTGTGATAACTCCTAGTGAGTAAATAATAATAATAATAAACAAAAGAAAAATTGGAGCTTCTATCATCGTTTGGTGCAATATAAAATTGTCCTGTCGAGCGGATGAAAAGGCAGAAGAAAGAAAAACATCACCCAGATAATAACTGCAAGAGGGCGGAAAATACTGATATTTAACGGCCGTTATGAAAGAGAAGCTAATAGTAAAGAGCTGTTGCGATAATACGTTTACATTTTCAAATATTTGTAAAATAAGTCGAAAATACTATAAATCTGGGAAAAGTGGTTGCTATTCATAGTCTATAGAAAATCACTGACAATGACTCGTGTGAGAACACCTACTGAAAAAATACTACTGCTATCACTACTACTTCTACAAACATACTATTAAGACTATTACTATTGATACTACTGCTATTACCAGTTCTACCACTACTAATATTACTATAACTACTACTACTCTTACTACTACTACTACTGCTATTAATATTAATAATAATAATAATAATAATAATAATAATAATAATAATAATAATAAGAAGAAGAAGAAGAAGAAGAAGAAGAAGAAGAAGAAGAAGAAGAAGAAGAAGTGGAATGTAATAATCATGTGCCCCACATCAAAAATAAATCGTGGCAAAAGTCTCAACTGGTAATGTAAAATCAATATGGATACTGAAAGACAATCGAAAAAACCATGGATAGGGAGTCTTATTAATACGTTAACTGTAAGTGTATAGAGAATGCTTGGATTTTGATAGAGGTATTGTAGTTCAGATTCCCGAAAAAAAACATAGGTTGTTATAAGAAGAAAATATTTCTTAAAACGAGTAACTATGATTATTAAAAACAGAGGAGATTACTGATTAACTGGGATAAGTTGTTGTCACTCAGATTTTCGAGAACAACACGCATTATTGCCAGTGAGCAATCACGGTTAACAACACCTTATATACCGCATAGTGACTAAACACTAATAGTAATAACAATATCCAGGCGGATGATCTTCAAAAGCATCACGTCCAAACTAACTGAGTAAAGCAATCTACAATCTTCTTATTAGATGTTGATTTCTCCCCAAGAAACGCTAAAGACATCGCAAAACAAAAAGTGGTAACCTATTATGCTTCGAGTAAAATAACGGAAAATGACAAAAAAGGAGTATAGTCGTGCAATAGATCAGCAACTAAAAAATAAGTACATTTTACCAAAGTATGCTCAATAGAATATACAAACCCTCTGGTAAAATTATCAACAGCTTGCAGAAAAAAAAGAAATATGATGACTGGAACGGTCAGATATAAAACTAAGAGATGCCTATCTTCGCCGAAAGACCTACACACACACACACACACACACACACACACACACACACTCTCTCTCTCTCTCTTTCTCTACCCCTCTCTCTCTCTCTCTATGTCACTATATCTCTCTGCCCACAATGCGATTACGACATTGACCAACATATGCTACTACGGAATTTACAGATTTTAAGAGACACAGTTAAACGTTTACCACCTGTAGAGAACTTAACGGAAACTACTGAGCAAACAATTAGTAACACTTAATAAGAGCAATCACGGTTAACAACACCTTATTTAACTCATAGTGACTAACCACTAATAGTAATAACAATATCCAGACCGATGACCTTAAAAGCATCACGTACAAACTAACTTAGTAAAGCAATCTACAATCTTCTTATTAGACGTAGATTTCTCCCCAAGAAACGCTAAAGACGTCGCAAAACAACAAAGTGATAACCTATTATGCTTCGAGTAAAATAACGGAAAATGACAAAAAAAGGAGTATAGTCGTGCAATAGATCGGCAACCAAAAAAGATGGGCATCTTCAACGAAAGACCTTCTCTCTCTCTATGTCACTATTTCTCTCTATATATCTCTCTGCCCACAATACGATTATGACATTGACCAACATATGGTACTACGGTATTTACATATTTTAAGAGACATAATAAAACCATTACCACATGGACCAAACAATTAGAACCACTTAATAAGACAACTAGGATATTTAACCAAAGGATACAAATGCAGTATAGAAGTAAAAATGTGGACCGCTCGAGAGAAAAAAAAATTAACTCAAAGAAAAAAGAGCATCACATTTTCGAATAGAGATGTGATGAGGGCACTGTATATACCAAAATATTCTGCAGGCGGATTTCCATCGAGAACATATAGATAAAATAGATGATAAAATACCTACCAGAGGAGGTAAAATAAGATTATGTGTATTTGTGAAAAATCTCGAAGAAATTAATTCATAGAATAAAACCTTGTCGCTTGTTTTTCGGTACTTCATAAACACGATGAAAATAAAGCTTTACAGATGAAGATAACCAAACGATTAGGTAGAAAACAAAAAGGAGAACAAGGGCAAACCCTGTAGCAGAGAAAGTAGAAAATATGTTAAAAAAGCATAACAATGTGTAAATTGAATGGTAACTGTTTAGGAAATAACTATCTGAAAAAAAGAACAATATAATAGTATTATTTATAAAGTAAGATAACAATATAGAGAGAGTGGTTGTAAGAAATTAGATGAATGAGAAAGGAAGAGTGAGAGGTGTAAAATAAGAGGAGACAGCCGAAGGAAAAGAAAAAGAAAGGCTACAACATTACAAACAAGAAGAACCACAATAACAAAGTAGTAGTATAAGAAAAAACAGAGGGAACAAAAAAGAAGTAGAGAAAAATAATAGAGAGAACAAAAAGATAAAAAAGAGGAATAATGAAAGGAAAATAGGAAGAATGACAAAACAATGAAGAACGAATTGATTGAGAATGCAGAAAAATAATAGAATAACGCAGGAAGGATAACATGAAGTATACGATGAAAATGAATAAAGCGATAAAAGTATATAATTAATGTGATACTAAAAAGAAAAAAATAGCAAAATAATACAAATAAAACATAGAAATAAGCGAGAAAAAATATTGGTGGAAAGAAAAATTAAAGCAAAAAAACAAATAAATCCTCTGCAACATTCTAAGAATAATCAAACGCGAAATAGAAGCTTAGATTTGTTTACCAAATTTCTTTGTCTGGCATAATTCCAGTAATAATTGGAATATATAAAAACAGGCGAAAACCAAACGCTGAGGAGAAGTACGGTTTGAAGCTAAAGTAATAGATTTATTATTGATAAGTATATAACTCGTTAACAGCTGGAATTTTCCAACGGAAGCTAACATGTCTGGTATACTTCCAACTGTAGGTTTACAATAAAACAACATTTTACACACCGTATATTATTTTTATATATAAACACAGACACACGCATATATATATATATATATATATATATATATATATATATATATATATATATATATATATATATATATATATATATATATATATATATATATATATATAATTACCAGTTGTACACCGTCCGTCAAAAATGTCAGTAAGAATGTATGTTTCGCCAGTGGTTTCACTAATATTCATTTAAAATAACGTGTCAATCTGTGAAGTTTAAAAATCTATAATAAAAAGGACGAAATGTACCAAACTCTCTATTTCTTTACAGATCTACACATTTTTTGAGGAAAAAGAACAGATAAAAGGATTAAAAGAATAAACACGCATCATTATGGAAATAGAGTAACGGAATTACTTCACAATTAATGTGTTTTTCTGAATTGTTATGCACTTTCTCCCTTCTGTTTAAACATAGAAATGTTCGTCCGGTACGTCTTATTATCATGTTTTGTTAGTGTTATTGAGTTAATGGGTAATTTTATATTGTTTGAGAGATTGTAAATAGTATAACTACGTGATTAATAGTGTCATATTTCTCCAGATACATACAACTGCTTACCAAATGAAATTTTAGAGTATTTGCATGTCTTATTTTCTTTTATATTATATTGTGTTATATTCATTTACGCAACATATGAATTTGAAATGATAACTTTAATTTGTTTTCAATTGAATCATTATCTATTTATAAATTCCACCCGGGCAACGCCGTTTCATTTGGTGTTAATGTATCATATTTTTTTGTAATTATTCAATTGATGCAATGTTTTTTTATTTTTATGTGTCTATAATGTTAAACTTAGTTTTATTCTAAGATGTGTGAGCATAAGTATTGTTCAAATTGTAATCGGATGGGGTTTATTATATTTTTGCTCCTTTCATTCTGCCTTTATCGCTTTGCCCTTCTTCTATGTGTTCCTCTTTGCTTCATCGTGGGTGTGTCTGCCTAAAGATTTGGTTGAGATTTGCTTTGATCAAAACAAGTTGGTGGCGCCAAAAACCCTAATAATATTGTGTATTGCCTCGACGCCTAACGTCACATTTTATAATGCTCCCATCGGGCTTAAACTCAGTGCTGTTATAAATTGATCACAGCAGGAATTAAAAGTTCAGAGCATTATTAAAGCCCCTACTCAGTTGGCCTTTTTAGCTAAGATCAAAGTGTAGTATCTGTTCAGATGGATACTGCACCCCATAGACTGGTATTGTCTTGGCCTTCGGAGCTTGATTTACGCCTGTCTATGGGTCTGTCCTGTGCAGTTCTAGGAGGTCCACCCTCCCAGGCTTCGCCTCCCCTCTTTGGGGAGGAGTAAATTGATAGCTTACTGCCTGAGGCGTCCCTACCGAGGAATGCCGACGTGGCTGCCCGGACAATTTTTAGACCCACCTTTCCCGACCCGACCTTGTGTCACATCTTTCTTGTGGTAGTAAGATAAAAACTGACCTTGTGCCTAACTCCTGGAGAGGAGTAAATCAATACTCAGATGTTTATCAAAGGCGAGCAGAAGTGATAAACTGTCGTTTCTGTCTACTTAACTTCCCAATAAATCTGAGGCGACAGATCCCCGCAAAAGATCTCGATACACTTCTAAACGGGAGTTTGCAAGTAATCTTTCGATGTGACGTGATTCAAGATATATTGTTTCTCCTAACACTCTTTATACATCGGTTATACATAATAAATTTGATGATACGTTGTGAAGAAATTAACATTATCAATACACTTATCTACTTGCTTCTTAGGTTCTTTTAAACGGAGTCTGGATTTGGACCGAATATAAAATGGGCACGGTGTAAAATAATTTATCTTTTAACCAATCATTAAGGAGACACTGTATTTTAATATTCGCCCTAAGTCTAGATACTAAAATACGGCAAAAATTGATGAAATCATATGCATTGTTGACAGCTTCATCAGACTTAAAAGTGTAAAGATTTCTGAATATATTTATAATATGTATCATTGCATTTCGTATTCTATTATTAAATGTTCTGATATAAAACATACCGAAAATAATAGTATTTAAGAAATTATATTTAAAAGTATAAATCTATGTCTCTATCATTGAATGATGTCTCGAGTTTAACCCAGGAAAATTATTTAACTTTCACAGCACTCCGCCGTCTATGTATTTACCTCCGACATATTTCCTTCTAAACACATCTTATGAAGGCGTATTTATTACAAGATAATAACGTAAATATGGTGTACTTAGCTGGAGCCTTAATACGTATAGCATCCAAATTAATATGCAGTTTTGATCAATAGTTTTGGCTATGTGTCAATTTATGATAAAGAAGGTAATTGTAGAATTTTAAATAGCTCGCATTATAAAACATATGCTAAAACAAAGTATTCATCGGTTTAAATTGAGTGCAAGTTGTACGATCTAAATGCTTATTTATTAGCATAACGCGTTCTGATTCAAATCATTACAAGTGAACATTTAATAATGACACATGTGATGACCTTAGATGTGAGTGTTTAATAAATATTTCTAGAGTTCTGGTGCTCTCTCCTTCTTGGCGATTATCATCACTAAGCAATTGAAAATGCTGTGTAACACTTAATTTTCTAAGGTAATAGTTGTTGTATGTCTAGTTTAAAATAAGCCTCGCCCATATCCCAGTACTTCCTGTGCCTTTCAAGTAGAAGAATGGATAGTGCTCTTTCTCTTCTATTTTTCGATCTTCCTAGCGCATTCAAGCTCATTTTTGGAGTGGTAAAGTATGTGCCAAAAGATGTGTACCTAATATTTCAGTTGTTTGTATTTATGTTGGGTTATTTAGTGTTTCAATAATCCCTATCATCTATATGTATCTTACTAAATATCGGGGATATTCAGAACTATTACTAGTGCGCCTAGAATTACTCGTGTTACTATATTTTTTGTCATATTTCATACAATGTCTAATTATTATACTCCATGTATTTGCAGATGCTCATCTCATTGTGTGATTTTCTAGGCGTGAACTATGTATCCATGTTGTTGATTATTATTCCGTTCATTTTCCTTGTTCATATGAGTTTGTATGTTTGTATGTCTATATCTCAAAGAAGTGCATGCCTGTTATTATCAAATACTGAAGCCTCATTATGAAAGTGGAATTGGTATACATGCTCTACGTGTTCTAATTTACATAATTTATAGAGGACGACTGTCCATACCCAGTAATGCCAGTTGTGCGTGGTCATCTCGTAGTGAATTATGATTATAAATTACTTATTCCTTCCATAAACAAAGTGTAATTCTAAAACATAAATTCTTCCCAGTCTGTAAAATATTAAAGACCGCCACATAAGACTTCAGACCTCTTTTGTATAGATTTAGTTTTATTTTACTTCAGTCTATGTTCTCAGAAATCAAGGGGCATCTTCATGGGGCTAACACTTAATCTCGATTCGATATACACATATATTTGAATATTCCATTAATGTTATCCTTTACCTGTCAAACATTGAGTTATTAAAACAATTACGAACATTAATTTGTCTTACTCACAATAAACCAGTGAACTATGTTATAGTATATCTTCCTTGCGGTTCATGTGTATTACCGTAGTCCAGGGCAATACTTTATCTACTGTAGTAGAGTATCTAGTTAAGTCGTGTTTCTTAAGGTAACAGGACTTTGAGAAGGTGCACCATTCTTCGTATTAGCCAGTGTATATACGTATCGATTAGATCTTATTTGGGCTTCATGTACTTTGTGTTTTAAATATTTAGTCAAGTTTTACTTGCAGGGTGAAATATGCTTATGTTAGGTGTAGATGATACACCCTTGTACATAGAGGCCGAATCCACTCGATGATTATGTCTAGTAGGTAATTTAAACTAACTGTATACGCACATATGTGCATATAGGCAGATATGTATCTACTATTTTAACATGTGTTTTAGAAAAATGTTATTTATTATATTGGAACTTTCCTGGGTAAGGTGCGTTGATTGCATCAGGGTTCGTGTATTTTGAACTGCAAACAACGAATCTGTAATAAAATGCTGACCGACTTATTACATGGATAATAATCATGTAGTGCGGTCTCATGCAAGTGAGTCACATATATATATATATATATATATATATATATATATATATATATATATATATATATATATATATATATATATATATAGTAATCTATGGACATATATTTATGGCAATTAAGCTACACAACTAACATAACAATGAGAAATATAACAAAAATAACACTAAGTAGAACAAACATATAAACAATATAAATAGAAATAAACAAAACAATAATAGTAACCACCCGAATAGAAATTAAAAAGTTAGCAATGAAGAGAAAAGATGTAACTGCATAAATCGTACACTTTGCCCACTAAAAAATAAATGATTAACCAAAAGTATTGTATACCAAGCCACAATATTTGCCAATGAAAGACCGAATAACAAGAAGTACTACGTGGGTATGTCTCCTCAGATTTCAAAACTAGATATTATGACCACAAAAGCACATTTTAACACAGAGAACGTCGAATTTAAACAGGACTATCAAACCACTATTGGGAGCTCAAAGACAATGGGCGCTCACCAATAATTGAATGGAAAATAATACGACAGGCCAGTACATGTTAAAATTTAGAAGACCCGTGTAGATTATGCCTGAATGAAAAATTTGACATACTAGATTTAAAGGACGCTCGGAATCTATTAAACTGCAGAAGTGAGATAGCAAACGGCTGCCTACACAAAAATCAAGTTACCTTAGGCAAACGATATATACATAAATAAATAACAACTAAACTGAACAAAAACGTAACAATTTAAAAATATAAACCTAAAATAGAAATACGACGAACCACATGTTAAAATAAAACTAAATACATTCACCCATTATATCGACACAACAAAGGAAACAGGATATAGGCCAATCTATAGAAAAAAGAACAACAGAACAGGATATGAGAAAGAAGTAACACAAACCACACCTTTGTTCGTGGACCGATTGGCTGAAAGAACGACAAAGAATATGATTTGTTAACTAGTCAGCCGTGAATATAAAAACACCCGGCAAAAATAACTCAATGCATTTTAGCTTCGGATAAAACGCGGGAGACCCTGTGTAGCGTAATTGCCATGAATATATTTTCATAGGTTACTACCTAGGTCTACTTGCGTATCGAGCACGGTTGAAGTAAATACTGAAAATTGATACATAAAAATGATATATCCTTATAAAATTGTATGTGGATATATGAAATACTAATATATATATATATATATATATATATATATATATATATATATATATATATATATATATGAGAAGAATGTTGTAGTTCGCTTGGAGCATTGTGTATAGTGTAAGAATAATATTATTTTTTTGAAGGCGATAACAATGCGTTTTTAAAGTGACACATACGACACGTGGAATCGCAAAAACAAAACAAAGTGACAATATTGAAAAGTCAATAATTTTCAATATATATATATATATATATATATATATATATATATATATATATATATATATATACATATATGTGTGCATATAATTGTATATATATATAAATATATGTATATATACATACATACATACATGCATACATACGCACATACATAATACACACATACATGCATACATACATATATCTCTATAAATATATGAAATCAAACAATATCGAGTATGAGGTTAATATTTTTATGTTATTCGTAAAAAAGAATAGAGAACAGCAAGACTAAACAGAAATAAACAATTGAGGAACGACCATAGCAAGTTCACTTTTATTAAAAAGCAAGAGAAAATTAAGCAGACACTACATGATTCTCGTGGTATAGTGTAAAAAAGCCATACTGTTTGTATTGATCGCTTCGCAATTCTGAAAATTACATTTCTATCAGTATGGATTCGAATTCTTCATATACATATAATAAACGTACATATATATTCTATGTATATATATATATATATATATATATATATATATATATATATATACATATATATATATGTGTGTGTGTGTGTGTGTGTATCGAGGAAGCATTTTCTCCTTAAGACGTGTATTATTAAACAATGTAAGAAACGTCAATGCATGACCCATTATGATATATGTCCTACTATATATATATATATATATATATATATATATATATATATATATATATATATATATCCTTCATTATAAAAATACAATTATTTTACATGTTGTACTATTAATTAATGCATATGTATGTACGCTTGTTGACCTATGGTGTTGAGGCTAACACTATATCTTTCTTAGCAATCAATAAAATATGAAAAATAATATATCGGTATTTGTGATTATTACTTTGCTACTGCATTGTATTGTATTATGATGAATCGAAAATCTCGTTTGACATTAGATGTCAAAGATTATATATATTTACTTTAATTTGTTTTATTAAAATCAACGATGATTGGTATACGTTACTCCAGAACAGTCGCAGGAAAAACCAAATTATGTATAGTTTTTCATCTCTCTTTCTCCCTCTCTCTCTCTCTCTCTTTCTCTCTCTCCCTCTCTCTCTCTCTCTTTATATATATATATATATATATATATATATATATACATATATATATGTATAGATATATATATTGTCTTTTATATATATATATATATACATATATATATATATATTGTCGCTCTTCCTTATATGTATATATATATATAGTAAGTTATAAAAATATATTCATGGCAGTTAAGCTACACAGAGGCTTCCGCATTCGATCCCCGTGGGGCATCAT
Source organism: Sepiola atlantica (assembly GCA_963556195.1). NCBI lineage: Eukaryota > Metazoa > Mollusca > Cephalopoda > Sepiida > Sepiolidae > Sepiola > Sepiola atlantica. Next base: position 109,247,574 of record OY744528.1, on the reverse strand, counting down.
CAGGTTTAAATGCATAGGGATAGTGATGCCGGGTGTGTTTATATATACATGTGTTTTTTAGTTTAGCGAGTTAACAAATCAGATTCTTGTTATTCTCTTAGCCAATCGTTTGGTTTTTAACAAACAGTTTCGGTTGAGTCTTCTTCTTATTCCTTATTTTATTGTTCTGTTTTTATAGGCTTGTCAATCTTTGTTTTTCTGTTGTGTCGAAATAATGGGTGACCTTATTTATACACGGGCTTGCTTGCATTTCTATTTAGGTGTTAGTTTTGTTTAGTTTTGTATTTATTTAGCTGTTCATTAATTTATTTATTTATAATGTATTGTTAACATTAGGTGAATTGTATTATGTGTACGCAATTGTTTGCTGTTTCACTTCTAAAGTTAAAGAGAGTGTGTGGGTTATTAACGTTTAAGATTTCAAATGTCTCATAATCTACACGGGTCGGCTTAATGTCTACATGTACGGGCCTGTCGTATTATTTTTCTACTCGATTATTTCTTCTCATTTTGTATTTTGTTTTTGTGTGCCTTCATTATGATTTCCAGTGTTTCGCAGCCGCTTATTGAATATTTCATGCATGGGATTGGTAACGGGAAAGTGTTTTCTACTGAGATTTAGAAATGTCTTGCCCGGTTTTATACTAAGCATCTGATTATGGGACGGTATATACCAGATTATATTTTTTTCTTTTCTTTTAAATTTTATTATAATTATTGGTGTCCTGATTCTCATATTTAATTTACGATATTATGGTAACCATTTTTTTAGAGCTGTGTTATAAGTGTTGCTTGATTGTTTAAATACATTTTCGTTGCTAGAATTATTGATAAGCCTGCGTTCAATAGAATTAATAATATTTTTTGATTCATCGGGTTTATTGGAATTTGGGTTAACGTATATAAGATCAGCGTTATCTTTTAGGTATGGTTCGTACGTATTTTTATTTATGTTTTACGTGATATCTAGAAAGTGAATTATTTTTATGTTGGCTAGTACTTCTACTCGTATACTTTTTCATCATTTCTATATGTATAATTTTCTTGAGGTTTTCTCTATTGACTTTGTTGGAATTTCTTATTATTGCTAATCAATCATATCTATATAGACAAATATCAAATATAGTTTTGGGAGTATATAAAATAAATAACCACACAAGATATGATACCTTCGCAGATTCAAGGGCATGCATGGCGAACTCAAAAAGAGTTTGCCACTTTTATTTTAATATATACTTGATTATTATTGATTAAAACAGATCCTGTACATGTTTTAATGATGTTGATTTCATCTTTAGATATATCAGTATACATCTTGGTAAACTCTAGGAGGATGTTAAAAGGTTCTTCGGATATGGATGGATAGAAATCAACCATGTCAAATTGTAGGAAGATACACTGTTTTACTTTCGATATTAGTAAACCAAGTAATAGATTTGGCAGTATTCACCCATTAGGTTAATTTAGTTTGTTGTTTTAATTTACTTGTTAATTCAGGATAGAATTTCTCTCCCAATGTGTTTCTTTTTTCTTCTAGTGATATTGTTCAAATTACATGTGTGGTCTTTAAATAAGATATAGACGTCCTTAGAGTTTAATTTACATCAGCTGTCGCTAATTTTTAGTCAATATGTTATTTGTTTACTTTCAGAATCTTTAATATATATGCTGTAACGTTCACTTGTATCTCGTTTTTTTAGTTTTCCGTGATGTTTTCTGTGAGTAGTTTGTTATACGCTTGTTTATTTTATTAAAAATAGTTGTTTTATCGTTTTTTACGAAGAGTTGTTGATGTTTCTAACGATGTTGTGTAATTGTTTTTTAAAAATTATTTATTTGTTTACATTACTTCCACACTGCCATCATTTGTTAGAATCTAAACATAAAACATAGCTTACAACCATTGTACTGTTGTAACTTACCCTTTACATTCAACCTATTTACCACGTTTGCCATAAAACAGTTCCTCAGCGAAGCAGGAATGTATGCAATACAACACAGCAAAACAAAAGGTGTCCTCTGAAACCAACTTTACTTGTTACTTTACCGTTTCCACTGTTCCTACTTGATCATTATTCGAACAATATTGGTACTATTTAAACTGGTTGCAATAATCTCACATGGTTTTTATTTGTGTATTGATTCAAAGATAAACCATACTTATTTTAAAAGTTTTGAGGAATTTTTCTTTTAGAATGAAACTTTGGTGGCTACAGAATCAAAGAAATTAACGACCCGATTAAAAGGTATGTTCGTATCTAAGAAAAATACAACAGTTTCCTTTGCCATTAAGAAAACAGAATTCGCGAAACTTGACTTGGTAGAACAGACTAAAAACCGCGCAAAAATGGAAATGTTGAGTTATTCAGAAGAGTTCAATTCATATCAATTTTTGATTGAATCATACATTTCAAATATGAAAAGTTAAATTGTAATAACAAAGATTACACTTTTTTATTGTTTTATGTTTCTGTTTTTACTGGAGATAGGGCATACTAACGGATGCCAGACATTACCCAGCTATTTCAGACACTCCAGCCTAGATATATTTTTAAGATTCTAACCGACCCTTTAAGTGCAATTGTTTGTTTTTATCTTGCACTCAGGGCATCGGTTATACACGCAAGATAGGTGTTTAAATTCTTTTTCATTGTCCTGTTGCTCCTAGAATTACTGGAATGATGGATATTTTCCTACAATTCCACCTCTATATGCGTTCATGTCATCCATTAAGCGAACTTTTATTTGGTGAATGTAAAGTAGGCCATCATTTTAGCCAAGTAACACACTTTAAATAACACCAAACGCAAACGTAAACTTATCATGCATATACACACTCATATATTTTATATATATATATATATATATATATACATATACATATTTATATATATATATGTATATAGTATATATATGTATATATATATACATATATATATGTATACATATATATATATATACATATATATATGTATACATATATATATATACATATATATATGTATACATATATATATACATATATATATGTATACATATATATATATACATATATATATGTATACATATATATATATATATATATATATATATATATATATATATATATATATATATATAGAATGTGTTTATATACATACATAAACTGTATATATAGAACGTGTTATAGAAGATGAGTGATGCATATACAAAATTCACACAGCTAATTCCTTTGCAATATAGCTATACATATAATTTTAAAACAATTTTCGAGAGCGTACTTTATTAGATTTGGGAAATGAATGGGCCTAGCAATTAGCGAGGTTGGCCGCTCATGCATCACTTTAAAAATAACAATACATATTCGTATTTTTCCATTTCAAAACCTCTTTGCAACAACATATTTCGTAATGTTACTTTCATTGACATATGCATGTTGTTCATTTTACTCTAATACTTGAACTTTAACATATATTCGTCATATACAGCATATTAAATATGCGCATCCAGTTATAGAACTGTTATTTCCAACGCCATTTCTGACAGACACAACAAACTCCCATTTGGAATCTATACTTTTGTTGGTACTACTCCAGGGTTTGCGCCTTATTTCCGTGACTGCTCGGCCGCATCGATCCGACAGTTTGCGGAAGCGTCTGAGACATGCCGAGTCGAAAACGAGGCTGTCAAAACGAAAACGACGCTGTATAAACAAAACCGCAAAAATCGTGCAAAAAAATGGAAGGTTGGCAGACGACAATATAAGACGATGAATATACGGAAAGAAAAAAAATGCATATATTTTTATAAAAAAAAAAAAATGAAAGAAATGAACAAACCCATAGATGAAGAACTATAAATAAACTTTTTTTTTATTGTTTTCGTGGGCAAAATGAAACATTTTTATGTTTTTTTTTCATCTGTTTCGTGTTACCTAAAGCTAAGAAGTAAATTTTACAATTAGGCAAGTACGTTTTTTTATATGTATTTTTTTAGGGGGGTGGGATAACGTATATTTTCTCGTAGATCTTCAGGGTTTACTGCTACTTTTGCTGCCGCTTGTTTTGTTATGCTGAGCAAAAGACTGTTATACGCCCTCCAGCAATCGGATACTACCGTCGTCCAGGTACTGGCTTAATTATTGGAAGGAGGGTTTCGGCATTCCTGTTAGGCACAGTCACCAGGAAACCCCTCCTTCTCTGCGCGGTCGCATCCCCCCGCCCCGAAGAGCCAGAGCGGCTAGAGAAAAACCGGTCAGCATTGTGTTTTTTTTCCCGGCGGTTGAATAGAGACTCGTCTATTTCCACCGTAATACCTAGGACTCCGAATCGCCGAGGGTTGCGCGACAGACTTTTTTTGTCTAGTTTTGTTTACAGCCTCGTTTTCGACTCGGCAGGTCTCGGAGGCCTCCGTGAGCTGTCGAATCGCTGCTGCCGAGCAGTCACGGTAATTACGCGCAAACCCTGGAGTAGTACCCTTTTGTTCTCTCTCTCTCTTTCTCTCTGTCTCCGTATATAAATATATATACATATATATATATATACATATATATATATATATATAGAAATTAATTAATTAAGTTGAAATATTAACTAAATGAACAAAAACAATATTTTTCAAAACTATGTTTATTTTAATATATATATATATATATATATATATATATATATATATATATATATATATACATATATATATATATAATTTGTGTTTGAAGGTTATAACAATGCAGTGTGTATACTAAGCGAGGTAAACAGAAGAAACGACAATTCCGGTAAGAACAGATATCATATGAGATTGCATATTTTCATTCTTATATTTCTCAAGATGAGCGATACCTCGAAACTTCATATACTCAACCACACGGATATCATCCTGATTCGAGTAACAACGTTTGGAAATAAAACTGGTATCGTAAATTATGTCACTGCATTGCACTAGCCTCTAAACACAACTTCTTACAAACTACGCACAATGATTAAAAAAAACTATAGCACCCTTCATATATATGTATATATATATATATATATATATATATATATATATATATATATATATATATATATATGTGTGTGTGTGTGTGTGTATATATATATATATTGTTTGAAATTCTATTTTGATTGAGTAACCTAGTTACGTCTAAGCCCTGCTCATATATTGATCACTGGTGAAGAAAATACATATAATGCGTTATAATGGCATCTAGTTAACATATTATTTTAATTTCAGACGTTGTTATCAATCATGTAATTGAAAGGAGAAGGAAGTACCTACTTACATGATTAGTGATTTTACGCGTGCTTTCTTCTAAGATTTAAAAAAAGAATCTCTGTGCTTTGTATATTATATAGGACAATTATTTGTTCGGATGTACACCTATGTTATCTGGAATGTTAATTTTGTCTTACTATATGATATTAGTTGTTATTTAGCCGTTCAATAACGGTCGAGGACTTGTATTCTACATTTTTTTTTGTTACTATTTACTGTTGTGTTACAGAACACATGTTATCACAGAAGTTATATTTAAGACATGAATTTAGAAAAAATAGTAGTTGTATGTGTTTAAGTAGAAACGCGAATAGTAGTTTTTAATGAAAGTCCTCGATGTTGATATAACGTTGTATGTTTGTGTAATAACACATTGTGTAAATGTTTGTATTACACCTTTTTTATCAAGGTTTGTGTGTGATATTAAATTATGTGAACGCCAATATGTTTATCATTGATTATAGAAAAAAAGTGAAATACTTATATAAATGTATGTTAACTAACATACCATAGCTTAATCGCAGTTCTCTCATCACAAAATCAATGTTGCCATTTTGTCATGATAAATCAATATATTATGGCTCTGCTACCATGATGTTTATGTTTCTATATAGTTTGACAAAATACAAGTGTACATGATTGACTAAAACAGGCAAGTATTTAAGTATCAACTCATTTTATTTATTAATTGTTTTACTAAACACGTATTTTGGGGGAGGCTAAGCTCCGCTAACGCATACACTGTTACAATCATAAAAGGCTTTGTGTGAATAATTGTCTAAATAATTGGATTAAAAAAAAAATACTTATAAGTAAAGTTGAAAGTTGTGTACTTAAACTTTAGTTCGATAATTCACAGTAAATGTCATAGTTGTGTTTGTTAGTTTATGTGGTTGTTGTTCTAATTTGGTATGGCGATATTTGTAGATTTTCGTTTTGTGTTAAAGAAATACTTTTACGTGTTGTGTTAATCTGATAGACATCAGGTTCGTTTGCTGAATAACTAAAGGATCTGTACTTACTGTAGAGCGTTCTTGGAGGTTATACTACTGCTAGTAGTGTAGTTTATATTGATGTGGATGGTGGGATGGTGGTGACGGTTGGGGCGAAAATATTGTTATTTGTCAAACAAGTTTTGTGGTCAGTTTATATTCGGTTGTATAGTTGTGTTGTTGTGTATGGTGTTGGTGGTGTTTATAGCGATGTTAATGGTGAGAGGAGAGTAATGTATTCGTGAATATTGGTTGGTATACGATACACTACTTTGTAGGCTGGTGTGGTTGCTTTTATGAACGCGAATTATAAGGAGAGATAACGCATTATTAAATTCTGTTTCAAAAGTGAATGGATTGTTATTTTGATTTTATATAATGTGAGAACTAGAAATGCCATTTTCGTTTGGTTTAAGGAAAAGAATGTGTCATTATATATAAAAATAATATGAGAATTAACTCTCGCTGATAAGTGCCGTTGGTTTTCGGTTTTGTTAAAGTGGTTATAGGCTTCTTTAGTATCCTTGATCTTGCGTTCACTTCTAGTATACGTGTAACATGATATTTTGGTGTACTTTCCATTTCGTTCATTCTAACCCATTTATTATTCAAGACGAATACATATTGTATCAACCAACGCTCGTGTCTCCATTTATTAGATTATTATAATCATTTTTATTATTATTATTATCATTATTATTATTATCATAATTATTATTATCATTAGTATTATTATTATTTGTATTCGCTAGGAGTTGTCACACAGATCATCGTCAGTGATTGCTCACGTACAAAACACGATGGATTTTCCTGGAGTGTAAGTTGCAACAACCCTCCCCAGATGTGCAGTGGTGTCCACCTCTTTTCGATAAAACCAGCAAATGGTATTGCAGTATCTCAACTGTCTTCTACTATTGAATTCCTGCTGGCAGCTACCATTTGTCTTCTCTAGGACTTTGGTAGTGATGAGAATTCTCTAGGTCGCAGTACTCTCCGCACTCTTCTAGTGGAGGTCTTCTCTCTCCTCACATCCTGTTTGACCCACTACGACTATTTTATGTGGCATCAGCTGAGACTGGTGTCAGCATATTTTCTTTTTTTTTTGGGGGGGGGGGAGTTAGTAAGATTTCTTGCAGTTCCTGTTACTTGGTTCTTGCGGATGGTGTTCTTCCTGTGGGTTGCGTTCTTCTTATTATTATTATTTAATTGCAATTGACATTCTCATGCATTGTCCTTACACAATTACCACGATATTTTACAGTATATATGTGTGTTATTCTTATTTTTATTATTATTATTAAGTTATCTCTCAATTAGTCCCCGACATGATAACCACCACATATAAGACACATTTCGATTTTAGTAGTCTACACACAGACGCATATATATATATATATATATACACACACACACACACACACATATATATATATATATATATATATATATATATATATATATATATATATATATATATATATATATACAAATAGGCAGACTGTTCAAAAACCATTCTAAGAAAACGTCTCTTTACACACTAACGTCAGCCACCAAGAAACAAAACACACCCACTCACTTACCCCCCACACACCCACTCATATATATATATATATATATATATATATATATATATAAGTATACATTTTTATTTATACAAACATTATTGGTTACATATGTGCATACATGTTTCGGTTGAACTTTTCCCAGAAAGTCAACCTCATCAGACCAAGAATTTTTTAGTAAATGGATGGATTTGAAGAATTTTCTCTCCTAAATAAATCTTTTTGGGGTTTAATTATTTTCTCTTTCTTATGAATTAGTATCGGATTACCTATTCCACTTGCTGACCTTTTTTGCTCGTGGTTGTCCTTTTTATTACTTTTTATGGCGTCTCCATCACCTTCTTCTATCCTTATTTTATTGCTCACTACTTTCGGTTTCTTTAAACTCTTTAACCTACCAAGTTTTACAAACTCACTTCAGTATAGATATCTTATCTATATATCAAGAATCACACATATATAAACACACTCTAATAGATACGCAAATACAAATAAATAAACATACATTGATATACATACACATCTAAACATGGACACACACACAGATCCACTATCAATCAAGCATATATTCAAAATACATACGTACTTATAAATATATTGACAAAAGAAAGGTGCAACCGAAACATGTATGCACATATGTAACCAATAATATTTGTATAAATAAAAATGTATACTTATAAACAGTTCTACTTGTTATTGAGCACTTTTTATAAACACTTGAGTTTCTACGGATTTACATTTACAGAAACTAATACAATACATGTACGATATATATATATATATATATATATATATATATATATATATATATATATATTCTAATCCACGTGGCAAAAATGCTGGTGTACCCCAGGGATCTATTCTTGGAACTCTACTGTTTCTGATTTTCATAAATGACCTTCCCGATGCCATTGAGACTAAGATAAATATATTTGCTATCGGCACCATGCTCTACTCTTGTTATGTTCGCGAAACCGACGCGCACATATCTGAGGCAATGACTGAGTTATTAGTGGAATGGTAAAAATGAATAGAAACTGTTAATGCCGCAAAGATAAAGCTACTTTCCTTCAATAACTACAATAACCTTCTTTAACCACCAATTGTCATGGTAAATAGCACCCTGCCTGAGAGTTCCTCGTTCAAACTCATCACCGTAACTTTCACAGATAACATTAATTTGAATAAATTCATGAAAACATTGCCAGGGCTGCTGCCAGTAAATTTCTCACACTTGACAGTGTCCTATATCTGTACAAATGCACCATTTGCCCATGCATGGAGTATCGTTTCCACACCTGGGCTGGTGCATCATCCCCTAGTCTCTCTCTCTCTCTCTCTTCGACAAGGTCAAAACCAGAGTAGCCAGCTTGATAGGTCCATCACTATCTACCAAGCTCTAGTTCTTATCCCACCGCCGCAATGTTGCTTCCTTGTTCCTGTTTTACAAGTACTTAAATGGATTGTGATTTGATCAACTTGCTGCTTTGGTGCCCCCTCGACGCAAATTCACTAGACCCACCCGACAATCTGCTAAATCCCACCCATTCACTGTGGAAGCCCCCATATGTTGAAGAGCTTTCTACTTCTGCACTCTTGAACTCCCTCCCTGCTCCCTGCTATCCTGACGTAATTGGCATGCAGACATTTAAAACTAATGTTAACAGACATCTCACTTCGCAGCTCTTAATTCAGGTTGTATATATATATATATATATATATATATATATATATATATATATATATATATATATATATAAATGAATAAACACATATCTAAACAGAAAGGAAACTAACTTACATAAAAAAAACTAAAAGACACACCATTTAGATGTTTATTATACTTACTCTTCACATACCTATTGGTTATTACATGTAGAAGTCGTGTGTGTCGAGATTAATTTTATATACTTTTATAATCGGTTAATGATGGATGTCTTGTAGGTGTTATTGTTTTTAAAATATTCCTGCACGTCGATATTCATTCCTTATGTAGTATTTTTGTATAGAGTGAGGCTGCATCCACTGTGAGTAGACGTGAGTGGTTTGTTAGGTTTTGTGATATCTGTAGGAGTTGTGTTACGTCTTGAAGGTAGATCGCGATCTTCGACGAAATAAAAGTTAGCATGATGTTGATATAGCTCGAGATGTTTTTGTTAGGACTTCAATACCCGAAACGATGTTTCGACCAAGTTGTAATACAATGAATACGTTATCTATGCGGTATGTTTTTGAGAGTGTGTTAATCGATTCACTAGTGTTAGTTGTGTTGTCGGGTAGTAGGTGTGTGAGTATGTGGCTAACTATTTTTGGGAGTTTATGGAGTTTTGGGATTGTGTCCATGACGGATAGAAAGGGGTGCTGGCACTATTTTATGACGGTGGTTCTAGTGGTGGGGTTTAGGTTGTCATTAAGATGTTAAGTTTGGATTAGAATGTGTTGGTAGGGCAGTAGTTTAAAAAAATATATTTTGTAGTTTTGTGTCAAATTCTGGTACATATATATATATATATATATATATATATATATATATATATATATATATATATGTATATATATATATATATATATATATATATATATATATATATATATATATATATATATATATATATATCGATTGCTGGTATATATACATTAGTGTGCATGTTGGCGATTACTCCTCACGTGTCCGCTTGTTTTATGGTGATCAGGTTGTAGTTTCGTACTGATTGTATCGTCTCCTGTCAGTCCGTTTTTTTTATTTTAATAAGTGTTTTTGTTAAGGTTGTCTATGATAAACTTGTCTAGGTAATTGGTCCCCCGATTTATAAAATCGGGGACTTATGTGTTGAGGCATGTCCGTCCGTCCAGATTTTTTTCCGCAACCATCCATTCAATTTCTTTTAAATTTTGCATGAAGTTGTAACTTTGCTCAGGTTAGAAAGTGACATTCTCCGATTTTTGAAAAAAAATCCGGTTAGCCCCTCAGGGGGTCAAAAAGCCCCGAAATGGCAGAAAATGAAATTTTTCGCCCCATAACTTTTCATCATCCATTCAATTTATCTGACACTTGGCCAAAATGTGGAGGCAATTGTTCCTAATAGAAAATAAGTATCGCTGACCTTGGAAAAATGTGGTTCGCGCCCACAGAGGTCAACAGCCGCCAAAATGGCAAAAAATGACCGTTTTCTCCCATAACGTTTGATCCATGCATTAAATTTTTCTGAAACATGACCAAAATGTAGAGGCAATTGTTCTAAATATATAATGCGCCTCCTTGCCATCAGAAATATTCTGATTCGCGACCACAAGGGGTACAAAAAATGCCCCAAATTTCCCAAATTTATTGCATTTTACACTCGCCACATCGAGTCACACACAGAGGGGGACCAAGCACGCGCGGCTAGTTTTTACTGTGTTGTGTGCGTTTATGTTGGGGTTGCGTCTATTGGGGTGGCAAATGTGTAGCTTTTGTAAAAGTCTTAGTGTGGCAGAATTGGCTGATGCGAGTCTGTTGTTATTGTGGAAGTATTATTTCATGTTCTATTCTTCTGTTGCAGTCTTCCATGTTTTAGAATAGATATTTCTTAGATAGTAGTAATACAATTATTTCAGCTAACATATAAAACAAATATCTGAGGTCAAGTGAGCTTCTGTCAAAACATGTATCACGTCACGAAGCACACTACACAAACATGCGTGTGCACGTTACCGCGTTCGCGCGAAATGTGTTATGCGCCGTTAAGGACTTATTGTGTCTATCTTGCAAACTCTGAGTAGTTAGAAGCAAGGCCAATCCATATATATGAACTTACGTTTTATGATAATATCATACCATCTTTAGACGGTCGTGTTTAATTCAGAATTATTCGACCGAACACATTAATTCGAACAGTTATGCATATATACGTGCGTGCGTATATGATATAATCTCCGAGTTTGTCAAATTGTTCTCTAAATGGAAGGACAATTTACTTGTATATTTGAAACTATTTACTAGAATATTTGAAAAATAACCCATCTACTATTTCCCGGACTACTCTGCGTGTATCTTTTTATATTATTACACGTGTAGGGCACAATATATATCGGGGAGCTACCTGTGCCTACAGTAGTGGGAGAGCACATGAACACCTACCTACACATTTACCGCTCACAATTCCTGCTCATAGTGTGATGCGGGTGAGTAAATCCATAATTGGTTAAACGAATAATAACCATATATATATATATATATATATATATATATATATATATATATATATATATATATATATATATATATATATATATTATATTACTATTATCCTTTAAAAGGACCAGTCGAAAAAATGCTATGAATAATTATCAAATGATAACCATTTTATGAGTGTAATATTTACATACATATACGTTTCACCTTACCAGGATATTCAGTATAAATATAACTGTACTAACTGATCGAATGATTCGAACTTCGCCACACGTGTCACATTAACTCAAAGTTGAGCGCTCTAACCGATAAAGTCAATGTAAACCTTTATGCAATAAGTAGAGAAAAAACACCATTCATGGACATCTCGGCGGATGAAACAGTCAACCGTCTATGGGTCTTCAACAAATCACGTAGATATAAACTTGCATTTTAGCTTAGATCAGACGACGTATTGTATTTGTCTTTTAAATTCCTAAAAGCGCATATACACAATTATTTAATAATGTATATTTAATTATTATCTACATACGTATACGTTTCATCTGTACACAGTTTCAGTGTGGAAATAACTGTTCAAACTAGTCGCATGATTCGAACCCCGGAACACGCGTCACCTTAAACTGAAATTCGATCGCTGTAACTGAAGAGATCAATTCCAACTATTATGCGGCAAGTACAGAGACCAAGAATTTTTTTTCACGCTCATATATATATATATATATATATATATATATATATATATAGTTACAGAGACCAACGATTTGTATATTCATTCAGGTGGGCAACCTCGTCAGTAGTCTTAACAGTCTTCAACAATTCACGCACACACTCTCTCTCTCTCTCTCTCTCTCTATATATATATATATATATATATATATATATATATATATATATATATATATATATACATATATATATATATATATATATAGTCTCAGAAGTTTTTTTAACCTTCAAAACTGTAAGAAAAAAAAAATTCGTTCAGAGATTTTTGTCTAGTAAGTCAATCAATCTACTGCAATCACTATATTAGTAAACTTCCAAGGATTTACTCTTATATAAATATATTTTTATATATGTTTATTTCATATAAGTGATCGTCAGTTGTTTACCATGAAAACTGTTTCGGGATTTTAAAAACAAAACAGTATTTCTTCATCATAGCATCCCAGCAGTGTTGATCAGACACCACCTCCCTATTTAATAGTTATTTTTTTAATTAAAAAGTTTACGAATATTTGATTTAGTTTTGCCTCCAGATTTGTTTTTCTAAAGTTATTAAATATAGTTTCTCCTTACCTGTGTTGTTCCTTTCAAATTGAGTTTACTATTTTACAGAATATCTATTTTATAGAGTTAGATGATTCCATTATAATAACCCCCCTTTTTTTCCTCTTGGTTATTTTCTTTATCTACGAATGTTTTAAAATTAAAAATATATATTTATGAAAATATTTCATATATACATATATATACATTTATTTATTTATTTATTTATTTATTTCATCATGGACTATAAACATATGTTATACATTTTTATAGTAGAGTTTTGGATTTCTTTTATCAATTTCTATTGATTTATTTCATATAATTTATAAGCGTCAGGAAAGCGTGTTATTGCCTTATTTAATTGTCTAAATATTTTATTTTGATCTCCACCTTGTTTAAGCATTCTTATTACTAATGAAATGACTGGAGGTATAAAATCCATTTATCTTAAAGTAACGCGGGCTATTCTTAGAAATTCGGACATAATACTCCCATAATATATATATATATATATATATATATATATATATATATATATATATATATATATATATATATATATACGTTGTTTAAAAACATATGGATACTTCGGTTGCATTTTCTATTATACATTCGAGGCATTTAATGTTTGTTTACATGTGTTTATATACTACAAGTTATCACGCGTCATGGTTCACATCCACTACTAGCCGACGTATAACCTACTATATGTATCTTGGAAGCAGACTGATACAATGTGTATGTCTAACTTAATTATTTTTCTTATTTTATAAATAGGGACTCAAATTAAAATGAGAATTACCGCTTTACAAAATACGCGTCAATATACACGTCAGTGATTGACTAATCCATGTTACCATATCTATATAAATATGTTTTATTGTTATGGCCGCACTCTGTAGAATTCTATTGATTTATCATTAGTATTTTTCAATCACAATCTATCTATTCATCTGTTTTTGATCTGTTCTCAAGGCGCCATTATTATTGGTAGATATGCACTCTCTGTCTTTCAAAACCACCAATACCAACTTTTCATCGTTCTATGGATTACCTCGACTGATTATTAGTGGTAGAATTTGTTTTGAAATCATTTGCCTCTCTGGAGACTTTGATGCCACTCCTGGGAACACCGAAACATCAATGTTTAAATCAGTTTCCAAAGATTATATTAAAAACAAATTAAACAAATAAATCAAGAATAAAAAATTAAAAAACAATGCTGCGCAATGTAAGATGTACAATAATAAATTACCGGCCTTGCGCACAAACGAGACTGGGCATGCCGGGATGGCATCAATCGCAATTCAAACCGCAACACAGTAATAATAGCGAATGATGGAGTATTATTATTATAATAATAACAATGATAAATAAAAGAAAGCGGGTAATGATAAGGGGAAGTCGAATGAAACAGATCCAAAATATAATTAGTGATGACAGTGGAGACAAATATAGAAATAATGGTTGAACGAATAATGAAAATAATAATGCGAGCTGAAGGCAAAAATGAAAACGAAGCGTAAATATAGAATCAGAATTCAAGACAACGGATATGCATTGTTAAAATAATCTAAACTTGTTGAAATTAGAGGACGTTATCAGCGTTTTTCGAATGACACTTAATTTTTGAAGCGTCCTCGCTTCATCAAAATATTTTTTGTTCACCGGTCCGTAGTTGGTATTTATGTACCTCCCAAAGCGGTAAGATGTGACACATGGTAAGGAAAGTGGAATTTGATTAGTAAGCGCCTTAGAGGAAGAATAGCACTCTGACCGTCAGAAAATGGCTCGGCAGATCCGTCGGCATTATCCGGAAAGGGCGCTTCAGGCGATTAGCAATAAACTAACCCATTCTAAAAGGGGGAGAATGCAAAGGGCAGTACTTCACACCGGCGAAATAATGGCCCGAAGTCCAAGACGGTTCCGGTCTACATATTTAGTAGCCGTCGGAACAAATACTACCCCCTGGACTTAGCCAAAAGACCAAGGTGCTGAACGAAATCTTCGGTTGTATGTGTCGGAAAAACTTGCCAATGTTAAAACGTTAGAAACAGACGACGAAAAAAGTCAATGCTCAATTAGAGAAAAAATGTACATTTGTAAAATAACTTTCAAAATATAAGAAACACAATTCAAATAAAGGTGTTAAGTTTTATGAATTAATATTTATTTTTGTTTGGTGAAATAAATATGGTGCACTACTTGATAGCAAACAGTTATGATTTTTTCTTTTATTTTTAGAAAACAATTTTGTTGTCCTGGCAATTCTTGTTCTACCCTATCGACTAAGTTAGGATAAGGTACTGTTACTTTTAGGGTTAGGTTAGGGTGATGTGCTGTTCCTTTAAAGGTTAGGTTAGGGTTATTATGTTTTGCTAGCATATTTTCCGTGGACATAAGTACAAATTTTCGTTTCGCTTATCAGTTTTTTTTAACAAAATTCAATAATTGCTTCTTGGCAACTAGAGTGCCTGTCCCAACGCGATAAGATTGATGCCTTGCATTTTACCAATGTTGAAAAACTGTTTACTTTTCCGCAATATTTTCATCACGTTTTCCAATTTTCAACTGCTGCAGTTTCCGTTGGATAAGCGTTTTGGCACCTTCCAGCGGTCTAGATTTTCGTGCCGGAATGTGCCGATGAAAACGCGTTTTGTAAACTGCATAAGTATCAAATGAGTATACCAAGAAAGCGGGGATTAAATGGAAGTACAGTATATTATACGTATCCAAGTCTTTCTATTTATGTCTTTAAAAAATCAAATTACATAGACGCACGTATTATTTGCTACGAATACGTGTTTCTATTTATGTTTCCCAAAATGCAAATTTAGTTCGCGTACGCTATATTGTAAACTTCAAATGTTCTTAATTTTAATCACCAACATTGCAGATTAAATGAATGCACATATTTTGGCTACGTCCAAGTATTTCTATCTTCATCGCTAAACACTCAAATTAAATAATCATAAGTTATATGAGATATGTTTAATAATTTCTACCCACATCACTAAAAGTGCAGTTTGAACAGCGTTACATTAGATAGGTTCAACGCTTTCTTTACTAATCGCTTAAAGCTCGGATTAAATAAACGTACGCTATATTAGACATGTCCTTATGTTATCTTAATCTTGAAAGCGCAGATACTATAGGTGCAAACTATATTAGATGAATCAAAGTCAGATAGAATGGACGCATATTAAATTAGATACGTCAAAGTATTTCTGTATGTACTGTTGAACACACAGATAGAATGAGTGCACATTATTTTTGAGCCGACAAACTTTTTCTATACGGATGTTTTAGGTCATACGGTACGTCACGCTTCGTATTAACATTACGTGTGGTAGGTCTGTCAAAATCTAGCTTTAAATAGTATTATCATTATTTCTATTATACTAACGTACGTAAAACAAATTATTTCTAAGTGTCATATTTATGTTTTATATCATTTTTTTCGTGTGTAATGCTAAAAATTCAAATAATATTTAGGCTGAGATAACACATTAAAGCTAAAAAAGCAGTTCGACGAGACATGTAGCATTTTCGTCGGCGTTTATTGCAAATCTCTGAATTTATACATTTATTGTCGAACGCTTAGTTTTAATGGACGTATTTATAATCGTAGTAGTTCTATTTTTTTAAACAGCGATCGAAGAAAATAGAAAGAAGGTCAATAATTATAGTAAAACATATTCCAAGGATAAACACATTTTTTTGCAGAAAAAAAAATACTTCCCTTTATGAAATCAAAGTATATACAACACACTCACAGTGCACCGCCCACAAACATATACACACCAGGAAATATGAAAATAAAATACTCATAACTGACGTTGTTTTTAACAACACATAATAAAAAAAAAATAATAAAATAACATGACCCACCGAACAACACGGAAAGTTATCCAAGGAAAAAACTTGTGAATGATCACGTTATGAATATAGTGTCCGTAGATGAAAATACAATTTCATTAAAGAAGGATTTCTATATATATATATTAAATTCCCGAAACAGTGTTTCATAGTAAACAACTGATGATCCCTTAAAATAGTGTTAGAAATAAACTAATATAATAACTGTAAAAAATAAATTGACTCACATGAGTGATTTTCCACTGGAAGACTTGGGACTATAAGTTTTTTTTTGTTTTTTTTAATATAGTTTTTTGGTTGAGAAACTTCCGAGACATATATATATATATATATATATATATATATATATATATATATATATATATATATATATATATATAGTCTAAAGAAGCTTTGAGTTATTTTAAACAAAAAGACAAAAAAAAAGGAAAATGCAGTTTAAATTCCCAGAGAAACTAACTAAATCCAAAATAGTGTAGACTTAACATTTGTTGGAAAATTCATAAATAAATAATATATAATAGTAAGTAAATAAAATAAAAAGAAGGATTAAGTATCTAACAGTGAAACAAAAGCAGGAGACCTTAACGTAAGCATCTAATATTGACACGGGGATCTTCAGCTGTTTACCATGTAACTGTTTCGGAGATTTAAAAACAGGACAGTTATATGCATGGCTCTCCAATGGTACAGATAACACAACCATTTCCGCACTAATCAAGTGTCGAAATAATTCAGCTTAAAATGTTACTTATATATACATAAATAAATAATAATAAAATAATAATAATAATAATATACTACCCTTAAGACTACCGTGTGATATGGTAATTTGCATATATATATATATTGTGTTTATTTAGGCAGCATATTTACATTTAGGCAAACATTATTAAATAACACGGAGTGGTTGTGTTTGATGCGACTTTTTTTATTTTTTCAATTTTCCGAATTGTCCATCTGATGTGTCGGTCAAATTGATATAAATATGATCCATGGCTGTCTTGTTCCATTCTTTTTTCTTTTTTGCATGTACTTTCGATTTGAATCGTCAATCATCTTCAGGAGGTATTAGTTTTAGTGTCTTTACTGTTGTGCTCATTTTTGAATTAATAAATTAATTAATAAATTAATTTTGATGAAAGGGTTAGGATGCTTATTGTGCTTTTTGAATTCTATGTGTCTAATTAAGTTGAATAAATCATTTTCAAAGTTATTGAGAAGATCATTTTGCTTGGGAAAAAGAGATGTTTTTAGGCCGTACCTGGATGCAGTTAGATGTCCCAATTTTTTTATTTCCCTGGAGGAGTTCATGGGGAGTGTCAATCCTTTGTGTTCTGGAGAAGAGATGGTATATCCGTCATTTTTCCGGTTTTTATTTTTTGAGTTTAGGTCATAATGGAAGGCTCTCCATCTTACGTTTGTAATAAACTTTTTCATGGATTGTATGAGTTTCCACTAAATAACACCCTCCACACTGACCAACAACTACCACTAACTAATAATGGATCCGATCTCATCCCCTAAGACATCCCATTTTCCCCAACCAATAACCCTAACTTAAACTTCGACCTGAATCCGAGCATACACACCGTAAGCATCCCCAATAATATAAACAACACACATAATAAAACAACAACCCCTTCACTAAATTCATACTTATATCGGTGCCAGTGCTTTTACCATAAATACTCGAATCTCTAACCATATCTACTCTTTTAAACACAATAATAATAGTACCACTAGCACCTCTCTTTCCAACCTAATAACAAGCTTTAACGTCAAAAGGATCCCCTACTCCCTAAGTTGGTCTATATTAAAAAAGTCAAACTCATATACTCCTGGTTCTACCTTCTGCCAACTATGTACCTTGGAAACTTATATGATAGCTACTGCACACAAGAACTTAAATGTCATTAACTCCAAAAATGAACTTATTTCAAATTGCACACACAATCGAAAATGTAAATACATTAATTTCATCACTCCCTCTGACACTCCTCCTCCCAAACAATAACTCCCCCCCCTTTTTTTAGCATCTGACAAATCTCTAAACTATATCCCAGGGTACACTTGTAACTTCTATTCTGAACGCCCTAATCTCACCAATTAACCCTCCCAATAAATTTTTCCTCCCCATTACACCTAACAACTATAACTACCCGTGACACATTTAGTAGATTGAACTAACATTACTCCTCCTACTTCCCACCGATCATTAACATATCTAATATCTAGACATTTATACCTCATCTGCAATATAGCTCCTATTATCCGTTTACTTCAGCTCCACTCCTAACCTCATATATTTATCACATTTTTCTCCTGTTCGTAAACCCACCCACAAACTCCCTCATGGCCTCTTATTCTCACCCCCTTACTATCTCCCACACTTCCACTATACCGTCCTTATATTGGGCTCTTCCTAATTGCAACATATTCCCCTGCAACTTCTTTTTGTTCTCCTTTTAACTACGACCTTTGAATTCCCCTCCAATTGGGCCCATTTATATCCCCCTGTAATTCTTATAAGATCTCTAACACACTAGCTTAAAAACGCAAGTCTGCTAAATTTTTCTATCCAACCCTGGCCCATAACACTTATATTATTTCAACTGTTACTAGCATTGCTGTCCTATCTCCTTAATAGCCTCCATAACCCCCTTTGTGAAACCTTTTTAACTAATTGATTGATTCAAGCTAGTTACATAACTACTTATTTTGGCCTATTTTGAATAATCCTAATCCCTCTAACTACTGGCGAGCCATCTTCTATGGGTATATTCTCCTTTTGCTCACCTTATCTTACTATTGACCAATCTCACCCCCATCCCCTCAAATCATATTTCCATACTACTTGGAAACCCCTTGCAAGTTTCCCTTATATATAATTTAATTTTAAACTGTAATTGTTATTGTTACCCTGTTACGACTCACTCACCATTTAAACCATAGATTATAACAATGACACTGCACTCAAGTTTTTGATTGAACCAACCCAATTCCACCCCCTATTACTTGTAAACAAATTGTTTCAGTCAATCTATCCTTATCCCTTACACTGTTCCCCTCTCCTAAATTTCAATATAACCGGGTAGAACAGACTTGATCTTTTATTTCACTAACTCTCTTCTCTTCAATTTAGTTCCCCCTCTTGTCTCCTTGGTCATTTAACGTCCCTCCTAATTATTCATCTAACCCTTAATTTTTTTTTTTAATTAACTATTCCCTAGCTCCTTTTACATTTAATTTTTATTTTTAATCTTTTATTTTAATCATTCACTCTCTCACATTCCTTTATTTATTCTACCATGCATTTAACTAATTCTACTTTAACCCTTTTTAAACCCCCAGTAACCAAAACTGGTATTTACAATTTAATTTGCTCTTAGCTGCCTGAAATGTTAGAAGCTCACTCATTTGATTTCTATTTTTAGAATTAACAATTTCTATACCCACTTCCCACTTTAGTTTAATCCCACCCCCTAAACCTACATCCTACCGACCGCCCGCCCACACCCTTAACCTACCTGTCACTTTAACTGCATCCCCATACCAACTCTTCCTCCTTTTCCTTTCCCTTCTTTTTTTATTTTCCCCCAAATTCACAAAACGGCTTTTTAAACAATCCCGTACATTAAACCCCCCGCCCCCACTCCGCCAATCTTTAACAATTTGGCCTTTTTGTCTCATTCGGATGTATACCGTGAATGAGATTCATCTTTTTTATTTGGCCCTGGAAGTACATAAAAAAAATGGCCTGTTTTCCTCTTCTCAACCTGCTTTAAGTGCGTCTGGAATTATCTTTATTTTGAGCACTTTCTCCAATCTGCTCCCTCGCAAAGAATTTTTCTTCACATTCTACAATTCACCGGACTTCTTTTCAACGGGAATTTACCACCCGGACTATTTGCATATCTTTTTCACGAAACTTTTCATGCAATACGTTTTTTAACAAAAATTATTTTAATAATTTTTAATAATAATTTTCATATTTTTCAAATATTTGAACTTTGTTTTTTTCGAAAGCCAACTTATCCATCTGTATTTCTCCTCTGATGATAAGATTTCGATCTTTGAAAAGCCTTGGCTTAAGGAAAGAATAATAAACACTAGTTTATTACTGAATACACCTTGCATTGAACAATTGAAATTTGAAATAAATTTGGACAATCGTCACATATTTATCACTCTTTTTTCTTCTGTCTATACTATTGCTCTATCTCGTATATTGAGCTAATCCTTTTCACAATAGGTTCTATCTACTAAAAGTTTTCACTTTGGTTTATTTTGATCCTATATATATATATATATATATATATATATATATATATATATATATATATATATATATAAATATATACATTCTATAAACATGTCTAGGTATATCTATCTATATATCTATCTATCCATCTATCTATTCCATATATATATATATATATATATATATATATATATATATATATATATATATATATATATATATGCTTTATATCTTCGTTCTATAGATATAAAACTTCATGTGTGTCACTTTGCGTTTTACATAAATCGATATGTTAAGCCTTTAACACTAAAGAAAATTAGCATTAATTGTTCATGAAATCTAAATACGTAATTAAAGGTGTTCTTCAATGCAATCGTGTATTACTAATGACACTTATTGCTTAAGCCAATAAAACAATTGTTATATTTTATAGTAAAAAAACATAAAAGATTTTCAAAATAGATTTGTATCGGAATTATTAGTATTATCAGAAGCAAATCATTAAAATATAAACGAGATATTTCTAATTTAATTAATACATCAGCTTTTTAACAGATAACGTGTTTATTGTCAGATAATACTCTGAACGCGTTCAATGTCAACAATAAGTCTTTGAGCAAGTTTATTTCTTTCTTTATTTTTATGAACTAGTTGACTAAAAAGTTAAAAGCTAATTAAAAAAAACCGGGCATCATATATTCCAGAAATGTCCCAGCTTAAGAAAATCCCATGGTACATACGATGAAAAGCTATAGTATTCGTTTGAAGTACATAACCGACAATCACTTGCTGGGGATTAAATCTGGAGAGAAAGAAGGGTGCGTATGTAATCCTACGTGCTACTTATACAGGGTTGCTATCATTGCAATTGACACGTGACGCCATTCGTTGTCGTGGTGAAAAAGTAATTTCGGTCTTTTGGACGATTTATTCTTTCAAACGCACCATTAATACTATGCATTATTTACTGTAGATCGTTCTTCGTTTGATCATGTACTTGATGATTAGAATACCTCGCGTATTACAAAAAATGATAGCTAAATCTTTGACAGCTAAATTTCGCGTCTTTTATAACTTTGAACGGCTTGAACCTGCCACTGCCCACTCATCTTGATGCAGTTTGACTCGTGGACAAGGGGTTTGAGCTACGTTTAAGGCTTTATCACATTCTCGACACAAACATCATTCGTGCTATGTTGTAAGTGTTGCACGAAACGCTTTTTTTATTGACTTTAGTCAACGTAGACCCGACTTAGAAAAAAGCTTTCTCATTGACAAATATTTATACAAACTAAAATATACTGCCGTTTGATGTATTAAAATTGTATTTAACATAACTTTAATTTACGATCGTCCAAACCAACTGCTGAATTTGTTCGACTTAATCTTAAAGCCTTATTCGTATCACAACGAACGTGTTTAAAGTCTGCATACAACCGTTGTTTCTTACGTGGTAGAATCTAGCAAATAATTATCTAGTAATTGCTCATATTGAGCAGTATTTTTCTGATCAGAACGAAATGCTTCATCAACACGCGTAATTTAGATTGTTGTATTGTTTGATGAATTCCAAAAGTAACTTAACATAGATAACTGTAACTAAATAAGCGATTGGGCGTAACATTTTACGCATATAGGCTATTACTGTTTAAAGACAAATATGGGTTTATTATTATTGGTGTCAAATATTTACAAAGCCTGGTACATATAGAGTGGCATATATATATATATATATATATATATATATATATATATATATATATATGTGTGTGGGTGTGTGTGTGTGTGTAAACACGTGTTAGATAAGAAAAACACTGTATAAAATACAATATATATTTAGTAATCACTTGTTCAAATAATGGGGTGTGAATACAATAAATAATATAACCCCTTCCTTAAGTCGTCTCAAGTATGATTTTTTTATATAAATGTATATATTATTTATATATAGAGAATACATTATTCAGTACAAGTGTTATCTTAAATATATACAACATCTTTATTATTATGTTCTTTATATATATATATATATATATATATATATATATATATATATATATATATAGTGAGAGAGAGAGAGAGAGAGAAAGTGACAGAGAGATACAGAGCGAGGGAGGTGGAGGGAGAGAGAGAAAGAGAAAGAGAGCAAGATAGAAAGCGAACGAGAGAGATATGAATATTGCGTGCGTTTGTGTTGTAAAATAAATAGTGTGTAAAACGAAAAAAAAATACACTGGCCAATTATGTTTATTTTAAATATCAAAATTGCATCGCTTAGACAATATGTTTCTGAAAATAGCTTACTCGACGAAGCTGCCTTAAATACCAAATACGACTTCTTGGCGGGCCTGGACCTGGCACACGAAAACCTAACCGTGTTCTCAAGAGAATCTTGGTAATAATGTTGTATTTGCTATTGCAATGGATAAGTTAGGTGTATTTTTCAAATGCACTCACACATAATAATCAATAGATTGGCAATAAGGCGAGTTAGTGAGGATACTGTCGTGATTGGTGACTTCGTAAAAGTTCTCAGACAATCAATGTCGTGCGACATTCTATCGTGTTATGCATATCTATGTACATATATATTCATAAACAAAAGATAGTTACATATTTAATTATTACTTAAGATAACTCCACGTTGATGTATCGGAATTCATCGATGACGTACCAACTTAGCCTTGGAACTGTTCATTTTTATTGTATATTTTTTGCAAGGTTCTGTTGTATACGATACACGTTTAAAACCCAATGTATATATGATATCGTAGCAATTTGATATATATATATATATATATATATATATATATATATATATATATATACTTGAGTTTGTAACTGTTGAACTATTTTTATATATAAATACGTATATATTGGAACTCACATAGGTTTACGGAATGCACAGATCACTTAAAGTGTTGTTCTTTTGGCAAATACAAAGTGTGTGTTGAACAGGACACCCTTAAGAAAACAAACTAACTTTCTTTAAACATGGTATCTTTACTCATAAAAATGTAAGTGATGTTTTACAGAAGTTATGCACTATGCGGTAGCCAATCTAAGTAATGGTCATATAATGTGGTGGATAAGAAGGGAATACTCAAGTTTTTTTTTTACTGTTTTATTATGTATATCATATCTTTTTCCATTCATACTTTAGGGCTTTCTTGTAGAAGTCTATGGACAGCACCCACCAACGTCCAGCCTGTCTGCAGATAGTCTCTCCTCTGTAATTGCATCAGTGTTATCTGTGACAAATACATTCAATATTTTAAAATCTTGTCACTTTTCATCGTTAATGATGCGGCCTGATATAAAACAATGGCGTTTTCATTTCCATTGGGTTTTACTTGAAAAGAATGAACACTGTTGCATCTTTTCTATCTTGTGATATTTTAATCGATCCGCCATTTATTCTCCCGGAGATAATTCCTATCATTATTGTCCTTTCCTAGCAGAACGCACCCATTTTCAAACATTATTTAAGTAGAAATTATATGCATCAAACACAAAGGCATAATTAGCCTTAACCGGAGCCACAAGACATAAACTAATAAAAATACAGCAAAAAAACGATAACAATAAAACATAAAAATAGAAATAGAGTCGATTGCAAATTAAAAAGAAAATGAATAATGACACTAAATGAT
Organism: Sepiola atlantica; assembly: GCA_963556195.1. Taxonomy (NCBI): domain Eukaryota; kingdom Metazoa; phylum Mollusca; class Cephalopoda; order Sepiida; family Sepiolidae; genus Sepiola; species Sepiola atlantica. The sequence goes on along the minus strand of OY744528.1, from coordinate 109,222,528 downwards.
TGATATTTTGGTTCAATTTGATTGACTTTATCAGACTTTGTTGTTTTAGTGGAGATAACTAAGGTTAAATTACGAAAAGTTTCATTCAGTCTGTAAATGTCGGCTTTGTCTAGAAATTTCCAATGCAATTATATTTCGATTCATTCAGAGTAAGTTGACGTACATAGTATGTAGTCGTAATACGAAAATAACTTATAATTATAGATGCTACGCGATACCACCATTAGTAGGAGTATTACTTTTATTATTAATAAAATTATTATTATTGTTATTATTATTATTGCTGTTTTTGTTGTTGTTGTTATTATTATATAATCACTAGGAGTTTTCGCATAAGTAATTATTACTGATTGCACACTGAAAAGAATCTGTAACCAGTGGCATTACATTGAGTATGTGTAACAGTGAATGTCGTTAGATTTCCATTACTCTCCTTTTCATTTGATAAGCTTTGAAGTCATTATATATACGAGTTATTCGCTCCTCTGGCATTTGAGTGTGCTTACACCTTCTCAAGATTCCAGTGCACTCTACACCGTTCGTCTGATGCTTTGCTTTATTACACATATTAAGTCGATTAGATGTAGATACATGTCATATGTCAATGATATTTATATTCTTTTACTATTTGTGCCATTTTTTGCAACTTACATGTTGTGACATTTTAACATATGCCGAGTGAATAAACGGTGACTAAGTGGTTAACGACACAGACTTAAGCTCTGGATGTACTACATACGAATCTTATTAGTTCAACCGAAACGCTTTCACACAGGATGTTGGCAACCTTCACCTGGTCCCTACCGTAAGTACCTGATTCTATTCTATAAATACTTGAGACTAGAAAGATATCGTGGAAACCCTTGCTATCAATATAATCATCTGATTCATAAGTTATATAATTTATAAATACATGTTAAGTTATTGCATTCTCACTTGTGGCTGATCAGTTTCACGAGGTTATGTGGGTTGGTTCGACTACTGTACGTTTCTTCTTAAAATAATAGCGGTTTTAAAAAATGCAAATGTTTATATAGTGCGCATCCTTTATTAAATTCTCATTACTTCTCTTCTATATTCATCTTTGTCATATGTATCCGTACAATAATCATGGGATGTAGCCATGCGTGAATTAGGATATATGTTTATATTTCAATGTTGAAGATAATGGTATGCTGTTTATTTAACAATAGTGGCTTCTAATTATAGTTGTACATTTTTTCTGTATGTTAAAAAATATATTGGATTACTTTAAAATCCGCTCGTGTCTAGTCTAATATAGTGTTTATGTCAGCTTAAATCGTTCACTAAAGATGATGGTAATCTTTTTTTTTTGGGGGGGGGGGTATCTGTCTCTTGTCAACCTTGCATTTATAGTGGTATATTCTGTACGTATATCAGTTTGTATTTTGTTTCTCTTTTCAAGTGTATTTCTCTTCGCTACCGAAATACGTCTTTATAGCGTCTTATTCATTAAGTAGTTTCATCTGTCTAGGGTGGTCCTGATATATTCTATCTTTTTGCGTCTCATCCCGTGAACTGCTGAGCCGTCAGAATCTGCTCGTCTCTAGTTGACTATTACTGCACTCGGCATTCGTGGGTTTTTACGAAACATTCAAAATGAAATTGTCTGACACCTCATAGTGTCACATTTTTTATTAATACTCATGCAAGGTTAAGATTAGACACTTTTCAATTATTTGTTATAACATACTGTCTGAACGGACATCAAACTTTTTATGCGTGAAAAATTCAGCTCAGTCGTGTATAGTTTTGTGCATTCTGTATCCTTTCGGGATCTTCATAGATCAATGTATCCTTGTTTTATTGTAGCTACGTTTTTGATAGTTAAATTTTGATACGCAGGATAGATGAACATAAACTCATTAACTAAAACAACTTTTAATCGATTGATACTTTTTATGAGACAAATTTCATTATTTAATTTCAAATGAAACGTCGTTAGTATTTGCGCCTTTCATAGACTCACGACGAAACGGAGGGAGATGATTGCATTTGAACTTTACGTTTCTTATCAATGTAACTACACTATATCTGTTCGCTCACCCACCCATCACTAACTGAAAATTCTCATTTTAAAAAGCAGGTTCTTCTTCGTGTATTACGGAATACTACAACTGCTATCAGTTTGCTCTTTTTTTTTTCTTCATGCAATCGGCTGTTGAACGTCTGGACTACTTAAAAAGTGCCTTCTCTGAAAATTAGCTAAGTTAAACCGCATTGAAAATTACGTTTAAACCAACTATTGTTTAGTAACTCACGTCGATATATTAAATGAGTTTACATTTACGAAGTTGATATTTCATGCAGTATATATATATATATATATATATATATATATATATATATATATATATATATATATATATATAATCTGTGTCTTTGGTCTTTTTCTAAAACTATGATACGACCTACATACCAAAGATATATATATATATATATATATATATATATATATATATATATTTATTTTGGTACCGAAAAATTAGTACAAAAGCTGTACCGTCGGTTTTAAGAACAGAAGGACTTAGCCATCCGGCTCTCTTTAGCTTCTCTTGTCATCTATTTGGGAAATGAGAAGTCACGCGTCACTCTCGTTTGGACGCGTTATTTTCTTAGAGTGTTATGTATGTTTGTTTAAATTTAGTGTAACGGCCAAATATACGATACTCATAAATATTGGCTCACGGTATTTATATAGAAATATTTTTTATTTTAATTTCTTTATATCTCTGAAAATCTTCTCCGGTTTAAATCTCAACTGTTACTTTCTACCTCCCCCTTTTTCAAACCTTGTTGTTACCTTACTTACACTAAATAACAACAAAAGCTGCATATATATATATATATATATATATATATATATATATATATATATATATATATATATATATATATATATATATATATATATATTAACAATGAAACGAAGGGGAACACGGAACATTGTTTATATATTCAGTAATGTTTAAGATGTACTCTAATGCGGTTTCAGGATTACGCATCTGAAAAAAAAATAGAATTCAATATCAGAAAAAAACATGATGCCTCAGTGACATGACATATATTTTATACCGAAACATAGATGGGAGAATTTATGATGTGAAAATAAAGTATGTGTTAGAACTAAGGTACGTTTCTAACGTAATATGGTTGTGCTTAATTATTTTTTTATTTATAGCGATTAAAGGTAAACAATTTATTTGAAATTCGGTGTAAAATAGCCAATCTGGATCTGAATTCAATTATTTTTCACAATTCATAACTCACAGATTTTCCATGAACAGAGGGGTTTTTCAAAGAACTTACTATCTTTGGAGCACATTCCCACAATACTTCTTCCCAGCAAACTACAACAGGATCGTCTTCAAGTCCAATGCCAACAAATCTTTCGTTGGTTTGGTCACATTGAAAGAAATGGATTAGAGTTTTTGGCTTAGTAGATGTAGAAGAGTTGAGGCAGCAGGATCAATTGGCAGGGGAAGGCTAAGAAAAACACAGGAAGAAGTGATACAGATGGATTTGAGAGAAAGAGGGATAATAAAACCCTGACAGAGATAGATTAGTTTTGAAGTCAATTTCTAAAAGCGTAAACAGACATTAAACCGATAAATAGGATGATGATCATGATGATGTATTGACGGTATAAATTATGTTCTTTAAATATTAGTTTGCTGTTTTTTTATTAATTGAAAAAGAGCATTTGCACTTAACACACCATGAGAAACGTGCCTAGGTTAACGACTAAATAATAACTCAAAAAGTGTAAGTATATTTACTGTTCTACCGTAGATTTTACGTGGAGACTATATACGTGTTAAGTCTTAGAAGAATCGAATAATTAAACTAAACACATGCCTCAAATAAAATGGCCAACCATCTTATGTTTATCCATAATCAGTTAGGAAAGCTGAATTCGTAGAATATATCCTCTCTATACACATAATACGCAATGCTTCAAACAATCTACATTTCTTATATATATTTATATATATATATATATATATATATATATATATATATATATATATATATATATATATATATACTAACAAAATAATTATTCGCATGCTAGCGCATACACATATAAGTAATTATTACTTATTAATCTTTCTTAGTTGACTTGAGCCTAATCGTTATCTGGTGATGTAAAAAAAAGAATAATTACTAACTTCACTTCTATTTCCGCTGAGAGTAAACGGTTAAAATATGTCTTACTTATATACCACATGCCAGGCTCTAGATTAACAGCTTTATACACTCCCCTTATATATCTATATCTATATATTTTGGAGGTAATACAGATCGTACGCAAATGCTGTTTCCGTGTCCACTCTTTCTACGATGTACTATGAGATCATATGAAGGCAACACTTATGCGGCGACTGCAGCTGCTGATTCAACAATATATAGCAATACCAATTACTGCACGCATATGTGCGGTACATCCGAATTGCATGGTTTCAGAAGTCATCGAGTGTAGTCCGAGCTTATGCTATCACGAATCTAAGAGTCAGTGTTACCATCGTGCTTATTCCAATGAGGAGCTTAGAAAATGAAAGGTCACCTATAACAAAAAGCAGAGTTGCAATAGAATTCACAACAAAAACGTTGAATAATATGTCAGCAGCATCTTGTTTTCCCTGGCCGATTGCATGTTTAGTTGATGTTTATCAGATGTATTATTTGCCTCGACCTCCCTAGTACCCATATACGTGCGCGTATGATACAAGTATATATATATATATATATATATATATATATATATATATATATATATATATATATATAAGTGACATATTTTGACAATCGTGCAATTTAAATGAGACATTCATTTTTTTGCAAGCTTCGTTGTAGAACATATTTGTCAGGCGAAACTGTCTTACAGTTTCTTTTTCTTTTTTCTTCTTCCTCCTCATTTTGTATGGTATTTAACCCGAGGGGTGGACTCACGATATGAGCAGACACATACCCAAGTTGTAAAAGACGTTTGATAAGTGTAGTTCTGGCGATGTGCTGTGCAGATTGGCGCTTTTTAAGTAAGTAAATTGACAACATCGTGCTTCAAAGATTTTGTCAATTTCCTTATATATATATATATATATATATATATATATATATATATATATATATATATTATATGAATTATTGCAAATTGATGATGGCTTCTATCGGTGGTATACTTTGTTTGTAAGTTTGAAGTCGTGATACGCTTCATTCCAATTTCAAGAACTTGATTTGTATAGTAATTGAAAATAACATATGTATATACATTTATATATAAGATCCACTATCACTATCCGGGTTTTTGATAAATCCTGCATGACAAGTGTTCCCTTGTTTCCGACATCTTATTGGTGACTGCCATTTTGCCACTGCGGGTTGGTGACGTTAGTTTCTTTTATATAATTGTCTAAATACAGCGCCTAGTATTCCATAGATGGACACTTATCCAGTACTGACCTTGCTCAACGTTGCTTAACTTCGGCAATATAACGGTGATCGTGTGTTTACGTGATTATTACTATATCAATTAAATGCAAATAGATCAGATTTATACACAAAAAGATTTGAATTTAAATGGCAACATACAAGCTCAATATTTCTCATTTCATACAGCTTATATATTTCTTTTCAAGAGTTACTTTTATATCGTTATACAATAAGTCATACCAAAAGCAAGTCATCTGATTTAAAATTGTATCAAAACATCTGTATACTTAACAAAACATCCAGATATTTAACAATTGCGAACACTTATCTCGTTAAAATCACGTAGCACCATGTAAACAGAGAACATCGATGTTTGTCACATGGAGGGAATAAGATCCTAAAATAGCAGAATTAGAAAGTTGGCATAATTGAATCACAGAGGAAATGTAGTAATATATGCGAGTATGGTTAAAGGAGCAAATAAACATACATAAGGCAATTAAAATAAACCTATAAAAATAATTAAAAAAGACAGGTACAGGTTAAGTATTGCTTCCATACCGATGTCATAAACGGTCTCCGTGGATTTCCGAAAGGGGCAATAACTGAGTAAAGTTTATTACTGACTAATTATATTAATGCAAATGATATAATTATGTTAATTTTACCTTTTTTGAAATCAAACTGTGTGTGTTGTGCAAGGATAATTTTATTTACAGGTATGCTTACTGATTTAATTTTATTTATAAGTGTCTTATCGAGCAGTGGACACTTTCTATAAGATAAAGAATTGAATAAAATTAAAAGACGGACTACTTACATGAGAAACACATATTAGCCGAAAATATATTTCTCTTTTAAAAAAGAGTTTCAATTTTGCAAAAATGCAGCAAAAAGGTATTATACTATTCATATGTTATAATAAGTTTATTACTAGAAATATACGTAACAAATGTGGATATATAGGTGCACTAGACTAAACTATAAGGATCTAGTGAATGGATAGTGATATTAAATACACACTAATTACGTTATAAACACGTTAATAGATCGAACGCTATTTAAATGTTCAGATTAAAATTTTCATGGTTATTACTGTTATAAAAGAGCATTAGCTCCACATATGAGAACATCGGAAGTGTACATTCCATCAAAAACCGACATTGACAGAACCTTCTACGTGTTAGCACAAATCTCCAATGTAACTTTGTTTTTTTTTCGGGCCTTCAACTTTTCACGTAAATGACCCCAAAATGAAATTAGTTCGAAGTTAAACGATTACCGATATTGTGTACCAATTTTGGTAACACACGGGCATGTCATGTGGATACTAAGATATATAAAAGCAGACAAATACAGCGACAACAAAATAACCTCGCTGGTAGTCACCTTTGTCTATACGCTACTTATAATAGATACATTCAAATGTTGGAAAATAAAACCTTGAAATAAATTATGCGATTGCAATACATCTATTCGTTCTTTGAATCTCCTTTACATTTATTTATTGTAAAACATCTCTATAAAAATTAAATTTGGAAAATCACTTTCGTAATATTTAAAGTATTCCAATGTAATTATTTTTATTCGTGATTGCAGCGTTCGTTTTTTTTTTGGGGGGGGGGAGGGGGTCTCACTACTACTTCGATTGTCTATCTTTCAAAGTGATTAAGATGCAGACACTGTCATTATAAATCGCCCTTTACTTTATAAAACCTATTTTCGTTAATATATATATTTATTTATTTTATACGTAAATAAAGGTATTCCATTGATTCGTGTTTCTGGCACACAGCCCTCATAATATCGTATTATTGCAGACGATAAGCATCATAGTCCGTGGCTGATGATCACAAGGAAAGTATATATGTGATTCTGACTTACACCATTCATTAAAGTAAGACCTTCTTTTATTTCTGTCAGGTTTTAAGATTAACAGTACTGACGAATTTTTTGGTGCTAGAATATTGCAAATAGGTTAGACATATTAATCTGTGCTAATACTTTAAATTAAAAAATTGAATTACGTTTGGACTTTTCAATTTTGAAATAACTTTTTTGAGCATAGGGTAGAAAGTCGTTTACATTCTTTAATTAACTCTCTGTCTAAAAATATTGTCTGAGAGGCAATTTAGAGCCATTGTCTTTATGGATCCAAACTTCTTAATTTAACAAAAGTACACAATACAATGTAACTATGGGCTTCACTTTAATATTACTTAACTACAATTTAATAAAATAATCCTTTAAAAAACGGTTTAGTGCAAAAGTGGGCAATACATAACAACAGGTCTTAACGGCAAAATAATGTAGGCAAGGCCAGTAGAAGATACACAGACTTATCTTTACACGGTACTACAGTTAGATGTCTGATAAGATTTTTTTACAAAAACATATATTTAATCTTTTCATAAATTTAAATAAAACTGAAACTTTTCGACAAAATCTAGAGGTACATCGATTAGAATCTATCAGCGTAATAATTCTATTAATACATTTCTGATTATACAATATCCTAACATAAACCAAATCTATGATAAATTATAAAATATATAATTACAATATATATAGCATATATGTAGATCATTTTGCATAATAGCCATAAAATGTGAACTTTTGGGTAATACATTTTCTTCGGGTTTGAAGTATTCGAATTCTAAAAAAAGACGTCAGCAAAATATGATAAATATCCAACAAATAAAAATTAGCTATAATCTAAACGCTAGATAACAATCATTCACCCCGTTTACAGCTACAATGTTAATAGTATTAGCAATCGTTGTGATGACGTTTAATGATTATAATGAACTATTCCAATACAATTACGTATTCTGTAATGTTTCGACTGTTAGGATACAGTGAACTAGATAGTGTTACTGAAGTGATAGATATTAGATAATATAAATCCGAAGAGTGTAACGAATATAGAGTGAGAAAAGCTTTGACTGATACATAGAATCATGTAAAACTTATTCTGACTCATAAATATAGTACATTTTTGTCGAGCATTACTCAATGTACAAAAAAAGTGAGTAAATATTCATTTTTTTTTAAAATTGCTCTAGACTTTAGTTTATGTTAATTTAAAAATAACATTTATTGGAACATTGAGTCAAACATTATCACCTTAAATCGCTTCAGCCGTCTATGACTGCTATTTTGAGAACACGTGCGAACTTTGTTTAGTACTGGTACGGCGTTTTAGTTATTGAGTAAGAATGTTATTTCCACCTTTCAACATTTATTTGTGTTTATGATGTTCGTGGGCAGTGCTAGGATGATTACGTTAGGGCGTACGATCCAGCGATTAGAGGTAGACATTTCCCAACACATTCCTTATTCTATAAGTAGGCACGTATACAGACCGATTTTCCGGGCGTTTATAAACCGATGAGTCGGTACTTGGTGACCATTTATTTGAGTGCCAACCAGCCACTAAAGCGTGTTCTAATGAAATGTTTACTGTTTTGCACAGAGGTTGTTCGAGAAATAATCACATGATGCTCAAAGCGGTTGAAAGACGTCTCGATAACATATTTTTCTCAAACATTATTTAACTTGTTTTTAATTCACAAAGTTACTAAAGTAATGATTTTATTTAAATATTCCGAAATGTATGGTTGATCATTTCTACCCCTGTATACACTTATGAGTTTTGGTAATAAATGTATACTACTTTCTCAAAAAACATAGTTATTGCGAAAGTATTTTAAAAGTTTATTTAAAAAGGTCGTACCTACAAACATCTCTCTGTCTCTGTATCTTTTTTTAAAATGTAGTTCACCCCAAACAAGGCAAGCCGCCACTGTAGACGTCAGGGGCTACTGAGAAAGAAAATGGGAGAAGGTGGTGGAGGTGGGGGGTACACCCTAAACAGGGTTCTGTGCAGCGAGATGTGCGTTTACATTAATTTTAAATTTCTGCATGCCAGGTGAAACAGGAGGCAGGGAGGTAGTTACAGAGGCCAGCAGCACGAGGAAAGTAGCTATTTCAGTATAAAGCTATCCGGCATCTGGGGACCTCCACAGTGAATTGATGTGATTTAGTTGATTGTCGAGTTGGTCTAGTGAATTTACGTCGAGGGGGCACCAGAGTAGCCAATTCATCGGAGCATAATCCATTTGTAAAACAAGCACTAGGATGCTACATTGCGGCGATAGGACAGGGACTGGAGCTTGGTTGACAGTGAGGGACCTATTAGGTTGGCGACTCTTTTTTTGGACTTTGTCAAAGAGGGAGATAGTAGTAGATGATGCACTAGCCCAGAAGTGGCAACAATACTCCATGCATGAGCGGATTGTGGCTTTGTAGAGAGACAGGATAATGTCAGGTGTAAGGAGTTTACTAGCACGGTAGAGGGAGCCAACCTTCTTTTGTGGCAGCCTTGCCAACGCCTCTCCTCCCCCTGTTACCATCTCTATGTTTACATATATATATATATATATATATATATATATAACATAAACAATGAGGCAAAATACCTTAAAAGAACAATGTGTTAGATACAGATATTTCGATTAAAATCAAAATAATTAAATTTTTCATCTGAACTTTTTTCTAATATTTTCGATCGGTATAACGAGCTTCATCAGAGATTTAAACAAATAACAGCTATTAACAGCTGGTCTTGTAGAACTGGCGTTCGATGTTCTGTGGAGTTAACTGTGTAATGTATCTATTAAATGTGTACTTTAATCGCGCATGGTCGCTGATAGGTATACATTTGAGAAAGTTCATTTTTAAGCATCTTTAAAATTTAAAACTTAGAGAAAGAGGCAAAATGCCTTTAAAAACCATGTTTTATATGCAAATATTTTTTATTAAAATCAATATATATATTTTCTTTTCATATTTACGTTTTTTTTAAATAATGTTCCCTGATATAACGGGCTCTATCAAGATTTAAACAAATAAAAGTTATTAACCTTTATGGTCGCTTGTAGTTATACGCGACCATGAGCGATAAAAGTTCAAATTTATAAGAACCATAACACCAGTCTTTATGTGATAACAATACTCGATACATTCGCTAATGGTAGCTTTGTAGATATATAGGTTACCGTTTTGTTTTATAATGTGTCGGACATGAGAGGGGGTGATAGTTAGGTCATCAAGTGTGGGTTCAGTCCGCAATAGGACATTTTGAAGAGTGTACACTGTGCGAGGTACAAGTGAAGTTTAAGGCGACACCCTGGGAAAGCAGTTTAGCTTCATCAGTTGCCGTACACACCTAATTGTGATTTGAAAAGCGTAGGAATTGTTGATTGCCCATTATTAAACACATTTAAGATTTTCCAGAAACCGCGCGTACCTAGTTTCTGTTACTGAATGGGTGTTCTGCTCATCTCTGTATACCTTCAATTTGCTTCATCAATTAGAACCTTACAATGATTTCCTGACGCCATTAGTTTATGTATATTTGTACTCGACTTATGCCGGTTGAATTGCCAGAGTGCTCGCTGCTTCTGTGCAATAGCAGCTGCACAGTCCGAAGTGAACCATTGTTGAGAGTCGGGCTTGCTGTTGAATGTTGGCATGTGGACATGAGTTCCAACGCCTGATTTCAGTCATTCACTTTACGTGGCTGCGCACTGATCACCAGGTAGAGAAAAGGTTTTACTCCAGTGGGCGTCTTGGATGTGATGAATGATGGATTCCCAATCAGCCCGCGTGTAGTATTTCGTCGTTTTGAGCAACGGCTCATCAGATTTGGGGCGATATTTTGAAGTGATATCAATCATTACCACAAGATGATCAGCGTTTTCGAGTGAGCTATAAGCATTAGTGACAAAAACCTCTGGCACTCAGATCGAGAAAAGGTCGACAGGTGAGACTTGCTGGTCCACACGATCGCAGAGACGCTTTGTGAAAGTGATAGTTTGTTAGAGATTGATAGTTCGCTACGGAGAAACGGTACGTGCACATAGTAGCTACTATCAATGAATGATTGGATAACAAATCTATTATATGACGTTTATATTAGGATATGTCTTAAATATAAAAATGAAGCTAAAGTCTTAGAAGACGAAATTACAATTAAGATAATTTGCTTGATTTCTATCTAATAACTATGAATAATGTTTAATGCAAATCTTATATGTTTGGATTGTCAAATGGGATGTTATGCCCGTATGATTTTTCCTAAAGCCTTAAACATATTCCACAAAAGTGGACGTTTAGGGAAAATTCAGTAGTGTATGTCAATTCAATGATAAGAAATATTATTATTACATTTTACAAAAATTGGAAGAATCTGATTTTTTTTAATTATTCACACCCCATTTGAACCCCAATAATTTACACTAAATATAAATAGAATATCGCCCAACTTCGGAAACTTTACGCCTCGCAATTGTGCTCCAAAATGTATGATGATATTTCTATTTGTTTAGCATTGTATGCTATATATATATATATATATATATATATATATATATATATATATATATATATAAACATCTAACCATATCTAATAGAATTTATACTTTGATATATATATATATATATATATATATATATATATATATATATTAATTGGTCACATGACTATTATTTCTTCTTCTTCTTCTTTGCTTGACTCCATTCTTCCTGGACTTCACCGACATGGTCGGATCATAAAAACACTTTCTGCCTGATGAGACCTCAACTCTCGATTGCTGTAGATCGATAACATCGACATGCCAGTGTAGCAGACCTTGTACATGTTCGAATAAACACATTTACTATATATATATATATATATATATATATATATATAATCCCCTTAAGGTGCGTCTGGACTCACCTATATTTTGAGCACTTTCTCCACACTGCTCCCACGCAAAGAGTTTTCTTCACATTCTACAATTCATTTGACTTCTTTTCAACGGAAATTTACCACCCGGACAATCTGCATATATTTTTCACAGAATTTTTCTTTTCATTCACTGCGTTTTTTTAACAAAAATTCCTTTAATAATAATTTTCATATTTTTCAAATATTTGAAATTTGTTTTTTCGAAAGCCAACTTATCCATCTGTATTTCCCCTCTGATGATAAGATTTCGATCCTTGAAAAGCCTTGGCTTAAGGAAAGAATAATGAACACTAGTTTATTACTGAATACACCTTGCATTGAACAATTGAAATTTGAAATAAATTTGGACAATCGTCGCATATTTATCACTCTTTTTTCTTCTATCCCTCTCTCTCTCTCTCTCTCTCTCTCTCTCTCTATATATATATATATATATATATATATATATATATATATATATATATATGTGTGTGTGTGTGTGTGTGTTTATAGATATGAGCAGACAAATATGTTGCATGTGACTCGGTTGGTTTCAGAACATAATCCATACAGATGGTATTGCCCCTCCCCCCAATATCTATATTTTCCAGACTTTGCTTGCTGTGTGTTATCTATAATCGAACAATCAACAAAACACTGCATTCTATTAGGCAATGTTTGTACTTGTCATATATTTTTGGCGTTCCTACTAAAATATTTATCTTCGCACTGCATGACGTTTTCAGATTTCGGAGCGAATCTAAATCGTACTCATGTAACATTGTCCCCATTATATTTAGCATACTGTCTTTTAAAGTTGCTGACATTCAGCTCATAAGTGTGGCCTAATATACTGAACACTTCTATTGGTGGATTCTTATCTCAGTATTTGTGTTTGCATACAAACTATTTTGATGATGGGGACCATGTTGATTACATTCATGTATTTAGTAATCACATATATCTATTTAGTAATAATACCGGTAAGATTACACACTCTAAAAGTAACATCTGTATACTAGTGACCTTTATTACAAAATATAAAAGCTCAACTAATATGATTAAATTAGTCATATCGTTGTATTTATTTTACTTATTTTTAATACTACTTAAAACTTCATGATTTAAATTGTTTACTGTTCATCGTTCTCCCGTAATTATTACATGAACTATGAATCTGTAAAAGAAATAAAAACTATCATTAACACACTTTGATACAATTGTAAACAGTATTTGTGACATTGCGTTTAATTTGAAAAATAAACTCGAGAAAAAATAATTTTAGATAATATTTAAAGGTCTGGTATCATACATATTTGTTTTACTTCTTTTTTAGTTCTTGGGGTGAAAGTGTTCCAATTATTAGATGTAGATATTTAGGTTCTGCTTTTATGTTGAGTCTTATCTGAAGATACCCTTCTTTCTTTCCCGTTGATTGATCCTACACAAGTAGACGAATGTGGAATGTTGACGCATTACCAGCTATATACTTTCCATCGGCAATTGCTGACAGAAAGACTGCTCGTAAATTACAAGTTCAGCTCTGTATGGTCGCTGTTGGTATGACATACGGGCAGCCAGCACTATTCTGTGTGTGTCTTCCAGCAAGGTTATTGTTACGAGTTACATGTAGCGCAGGCAGTAGTCGTCTTCTCTTAACAACCGCGGACACACTAAGCAATGATGCAGATACTTTTTCGTGGGATGTCGTTTGCAAAATATGGTTTAAACTACTCATAGAATGTTGGTATACGTGTCATCTAGACGCTTTATATGAATCACATACAGTGCCACAGATTTTGAGCTATACAAAAGAAATCTCTCTAGGTAGGTCTCGAAGACGAAAGTTTTCTTTTGTTTCCTTTCTGATTGGAGACTTCCGCACTTTTGTAACAAATAACTCGGATTCGAGGACTGTGCAATCATTACTTTCATATCGTGTTCGGTGTCAGAATATATGTCATAGCACTTGAAATAGTACAGTAAACGTAGGTGGAGCGTTGACACATTCCGTGCTATAGAGTTCTTGATTGACAATTTCCGATAGCAAATCTGTCCATCAGAGACGCTGTAGTTATGACTAACGGACGCCCATCACTTATTTTTGCATCCAAAGACCAGTGAGTTGCTCGCAACGGGTTACATGTATCGCAAGCTTGTCGTCTCTTTACAACCTCAGACGATAATTTATTTAAATTAAGTATCTCTCAATGTTATCCATATTAAATATTAATGGAATCATCAGCGTTGAATATAACTGTTCGGTTGGTCGTACGATACATATATATATATATATATATATATATATATATATATATATATATATATATATATATGTGGGGGGGGGGTGTGGGTGTGTGTGGTCGCTATAGTTTCTCTATATTTTATTTTCTGAACAATATCTACTTAATGCACACTCAAGTTCATTATGACCACAATTAGCTTACATGAAATGTAAACTCAACAATTTTCTGCAACACTATTTTTCATCTAAGATATATTCAGTCTTCTCTTTAAATTTTCTGTTCGTGTATACAGCATTCATTTGTTTTATTTATGTAAATAAAAGATGCCGTCGAGTGTAGTGTGTCTTTATAAGTTCATTCTATCGTATCTAGCATAAAATGTTATGCTCGTACGATTGATATGTCCGCATATCGGCCCGCCTGCACTTTTATTTTCAAATAGCCTTACTATCGCAAAACGGTCATATAGAAATGACATATTCTATTTTACATACGCCTAATCATGTCACTTATTAGCTTCGTCTATTGATTAAGCACGCACGCTAACGGTCTGTCACGTGTTAGTCATCTTTTTTGTAGCCATTGCATAAGATGTATGTCTGATGTTTCTTTTAGTCCGTCTGTCAAGCTTTAATTTTAAAGTAACATGTTCACTTGTATTGAAGGTATTCAATGGCAGTTTTGATCGGATTTTTTCAATGCAACTCCTGTTTTGTTTGGAGTGTCAGAAAGTATTATCCAATGGGTTGACACATATCCATCAGAGGCTCCGTCCTTGCGTCGGTTCGATAGTATCTTAATTTGTAAGTCTCGAATCCTTAATTTCCATTCCATCGTTAAATAAGAGAATTGAATTTACACATTTTAAGGTTACTTTTTTTCTTTTAGTCTGTTCCGTGTTTCTGATAATAACTTAAATTATGACAAATTACTGACATGAAATGAAACAAAACGAAAGGTAACGTAAACGAGTCTGTAGCGCAAACAATTCTCTGGTCGTAAAACATTGCAGGTTCTAGAATATAATCAGATTCAATAGCTGCAATAATGAATAGAAAATTATATTAAACAGCAAATATGTGAACCAATAAATAAATAAAAATATAAAGCCCAATAAATACAAGCAGACGAAGAGTCTCATAATTCTCAATAACATTAGGGAGCATCCAGATTAAACGGAGGCATACGGTGAACGATGAAAGAATCACACAGACCCCCTCCCTAAATAAAACGACTGATAGTAAAATAAAACGAACGACGCCATTGCAGTTGGGACAGTAAATTGACCGACCGAGTAAAAAAATGATGTATTAATAAAAATAATTAAACACAATACAATATTATTTGTTTTATTATTTGCCCTTTTTATATGTGTGGTGCGATAGAAATAAAGTCCAACGTAATAATCACGAGAAACATAAAAAAGCTTCGTTGGATCTGAATTATGGCTAGCAATATAACTGAAATAAGATTATATATATATAGGGGATCTTTACTCAAAGTAAACCTAGCTCTAGCAAGCTGCACTTAAAAACACTTGTTCACCATCATGTGTATTTCGAGTTGAACGCGAAGATTGACATAAAGAAAGTAAAACTAGTTTTATTTTCTCTACTTGTCTGTTTGGCGCCATATCAACCGATTCACAGAAAGTTGTCACTGAGCAACAGATTAACTCTTTAACAAACTGTAGCCATGCCTTATACTATTACGTGCTTTTGTGTATACTGTCGGAGGGCATACGAAGCAACTCGTCAGCAATGTGTTATATGAATGCAAAGACAGGGATTTACATCTCTAGTGAGAAGTAGCAGAACTTAAATCAAGCAACCAGCAGAACAAGATCAGTGAACTTCTGTCCTTCCAGTTTAAGCTAGATTGCATGAATGAGTAAGGAAAATTCGTAAACATAGTGCTAAATAAATTATGACGATGATTAAAATGGTCATCATGATGATACTCATGATGATCATGAGTCTATGTTTCGTCAGCTGTCTGAATACTAGTCAAATAATACGAAATAAGTAGTTGTAATCATAATTGTTGTATATTTGTATTGTCCAATCAAGACATACAGATAAATAGATTCTCCGTTACCTCCATAAGTACAACTACTACCTTTGTAGGAACAGGACATAAGCACCAAGAAACTCGTAGTGTGGATCTGTTTCTAGTAGATTTCCTTGAAAACGAGATGTAGTCGCATATAGCATTTTAAAACCGAGTATAAGGATTAACATATGCAGTAAAATAGGGGAGCAATCTAGCAATTATAAAGGATTACAATAATGTGTACTTAACATGAGAAACAAAGTCGGCTGAGTAATTAGGGAAGGTCTTATCTGAGCTAAAATTCCCGGTATATCTCGGTAGTTTCATTCTACGTGTATGTTGCACTATGTAACAGATAGAATTATAATCTTTTTTCCTTCACACCGTACTCTCCATTCATACTATTTTCTTGGTCAACACTATATAATAACATACTGTCATGGAAAGAAACATCATGTGTGTATAATGCTCGCCTATGTGAATTAATTGTTATAAACAACACTGTTTGTGCTCCGTGCTACAAGTCAACTGCCAAGCGGCAAAATCAATTAATGTTATTCGTAGAAATAATATGACGAAATAGATAAAAAATAAGTAACAAGTACATTAATACATCAGTTAGTTACTTTGATAACAAACAACTAGAGTTCTGTTGAGGTCAGTTTGCGTGCTCTTATGTCAAATCTACATCCTGTGTGCTAGAAGCATATATAATTATGTGGGTGAGAAAAGTATTCAGTTTGCTAAAAAACGTGTACAATTAGGGTGTTAGAGATGGTGGGATGAGATACAATTACGCAGAACGTGTCAGTCGTTTGGAACAACGAGAAGGTGAATACACCACTTCGTTTTCGACGTATGAACGAACTTACGGCCTTTTCTCGATCGGGCAAGTTAACTTAGAGAACACCTGCCAAAACGAACATCCAGAAAGGTATGTTATAAACGTTTATGCATTTTAATTGAATGTAGCTTGCGATATATAAGATGTCCTTAAAGACGATGAACATATATATATATATATATAGAGAGAGAGAGAGAGAGAGATAGAAGAAAAAAGATTGATAAATATGCGACGATTGTCCAAATTTATTTCAAATTTCAATTGTTCAATGCAAGGTTGTCAGTAATAAACTAGTGTTTATTTTCCTTTCCTTAAGCCAAGGCTTTTCAAAGATCGAAATCTTATCATCAGAGGAGAAATACAGATGGATAAGTTGGCTTTCGAAAAAACCAAAGTTCAAATATTTGAAAAATATGAGAATTATTTTTAAAATATATATATATATATATATATATATATATATATATTGCGTTAGCATGAAACATCGATGTCTGTAGGTATTAAATATTTAATAAATATTTATTTATGAATATTATTATTTATCAGCCCCCTCCAAAAAAAGGCCGGGCACTCTTGAGTGACTTTAATAACAAGCAGTGCAAATAGCTACATGCACAACCCGAACGCCGTTCGTAGATCACTCTAAGCTGCTTAGTAAAATCTAGCCGCCGACTCGCAATTTACATTTAAATTCCTCTCTATTTACTAACTAATTGGCTATGGCCGATGGGATAAGACGCTCGACTACGAATCAGTGGCGATTTCTGATCGGGGTTCGCACCCACCGACCGTTAACAATTAGTTCCTACACTGAAGATTGCGTTAGCATGAAACATCGATGTCTGTAGATATTAAAAATGTAATAAATATTTATTTATAAATATTATTATGTATATATATATATATATATATATATATATATATATATATATATATAATTACACATTACACTTGTACCTTCGTTCGTTATTGTTATGTCATTCTGGGCTGTTGTGTGTTGGTAGTGTTTTTTTACTAGTTATATTATTATTAGTAGTAGTAGTATCATAGTCTATTGGACGTTTTTCATTCCGATGGGTTTTCATGAATTACGCTTAGAAAATCATATTTGTTATGTCATGTAAAATGTAGTGCATATACTAATAGTCAGATTAATGTATTTCAATGTCGAAATCCAGTTTCTATTATGTCCAATTAAAGGAATACATATTATTATGTTACTTATAGATGACGAACATCGCAAGATCGTACATTAATGCTCGGATCTTACCAGAAGATTGCTTATTCTTTTATCTACGACGGTGCCATCCAGTCTGACCACGTTCTCACTTAGATATATATATATATAGGATAAGTAAATAACTGCGTTTATGTATATTTATTGCGTACTTAACAAATAGTCAAACTCGATAATAAATACAGGTTTGAAACATAGCCAAAGACTGTGACAGTATTACTTTTGGCCGATTAAACTACTCATCACTTGCTGTAAAAGAATGATTAGAAATGCTGTAAAAATATTTAACGAAACTATCTAATATATATATATATATATATATATATATATATATGCATATAAGTAACAACAAGTGAATCAACCTACATTGTGTCTATTTAGTTGTATATAAACAGGCAGATGATCATTGCATTTCATTGCAAGTTTAATCTATACTATATTGCCAGTAGCGGAAACGGAAATCAACGATTCTATTTGACGGTCGAGATCAATATTATGTTTTGGTTGATCATTTAGTTGGATCCGAGTTCCAGTCTTTACCTTTGGTACATATTAAATAGATGACATTGTCTCTTACTGATACATTAGCTAGACAATGTTCATTGCTATTGCCCTTTAACGATTCTTATTACACCTCTTATTTTTTATTTTTATAGCAACCCGCTCATCTTATTTTCTCTTTGGTTTCTGCCCTTGAAATTTTGTTCTTAATACTCTGTTCACCGCCATTATTGGCAAATAT
Source organism: Sepiola atlantica (assembly GCA_963556195.1). Lineage (NCBI taxonomy): Eukaryota > Metazoa > Mollusca > Cephalopoda > Sepiida > Sepiolidae > Sepiola > Sepiola atlantica. Next base: position 109,203,178 of record OY744528.1, on the reverse strand, counting down.
ATACTCACAAACTTTAGGCGCTTGCGTATTAAACAACGATGAAGAAATGTATTTTCTCATTTTTATCATCATACAATTTCACTTTATTTTACTTGATCTAATCTGCATTTGTTTGTCTTCCTCTATCCCTCAATGTCATTCTCACACCCACACACAACTTAACCCTCTCTGTATGTTGTAATAATGTTTGCTAGTAACAATACACAATTTTAATGTGTATAGTAATGATTCAATAGGAATAAATGAAAGACGGTAATAATTTAAAGACATAAAGACAGAGGGAGAAAGTAAGGAAGCAATGAGAAAGATAAATAAAGAGGAAGAACAAGAAATGACGTGACTGATACAGAGAAAAAAATAGAGAGAAGGGGGTGAATATAGGGAGTGAGAAGAGAGAAGGTGTATATAATATAAGAACATACTTTTTACATATGTGTGAATGTTACCGTAACTGCTGCTGTTCTATATAATACTGCACGTCTTCTTACATGTTTACATATTACATGCAACACCAACAGCCACCGTCATTTAGGGACTCCAAATATTTCTGAAACCATTCTTCGATTTCGAAATATTTTATAATGTGTATGATAACTTCAGTCAATAGGTTAAGAGTGAGCAAACATTGAATAACTTTGAGCAACAGTATGCAGGATGGATTATACGTTGCAATGTACATATGTCTGTAGTTGGCAATTTGAGTTATATGACAAACTTGCGGGTCGTAATCAAGTAATGTACGAGAAAGGAATTGAGCAATAAAGTATGATAAATGTAGTGACGAAAACGGAACAGCGTGTTATAATAACAAACAGGCATCAAGTACATAGTGAACTTTAAAATTTAGAAAATATGAGTGCTTTAGTCTTTAGTTGTTCCTAGAAACGGAGTAAATGGTTTTCCGATATAAACAAGTTTAATCTATATATCGTCATTTACCATATACTTTATTTAAATTAAGATAAAATATGAATAAAATGGTAATCTACGATGACGACTTGCAGGGAAATCATTTGCGGGAGAAACACTCATTTTCGAAGAGAAGCATTCAATACAATTGACCGACAGGTGATATCAGAGGGATATTCAACTAGTATACTTTCTACAATATTTCCATGTACATTATAGATATCTATAATACAATAAAAGTTCAATGATTAAATAACGATCGTAGTATAAATCAATAAAATAAAACTCTAGCAAAGGTACATAAATATAAAAGAAACATGCATGCATGCATATTACACATTAATGTTACAGTATACAGTTTCTCTTAAATTAATAAATAACTATCACACATAATATAACACAATTTAAGCAAAAAATACTTCTTATTTACCGTCCACATCACTCTCTATCTCTCTCCGTCTATTTGTCTTGATCTTCCTGGGTGTATATATATAGTCTCGGAAGTTTCTCAACCATTAAAACTATATAAAAGTATATATATATATATATATACATCACAAGCAAGAGTATAGCTGCTACAACTAAGAGTACTAACATGTACACTTTTACTGGGTTTGTATTAAGATAATGAAAACATGATTTTATTAAGGGGATGAACACATGCTTGTATTAAAGAGGTGAGAACATAATTGTACTAAAGAGGTGAACACATGATCACCATAATTGAATTAGGAAAGTGAACACATGATTAAAGTCTATAGGATATTTATATGTATACAAATTAAAAAATACGAATGTTGTTTGCATGAGAGAAATGTTTTTTGTGTGAAAATATTTGACTGTAATCGTTTTCCTACCAGTATATAAAATGGCGGCATATAAATTAGTACGTAGAAAATAGTATGTACATACATATTTGCTTTCATTATGTAACAATGACTTGTGTTTCTTTTTCTTCCGGGCAACACGTTTATCTTTCTTTTAACCGTCATATCCAAACGCAGGCGATCTTCGAGACTTTGACTACTCAACTGTCCCTGACCCAAAAAAAACACCGCCTTTCATTTCGCCTGGTTTGCCGACCCTAAATTGCATAATGCAACCCCACAAAACACCGCCTTTTATTTAGCCTTAGCATACTGCAACCCTTACTTTCTTTCCCTCCGGACCCGTGTGATAGCTGCTACACTCCCCTGATCTCTTGATCACACATGATGCAGGGTAGTGGTGGCCTTTTGATTTGTGAGCTTCTCCGAAGTGGGACATGTATATCAGTTTCTGTGTCTGAATCGTCCGATGAAGTTTCCGCTCCTAAATCTACTGACAAAGTTTCTACTTCTGAACTTTGGGCTTCATTCTCGTGGGGATCACTGGCGCTGCCCATTAATAGTTCATAGCCTGACAACCTCTTACTTTCCCCAGTAGTTGAATGGTCCGCCCTCAAAGAAGGGCGGAAATCGCGTACGTGTCGTGGAATTCCATCAACCAGGACAGATTGCTGACTGACCAGGTCTGTCACTCGTCCACGTTTGAATTTGGTGGTACATCGACCGCCTGACGGTTTCACCCAGACATGGCCTCCCACATCATATGGCCCGTCTATCTCCTCATTGCCAAGTGACTGCACAATGTTGATACCTTTTACCTTAGTCCGGTACGTGTCGATGGCATTCGCGGGTGCGGTTACCGGGGACATGAATTCCTTCGGCGTAACATTGTTCCAGTGTGTTGCTTCCACAACAGAACACTTCTTCCTGGCAGCAATCCTCTTTCTGCTGCGGTGGCTTCTTTCCGCGATGCCATTGCCTTATCGTACGTAAGCGCATCGCAACCGCAATTGAACTCTCCATTCAAATAAAAACATTCTTACTCGCTGGCTGCAAAATGCTGGGTCGTTATCGGCCAAAATCTCATGCGGTGCACCTCTTTCATAAAAGACGGACAATAGTTGTCGAATAAGGCTTGCCGAATCTTGGCGTGTAATTGGTCGCTAAACTGCAAAATGGGTTATTCCACAGTCGATGAGAGTAAGAAAGTGGTTGCCATTATAGGTGGTGATATCAATTCCCACTCTTTGCCATGCGTCACTTGCTTCTAGTCGTCCTTTTCGCCACTGCACTGGTGCTGGGTGAATTGACTGACACATCTAATAATGCTTAATGACTTGTGTCACCTCTGATTTTGCCACAGCTGGATGTACGCGCCTCACGAAATATAAAGTCCTCCTGACGCCTCGATGCTTGCTCTGTCTGTGTATGTGTTCTATCTGCTGCTTGCTCATCGTGCTCACTGTAGCAGCGCATGTTTGCTGAACGGGCTCAGAACCCACCTTTATTGCATCGTACCATTTGCGAGGCACTCGTGGCAGTTGGTCAGCAAGGTTGCAGTATGACGGGACCAATGTTACGCTGACTACCAGGCCATACTCGCAGACTACCCTTTTGAACGTGTCTGACCTCTGTCTTATCAACATCTCACTTAGTGCGTATTCTTGCTTTCTCAGTCAGCGTGTCAGACACCCAGTGATAGACGCAAAGGGAGTCAGTATGCAAGTGCAACCTCTTTGCTTGTCACTGTAGTGCTAGGTTAACGCTTTTCATCACATCATCTAACTCAGCAAGATTGATGTACTGGGCGGTGTTTGCAGGCCACAACCAACAGGCATTCTCCAACATGGCTCCATCCTTCTCCAACAGGACTCCCAATGCTAGTGAACTAGCGTCAACCCATACATTCATTTCTTCTAAAGTGACACACCACTCTCCTCGAGCCGGGTTCTCGTGCGTCGTTCACTCAACACTTTCTGCAATCATTCGGATGAGAAGGGCATCGCTTGTTTGATAATCACACAGTTTGGTTACCGCATTCGCCATGCGTTTTATTACACCCACTGCCATACGCAGCAAACCACACACTGGAAGGTGTCCCACAAGTTATCAGCACAAGGAAAAAATGGTCCTTCTCGTGAGAACTTCAGGGATGCCGGAAATCACATTTCCTCGTCTCCATCGAAGGGTGCCATCCTCTCTCTGACTTCCATGCCAAGTACGCGTGCTCCGTCTCTAAGCCGCTATAGGTATTTGCACGTTAGGCCTAACTTTTACAATGTTGCGCGGACGTGCATTGCCGACTTGACATCTTCATTGATGTAAATGTCGTCAAGCGACGCCGATGTTGCTTTTTCGACGGTCTCTTCCTGAGATAACATAGCAATAACAGCAGTATCTCTTGTCGCGAAACACCACCGTCTGGAATGGCCATAAAGTTTGGTCCACCCTCACCTGCAGATAGGCCTTCCTTAGATTGAGCAATGATACATTCGATCCTTCCTGGTGCCATTCCCGTATCTTGCTTGCAAATACATCGGCATCAGCCGTGTAAGCCTCATATATTTATTGAGCTCAGTGTAGTCCAAGCGCTGAGCAAGGCGCTTGGTTGACATGTACTCTGATGATTGGTTGCACATCGTTTAAATCTTGCCTGAGGAGCAGAACGGCGCTGACATCTTGTTCCGTCACTCGTTTCCCGAACAGCTTTAGGCCATGTGTCCGACCCCGCCACACTGGAAACACCGTATGCGCCCCAGTCTTCTATCCATTGTAATGTGACCACTTCGCCCACAACGGAAACAATTGACATTGGCATGCGAGTCCGTTCTCTGCGAATTTGTAAGCACTGTCTGGGCCGACTGCGTTGACATTACGACATGATCATAAAGTTCCGTAGCATTGCTGATGATTGCACGGGCACACTCAAGTAGCTGTTCTATCGGTGTCGCTTCTATACTTACGGATGCCCTCAGGAGTCCGGCCACAAATGCGTACACGAAAGTCTGTTCAGGCCACTTTCCAAACAGAACGGCCAGCTTTTTTAATGCAGCAAAGAAGACATCAACTGTTTCGTCTGCCAATAATTCCGGGTAGTAAAAAGTTCGTATGCTGTGCAGGGGTCTATTGCAAAAGCTTTGTAGAACGCAACCTTCGTCTGCTCAACATTGGCCTTATCATTCTCGCTTAGCTGCTGGTAAATATTTAGAGCGCCTCCCGTTAGTCGAAGGGGAATGACCAATTCGGCCTGCTTGACACCACATGAACGACAGGTTAGCTCCACTCTCTCAACCCAGTCCACCACAGACGTAGATCTGTCAAACTGTCATCCGCCATTAAGTCACAAATAAACAGCACACAAATGCCGAAATAGTTTGTAACAATGACTCGTGTTCCTTTTTCTTCCGGGCAACACGTTTATCTTTCTTTTAACCGTATCATCCAAACGCATGCGAACTTCGATACGTTCTCTACTCAACTGCCCTCGACCCCCCAAAAAAAACACCGCCTTTAATTTAGCCTTCTTTGCCGCACCTGATTTGCATAATGCAACCCTTCACTTTCTTTCCCTTCGGACCCGCGTGATGGCTGCTACACATTAACTTATGTAGAAGTATGCACGTGATGCCGTGTCTATTTAGAATCAGTAATTAGTTCATGCAGTGTATGTAAAGGCCTGCATGTTGTCAGCAGGAACATGTGTGTGAGATTAAAATAAGGAAGCTAATAGCAGTTTTGTTGCGTCCCCAGCCGTTTAAACTTCATGTGTTACTGCATTTGTGCTGTTGGAATTTTCATTGCTGTGTAAGTGCTTCTAAACGTAACGATCGGCTCACAGGGTAAACACGTCCTCTTGTACGTATGAGTGTTGAAGCTAGTGAAAATAAGTCACGTGTCATGTATCTGTATAAATTTACTCTATTTGTTGTTTTGAACGGGTTTTGGAAGAATACTCTCTAAAACGTTTGACATATAATTAAAATCTGAGCTTGCGCGCCCGGGCTCACGTTATTTCTTTCTATACATCGGAGTGAAATATGTTTAGTCTAATAGTATATAATATATATATATATATATATATATATATATATATAATTATTATTAATTAAAAAATAAATATACATTACATATTTCAAAAGCGTACCGCGGTTTCGTCCAGATGGACTGACCTTTTTAACTTTTAAAAGTCGTCTATAGCCTATAAGGAATCTTCAGCGAGTCGAAATAAAAACAAGACACAGGAATGGCGTTTTAAATAACAGTCTAATTGTACATTGCTGAAGCGTATTTTTTTAGGTTTTAGGGTAACTAATATATGGCTATTCATCGAAATTAAGTTTTATTTCAAACATTTTAATTATTGATGAAGAAGGTTGCCTCAGTTACCGCTTCAAAAGTGTGTTAATGGCTTATGAAAATGCATGGCTTAATTTATTATTCAGTAAATGGGTTAAGTTCTGTGTGGAATTTGTTAAGTGAATTATTTGATGTGTACTTATTTTTATATTTTATTTATTTATATAATTGTACTATTTTCGATATATATTTGTGCAGGACTATATTTGAGTCGATCAATAGCAATGTTGTGGCTGAATGTTGAAGGAGGATTTATCTTATCGGTGAAATATTTTATCTAAGAGGTAACGAAATGTGTTAACGATCATTGCAATATGCATTCGTGTCGGATTATTTTATTTAGTTTATACTGTGAAGAGGTGTAAATTATTTTGTATAAAATACATTCTAAATATGTTAATGTTCTTAGTTTGAGTGAATATGCCATATATGTTCTATGATGTCAATATCATAAGGAGTAAGGTTTTATTAGTGAGATATGTATTTTCAATGTAAGTCCATTGGACTGGTAGAAACTGTTTTTTGTGGGGACATTTTTTGAAATTGTCAGTTAAAATGACCTTACAGTTCATTAAAAAGCGTTATTGATTGCCTGTAAAATCCTAAGTCTTTCATTGGTGCATACTGGGAAATTCCTGGAGCTAGGGCTATAGATATTTACTGTATCAATGATCCCTCACCATTATGTTTTGTAGACAGTATTGGACCTTTTTAGTACATGTATAGTGGTTGCTAGGTTGGTGATGTGGTTTTTCCCGGATATCTGAGGGTGTCATTTTGAGCGTAGAGCCTTTGTCTTAAATATTCGATGAGTCATTCTGATGTAATTGTCTTCCTACTTTGTATCTATATCGAATATGTCTTTGACTTCATACCCTATGGAAATAACTGTGCAGCATCTTTCTGATGGACATACTGATCTTATGTGGCATGAGCAGTGTGGATTGGGGGATTGATGCATGTTGTTAGGTGTGAGGCTTGAAACCCAAGAATAACTCGTTTTGATCGTATTTATATTAACAAACTTCATGAAGCTTTATTTATGATGGATCGTTTCTGTCTGTTAATTAGAGCAACTGTGTCGTTATTATATATTTAACACTAAGAAAATAAGTGGAGGAAAACTAGAACAAATCAAATTCAAAGGCGAATTTGACTTACAGTCACACTACAAAGATAAACATTTGAATTCAAAATGCGTGTGATAAACAATTCAATAAAGTTTCTCGCAAAGATCGAATTAAACAGATCAAACTGTTGGATTTATCTATAAATTTATTCTGTTACGATATAAAAACTTTAGATACGTTAGCAGAAACGTTTAAAAAAGAATTGAAGGAAAGATTTTCATAAGTTTTTTTTGGGGTCCGCTGAGTAGATAAAAATAAGTAACCGCACAACTTTCATTAAAACGGAAAATACAATAAATATTCAAATATAAATTAAATGTTTCTTCTCGTCAGTTTTTTTAAATCAACACGGCAATACATTGATTAGACAAAAAAGAACTGCGATAAATGGTTGAATACACCGAGTGGGCATCGTTTACAGTTTACGTTGGGTATCATTTTGCGGAAACAAATTTTCTCTGTATTGGGCACGGAAAACAATTTTTATTATAAACCGACTATAATCCTGTATTAAGAAGTTATGAGTCGATAACGCGTTTAGCAACACCTACTACCAGCCGGCCCCCATTTTCATAAATGACAATTACAAAATGGAGTAGATCATATCTTAATAAATCAGTAATGCGGATGGACTGTCCAGATTGATACCTAACTCTGTTGCACATCTTGAAAACTTAGTAATCGCCTTTTTACACGCGCAAGTTGATAGTGAAAATGTGCAATCACAAGAGAGCTTCCGATGACACTTGGAGAATTTAAGACAAAGACGATGATAGATATGATTTCTAATGAACACAGAAATAGGTATAAATTAAATGAACTGAAATTTATGAAACTATATTTCATCCGCAATAATAACCACGGTATCGAACGCATACTCTCTGTAACATACGATTTCTGTAAATACACTCTTGAAAATATACCACCGTGTTGTGTTACTTTTATCGACACGCCAATGTCACGACAACACACAAGACTAATCTGTTTGTATATATTTGTATATATATATATATATATATATATATATATATATGTATATATATATATATATTTATATGTGTATATATATTTATATATATGTATATATATATATATATATATATGTATATATATATTTATATATATGTATATATATATATATATATATATATATATACTGTTGTTGTTATGCTTCACTGCCTGTGTAATTTTAAAGACGTACATCTTTATTGGAGCAATTATTAGCTCATATAACTTATGTTATAATACATTTGCGTAAGAAAGCAACATGTGTATGGTGTGACAGACGAAGTCGCAATCGATCAAAATATGTTTCCTTAAATGTTGCTCGGTTTGCTAATGCTTCGCTTATAAGGTAATATAACATTGGTCTAACCCGTGTAGTAAAAATATGTTTTCCAATACCTTGAGAAGAATAAAGCAAAAAGTCACTCAGTTAGTATCAGACGTCTTTCACGTGTGGTTTATTTTCTGTAAGACGTCAGAAATGCCTACAAAGACAAAACAATTATTTTATAAAGATTAGATGACATTAAACAAGTATATATAAAGCAGACTAATACAAGTTGGCACTATTAATTATTAAATATCATGAATGCGTACTGTAATATTACAAATATTTATTAACCGTTGTTTCTGTGATTAACCATACACTTATCCCCAAAACTTATATAATATGTGTGTTGATGGTAATTGAGTGGTATGTCATATGTAATTACACATTACACAAATTATCGGATATTGGACTATTCTTATGGCATTTACGAGAAGTTTACTAAAATACAGCGCTATTTCTAGTGAAGTAAATTACGGCACTAAGTTTAGCGGTTTCGTAATAAACAAGGTAAATTCTTATTCATAATAGATACGTACTTGTTTATTTCTTTTATAGAATACCTTAATTTATGTTTTAACAGTTTCTTTCTGTAAAAGAAAAACGCGCTATATCGTTGTATAACGAAGATACATGAGTCGGTCATGGATAGTGGTATATATAATAACGCACAATTTTTTTATATTTTATGTTTTAGTTTTCGATTTTTGTTTTATGATTCATATTAGGTGTTCATTTACAAAAAAACATAGTTTGCTGAATGTATTCCATGTAAGTATTCGATTAGTGGCTGTTTTCACTCGTAACATTTGTCAAAAAATGCATTGAAAAAAATGTTTGAAATAAATAGTTTGCATCTCACTTCAGTTTTTTGTCGCCCTACTAGTAGAGAAATTATCATAGAGTTTTACTGTTTTGCTAATTGGAAATTATTTTTATGTTCTTTTTTATTTATCTAAAAGAGTAGAAACCAAACAAAAATAAAAATCTTTAGAGTTCCAATTGACGTTCCGTGCTGTTCTTCGTTTGATGATCGGATAATTGAAAGACGCCGGTGAGTCAACAATATATGACTTGTCTTTTCGCTAATGAGATATTCCGACAGTTTTGTCTGGTAAAAAAAAACATGACGGTATATACATAGTCGGGCGATAAGTGCTGTTGTAGAATATAGTGCCAAGTCAGGATTATTGTGTCGAGAGGAAAATCTAACTGTAACATTCGGAATAAATTAGGATTATGACAGAAAGCTGGACAGTGTTATTATTTCCTTGTTAAGCATGAGATAATCAAAGGGGAAGAATACGTTAGTATGTAGTGAAAGGTTGGAACTGGTAAAGAATAAAATAACGAAAGACGTAAATAAAAACTAACGCGATCTTATTAAATAAATCAAATAAGTGAACGTGCAATATGTGTAAACCTAAGCAGGAGTGTCTAATTTTCAACGACGCTGTTTTTCCATTTGTATTAGTACACTTAAAAGAAACATTAGTAAATAACTTTGCATTTAAAGATAAAAAAAGTTTAGTATTAAACTCATTAGTATTGATTGTTTTAAAATGTGCCTCTTACATTAGTCCAGATAAAAAAGAGAACACAGCTGTATATATATATATTACTAACAAGTAAGACATTTCTTACCTGAGTTTGAAAAAACAATGTTTATCGTCTCATGTGTCATTCAAACGTATTGTGTAGGTAAATGTAAGTGGTCTGGTCGAGGTTTTTGTTCCTAGGAAGTAAAAGAGTTTGATCCGGAATGGATGTAAATTATCGATGACCATACTTGGTCAATATCTTAATTCTGACGCCGTTAATTAAAACAGTACTGGTATGTAATCGTCAGTTAAGTTAACATTTTAAATAAATATTTGCATTTTCATAATGTATTGATCATTCGGCTTGAGGCAATCGGTATACGTGCCATATTCAAAGTGTTTTATTTAGACCTCGACAGTTAAACATCGTCTTCATTTCCGGCTAATAAAATATTAGAGTAATTTTTAAATTAAATATTAATATAAATACATGTTCAATAAAATAAATGTGAACTTTAAAAAAATTGCATTGTTTTATATATAAGTGCATATATACATATATATATATATATATATATATATATATATATATATATATATATATATATATATATAGGCATCATCTTTTCTTGAAGGCAAGTATTGTTAAATATAAAATACAATTAATGTCTATATAGTCTTTTGTATATCGCTTCCATTGTCCGACTCAGAATCTTAGTTTGGGGGGGGGGGGATAGGCCAATGAATCGGCCAAAGTTTTTATTTGTGTCGCAAGTACTTTAAGACCCATCCGGGCCCATCTTCAGAGGAATGAGGTGAATCGGGTTTAGACCATGTGTTCGTATTATAGATAGTTTAGGCGGGAATTATTTAATAGGAACGAAACTATAGTTAGCATTATAGACATTTTGGTATATTATTGCTGCTATTGAAGTTAATTATGTTCATTACTGTGTTTTGTGTTTATATATATGGCTTCTAATATATACAGTTTTCGTTTGTTAATACTATATTCTAAGATTTGGGTATTTTCCCCTAAGTGTTTTCTGAATATATATATATATATATATATATATATATATATATATATATATATATATATATATATATATATATATATATATGCGTGTGTTTCAATAAAATAGACAAAATATTCTGTACTTCGTTGTCAACTAACATCTTGTAATAGGAAAATGGTTACCGTTTAAATGAATAAAATGTATGATAATGACGAGATGAAAGTGCAAACAGAGTATTTAAATGTTCGAAGCGCATGTCGGTAACTAATAATATACGCCTCATTTATTGCTTTAATAAGTTAGCAACCAGTTCATAAGTCACATAGAGAAATAAAATAAATTATTGATGATCAAATCCCGCTAAATTGTCTTATTTGATTTGCATTTCATTAGCTTTCTCTCAATTCCCTGCCACATTCAAATTCCATTTTGTGCCGTTTAATCTCACTATATATATTTTCTCCTTACTAGAAGTTAGTGTAAAGGGCCAAAAAGATCATGTTATTTAAACGTATTTATAGACGGTGTATCTCTAAAGATATATTCATATATGAAGTTAATTTTGAAAACAACGTGATGTTATTTTTACTGTATCATCGTACGTTTATTGTGCGTAAAACGTTAACCAGATCGGATGTACAATTTACCAAATCAACGAGGGGAAACCTATTGCAATTAATACTTGCGAAATACAAAAAAGAAAATACTCTTTTAAAATGGTGTTTTAACACTGAAAGGCTCAGATATGTATAAACAACACACATGTTCTTCATTTTTTTAATCCTTTTAATAACCATTTAAATGTTCGCTGAAATGTTTGCTACCCCTTATATTCCAATTCGAGTCAACCACGTATTCACACATCAGAGTTTCACGTTCAATAATATGTCAATATCAACGATGGGGCAGCCTCTGTCGGTTAATACCAGCAAAATAAAAATTCTAGTTGCATTGAACACATACGCTACGAACAAAAAGTGTTCCACCACAAACATTTAACAACGTTTTCAGTAGTCCCTTTTTTACTGTCCAAGTAACCAGTTTGCTCGATATTTATTTGTTTCGTTCTTGTTTTTTCTTGCAACAGCTAACGGCCAATGTTATTTTCCTTTTTATTTCAGTCTAAATTAAAGTAATTTGTAATTTTCCATTTTTTTTTCTACTAAGTGTGTTCAACAGTTTCACTGTTTCTGTTTCATAATTTAATTGTTAAACGACTTTTGAAAGAAATCAGAATTGTGAAAATTGATTATACATCTTCAGGAAGCAGCAGATAAGACATCTAATCGCATATATCTGAAAAGGGATGATACGAACTGGAAGAAGGGTTAATTTGGGACACCGAAAATAAAGAAAATAAAGGAGATAGTAATTACGAAGTAGTTTATTACGTCACATTGCAATCAGAATGAATGGTTAATGATGATGGCTGAAAGGCGTATCTGGTTTGATAGGATTTATGGGCAGATGACACCAGTGCTACATAACCACATCTCGACAGAGAGGCCCCGCCACTTTAGAAAATCAGTCGATGCGAATCGGTTCAACCTGATGACGGTGTAGTTCTGGATCGAGTACCGGAGCTGTCATTTGCGAAGTAAAGAAAGACGGTGCTATTCAAATCATTATCATGACTTCAAGAAAACACATGTTAACCACTCAGAAAGGTTGGCGACAAAGCGGAAAGACGTTTGACTAGGGTACTAAAACCATGGCAAAGCGGAAAGACGCTGGGTCCGTACGACATGGCGCCAACGAATCAAACAGGGTTGCAGCCCATAATTCAGGAACATTAATTGCAACGAGTTAAGTTAATAAATAAGGCCCTACACTCTGCGGGTACGGAGGGAGGATAACCGATCAACAAAATTAGACAACATTGAAATGAACTCGGTACGAAAAAAGGATAAAAAAATGGACCACAGAAGTACACAAAAGAAATTTTAACAGTTAGCAGAGACGATCAACGATAAAGGAAAATAAGGATTTGGGTTGGAAAAGAAGAACAAATTGGCAAAAAATCTAGAAGGAAAGGAAACATTTCCGGAGCTGAAAACAGAGAAAAAGAATCTGCAGACAAAATGGTTATGGGCAGTAGTAGAAGAAAAAGATGGATTTAAAACAGCTCTATGATGATATTAAGAGAATGTTACGAGATAAAATGAGGAAAGAAATACGATTACACAGGAAAAGGTAGAGGGAAAGTTGGCGGAAGAATTTTGTGAAAAATCCATATATGTTGCAAAATAACACTTTACAGAGAATAAGAGTGGATAGCTGAGATGTCCGGGAGAAGATTTGGAAATGCCTGTTTAGAATACATACCACGATCAAAATTTAGATAAAAAACACCGTATATAAAACGGTCGAAAAGGCCAACACAGTCATTAGTACACTTTAATATCATTGATTGAAAGAAGAAGGAATTAGATAAGTTTAAGAAAAAGACTAGAGCAAAGAGTTCCCCTGGATATGATGGGGTAAGCTAGAAAGTATTAAAATATTGTCCACCACACTGCTTCCGACACTTTGGGTTGATAAGAGACATGTGACGAAGTAACGATGTAGCAGACTGTTCGTGATTGGCAGAAGTCCTCTATCTACTGTAAAAAGAAAGATCAGAAAACTAGGAGAATTCCGTCCGAAATCAGCATTGAATATTGATTGAAGAAAAATGTTTGCTATAATAGCAGATCGGATAATTACCTATGCGCAGAACATCGGATTTATCAATGAATCGGTACATAAGGCTGTTATCCCAGATACCCCAAGGTGTATTGAACATGCTTATACAACATGGGAAAATATACAGAATACAAAAAAGATAATTGAGATGTGGTTATCATATGATTAGGTCTTGCCAATGCATAAGGCTCAGTACCACACATGATAATACAGACATCTAAGAATGTGTTTGGGGTTCCTAAAGCAATGCACATGATGATAATTAAATACTATACCAATTTTAAAAAGTATATTTGCAACAAGAAGTTTTTAAACAAATTGACAAAGTTCAGAAAAAGGAATTGCTGCAGGTTGCACAATTTCTGTCATCTTACTTGTACTTGTTACGAAAAGTATATTAGAAGCAACATATTGCATCAATAATCTAGTCGATACATCATGTATGGATTATGTGACAGTTGAATCGTAAAGTGTCGAAGTAATAAAATAGGTTCTTCGATTGAATTGATTCTGTGGTTAAGAATTAAATTCAAAGCGACGAAATCCAAGTGTTACATATGCGATAGGCAAAAGTTCGGTATAAGATAGGAGGTGATAATATAACATATATAAAAAAGAATAAGTGAAGAGTTGGGAAGATGGTGCAAGAGTGTATTAAATTATATAAGTAAAGGAGCGGAGATACAGCAGCAAGCGGAACAATGTCTACGAACTATAGAAGATAATGAAGCTCAATGCATACATTAAAAAAATTAAAATTAATATTATGTCATTGTAAATGATTCAAATTTAAATAAAAATTATTGATATAATAGTTTGCATACAAATATTTTGACCTAATCCATTCCTCAATGTACTATGTTATCGATATATAACTCATCATCTCGACCTAATTATTTACGGGTCATTTTATGTGTAGACTTTTAGCATTAATACGAACGTCGATATGTTGATTTTTATTTATTTTATAACAGGATAAACTTCTAAAATAATTAACCGATTAGCATTAATTTGGAAACACAGTTTCACGACATAAGGGTAGGTAATGTGGGCTATATTTTCTCTAATTGACGTTCCTGCAAATTTGCAACAAAGGATGTGAAATCACTTCGTCAAAATACTGATCGATTAAAATTTTGTTGTATTTTAACCATGAATGCATATTCGTAATGAAAGAGAGTGACATCGGAGATTACTTTCTCATATAAGCTAACATATATATATATATATATATATATATATATATATATATTTATATATATATATATATATATATATATGATGTTTTGTCAGTTTACGTGTGTTATGTTGGAATATAAAGAAAATGAATTGTTGACCGCTGAAAAAGATAGAATGTTGAGTGTTTATGTTTTAATCATGTTGCAAAAAAAACATATAATCGATGTTATTGAATAAATCATGTAGCCTCTTTGATATCGAAATAAATTGGTTTTCCACTAATTCAGGGGCATGCTAATTGACAACTATGGTGTGTAAGTTTGTCGTAGAAAATACTGATCCCTTCAAAGTTTGTTGAATTTTAACTATGAATGTATATTCGTAAATGAAAGAAGGAACCATTGGAGATTACTATACATATAAGCTAATATGTGTATATATATATATATATATATATATATATATATATATATATATATATATATATATATAGTAAGCAATGAAAATATATATGGCAATCAAGCTACACAGAGGCTCCCGTGTTTCATCCCCGGGGGGAAATCGTTAGGCTAGCCTGACGATTACCCCCGGGGATGAAACACGGGAGCCTTTATGTAGCTTGATTGCCATATATATTTTCATTGCTTACTATCTAGCTCTACTTACGTATCGAGCACTATTGAAGTAAATACTGAAAACTAATACATAAAAAATTATATTACCTTATAATATTTTATGTGGATACATGAAGTACTAATATATATATATATATATATATATATATATATATATATATATATATATATATATGTATACATATATGTATATATACATATATATATATATATATATATATATATATATATATATATATATATATATATATATATATATGATGCTTTTTCAGTTAACATTTTTTATGTTAGAATATAAAAAAATGTATTGTTGACCGCTGAAACGGACGGAATTTAGAGTTTTTATATTTTAATCATGTTGCAGAAAAAAAAATTTGTAAATGTACGTAAACATATAATCGATGTTACGGAATCAATCATATAACCTCTTTGATATCGAAATAAATTCAGTTTTCCACTAACGATTGATAAGCTTGAACAGAAAATATCACATTTTTTAGTCGCTCTTTTGGTCAGTGAGAATGCTTGCCGCATTGCATACAACTTGTCTTTGTATAGGTAATCTTGTTTTGGTATCAAATTAAATTATCCGATGTTCGTTATTTATTTTTTATTGAAAAATAGACACTCATTTCATTGTATTATATCTCTAGAATATAGTTTCCGTATCTAGGTGCGTGGGTTATTCTATTTTAGTCAAAATATATATTCAGTAATAGGTTACTTACATCCGAGGTGTGCTGATATGGTAACGTTACACATTTATTTTATTTTATTTCATCTCTAAAATGAGAATCTAGTTTTCGGTATCTATGTGTTTTTCATATTTTATTTCAGTCACAATATATGTTTAGTAATAAGTTACTTAAATCAGAGGTGTACTAATATGGTAACGTTAAACATTCATTCTATTATATTTCATTACTAGAATTGGAAGCTTGTTATCGTATCTACGTGTTTGTCATATTCTATTCCAGTTACAACATCCTATTCAGAAATGTCTTATTTAAATTCGGGCTGTTATTATATTATAACGTTATGTTGTTTTAATTATATGATTAAGTACACCCTCGATCACAAATGTTTCTCATAGCGTACATGTATTTGATCCACGGTGTTTTAGCAGTATGTTTATACTAGAAAATTTGATATCATTGTGTGGTTCATAACTTTTTTAGCATTACTAGCGAATTTATTAAGGCGTACAGTGAGATAATGTATCAACTACTGACCTATAGTAGACTTCGTGCGAATGATACGGATAATTGCGAATTACTGAAGACTTCTTCCCAGTTATAGCAGATGGAACGAGAGCATGCTAACTTGTGGATTTAACAAAGGGTTCCGTTCGAAATTCCGTCCAGATTTCCGGGTTCGACAGACGGATACTCGAGTTCGACAGCGTACACCTGAAGAATGTCAGAGGTTACCTCGGCCGAAACGTTGTGATAAAAAACCCAAGATGAGAACAGTAGTCCGAATATACCAAATTCTAGAAATGAGCAACCCTCATGCAAAAAAATTCGGATATAGATATATTTTTAATAATTATAATATATCCTGCTAGTTACTGAAAACGTAATTCGGCGACTATGGCCCGATTTTATTTTTATACGTGTGCATTATTCCTTGTATGTCACTAAGACTTTTACTTTGAGTTGTGGTTCCTGTCAATATCTCGTCTGTCACTTTGTAAATCCCATGTTATCATATGAAACTCTTACAATGTATATACAAATAACAATACATTATAGTTACTAGCAAATATATGCTCCCTCCGGTCGCATATTTTTGCTAGGCTGCCGCATCAGAAATGAAGGCTCACGCGTAAGCCAATGGAGCCCCAGTCATATTTCTGTGGTGGTTAGACATTGATTTTCTGTGTTTATGACCAAGAATATTTTTAGTTGAAAATAAAGAAAAAAAAAATTCGACCCTACTCCGATTTTTGTTGTACCCTCGCCCATAAATAGAAAGACTTGTAGTTTAAAAAGAAAGTAAATTTTTTTTGTACCCCCCCTCAATTTTTTTATATTACCAGTCATTGAAATATTTTTAGTTAAGAAAAAAAAAATTTTTTTTGACCGCCTTCCCCCAATTTTTTTGTCTTCCCCCCCTATACATGTAAATATTTTTAATTAAAAAGGAAAAAAAAACAAACCTAACCCTAACTGTAACGACGGGGTCAAAGTTAGCGTGGGTCCTAAAATGAAAAGGCACCAAAAAATCAAATACAGTGAACGTGCGTGTGCGTGTGTGTACCTTTTTTTAATTAAACAATTTGATTCTACCATCAGTTGTATAGTTTTCCAGTACAATGTGTTAGTTTATTTTGTTGACATTAAAGAAAAAAAATCACATCTTTTTTTAAATAAATAAAACATGGAATCATAAATTCTGTTGAGGTCGTGAAAAAATGATAATATTGGATATGAAAGTATTAAGAAATCTAATACAGTAAACACGAAAAAAAATTTAATTCTCGGAAAGAAAAAGTTTACCTGAACTGTGTGTGGGTGTGTGCGTGCGCACGCGCGTTTTTATATAGTAATTTTTAAATCAATTATTATTTTAATTAAACAATTTGATTTAATAAATTTGTGTTTTAAAACATAATGGCTAAGAATAAACAAACTTAGGACGGTTTTAAAAATGGAAAACTGAGCACAGTGTTTTCCAGCGTTGTTGTTTACATGTTTAACGTGCCACATAAACGTCGGCTGCTTAATCAGATCGCCATAGTTAATTACCGGAGGGAGGGAGGGCACTACTGATAAAACAGCCATTAGGCTGCTTAATAAGATCGCCATATTTAATTACCGGAGGGAGGGAGGGCACCACTGATTAAACAGCCAATCGGCTGCTTAATCAGATCGCCATATTTAATTACCGGAGGGAGGGAGGACACCACTGATTAAACAGCCAATGGGCTGCTTAATCAGATCGCCATATTTAATTACCGGAGGGAGGGAGGACACCACTGATTAAACAGCCAATCGCCTGCTTAATCAGATCGCCATATTTAATTTCCGGAGGGAGGGAGGGCACTACTGATTAAACAGCCAATGGGCTGCTTAATCATATCGCCATATTTAATTACCGGAGGGAGGGAGGGCACCACTGATTACACAGCCAATCGGCTGCTTAATCAGATCGCCATATTTAATTACCGGAGGGAGGGAGGACACCACTGATTAAACAGCCAATGGGCTGCTTAATCAGATCGCCATATTTAATTACCGGAGGGAGGGCGGGCACTACTGATTAAACAGCCAATCGCCTGCTAAATCAGATCGTCATATTTAATTACCATGGGAGGGAGGACACTACTGATTAAAAAGCCAATCGGCTGCTTAATCAGATCGCTATATTAAATTACCGGAGGAAGGGAGTATACATCTGATTAAACAGCCAATCGGCTGCTTAATCAGATCGCCATATTTAATTACCGGAGGGAGGGAGGACAACACTGATTAAACAGCCAATCGGCTGCTTAATCATATCGCCATATGTAATTACCGGAGGGAGGGAGGGCACTACTGATAAAACAGCCAATCGGCTGCTTAATCAGATCGCCATATTTAATTACCGGAGGGAGGGAGGGCACTACTGATAAAACAGCTATTAGGCTGCTTAATCAGATCGCCATATTTAATTACCGGAGGGAGGGAGGGCACCACTGATCAAACAGCCAATCGGTTGCTTAATCAGATCGCCATATTTAATTACCGGAGGGAGGGAGGACACCACTGATTAAACAGCCAATGGGCTGCTTAATCAGATCGCCATATTAAATTACCGGAGGGAGGGAGGACACCACTGATTAAACAGCCAATCGCCTGCTTAATCAGATCGCCATATTTAATTTCCGGAGGGAGGGAGGGCACTAATGATAAAACAGCCATTAGGCTGCTTAATCAGATCGCCATATTTTATTATCGGAGGGAGGGAGGGCACCACTGATTACACAGCCAATCGGCTGCTTAATCAGATCGCCATATTTAATTACCGGAGGGAGGGAGGACACTACTGATTAAAAAGCCAATCGCCTGCTTAATCAGATCGCCATATATAATTACCGGAGGGAGGGAGGACGATACTGATTAAAAAGCCACTCGTCTGCTTAATCAGATCGCCATATTTAATTACCGGAGGGAGGGAGGACACTACTGATTAAAAAGCCAATCGCCTGCTTAATCAGATCGCCATATATAATTACCGGAGGGAGGGAGGACGATACTGATTAAAAAGCCACTCGTCTGCTTAATCAGATCGCCATATATAATTACCGGAGGGAGGGAGGACACTACTGATTAAAAAGCCACTTACCGGAGGGAGGGAGGACACCACTTATTAAACACCCAATGACTTTGCAATTTTAACAGTTGAAATGGTTTAGAAAACCCTAACCCGTTAATGATGAAAATGGCTGTAATTAATTGTATGAATAATGTTTAATAATATAACCTTATCGGAAAATATTGTAAATACATATGTAAATTTGATAATAGCAGTTATAAGTGTATATTTGTAAATATTAATTTAATTGAAGGTTTAAAGGAATGACTTATGTTAATGGCAAAACCCCTCTGGTGTCTAAGCGACTTTTAGTGACAGTATATAAAGAATTTCAAAAAGATTAATTTCAGTCAAATAGTCATACTGGAGTTTCGGCTTCAGACAGACAGACAGACAGATACATAAACTCCATTATTAATAGATATATTTCAAGCAAACATACTACATATTGAACATATCAGAACCTTGAAGCAGAGAACATGTGTGAATTATCTAAATGACTAAATTACTAAATAATGTATTATTTAGTAGTGTAGGTATTTATCTGAATGTACTTCTAAAAATGATGTACCAAGTATATGGCTGTGTTATTGCATATATTTATATGAAGTGATTGCTGTTTCTTAAAACGAATATGGTTCATTTCAAATAAATCCCTTAAAATACCATTATTAGCCAATGAATATATAAATCAAAAGATATATCATACTTATCTGCATACTTTTACTGTCTATTCCAAGGTTCGTGACCTAAACCTATGTAGTCCCAACCAACAAATATCAATCTCAACAAATTATGCATGAGAAATACTATTTAAATAATAGTCAAAAGACTGCATGCATTTCTTAATGTTTTAAACAGAAGAATTACTGAGATAAATCATTCCATGCTCATTGCAACTGAAAGCAATTTTAGATCTTGCATACTACAATAGCATGCTGTGCAATCTTTTAAATGTATCGTTATCGTGTGTATCATGATAGATGCGATCCCTTTGAATTGCTGTATTTCAATCTAATATTCGCCTACAAAAAACATCAAGCAACAAACCATGATATTTCATTTCTGCAATATATTCTTTATGGAAATTTATACAAAGCTCATCATGCGTGGTTACATAATATATATGCGTGTATTAAGAGAGAAATGATAACGGATACACACAATTTCATATATAGATACGCATATATATATGTATATAAATACATATATATATATATATATATATATATATATATATATATATATATATATATATATATATAATATATTTTACTAGTAGACTATCAGGATACATACAAAGCTTAATATAGTGTATAGAACAATAACATTAATTGAATGGCATAATATAATGAGTATATAATAAGATGTCATATAAATATATATATATATATACATATATATACATATATACATGTATATATATACATGTATATATATATATATATACATGTATATATATATATATTCATATATATGCATATATATATATATATATATATATATATATATATATATAGTGTGTGTGTTAGAGTTAAATAAATTCTAAAAAGAAAATTCGAGAATGAGAGCCCAATGTAATAAGATGTAATATAAATATATATATATATATATATATATATATATATATATATATATATATATATATATATATATATATATATATATATATATATAAACAGAGCAATGCACAAAATAAAATAGCACGGAATAACTTAAGCCCTGCTTTAATTCTTGAATAAGGCCGGTGGGTCGTAATAAATTACCGCACCGGGATAATGTAACCCTTTGCAACTTATATATATATATATATATATATATATATATATATATATATATATATATATATATATATATATATATATATATTTATGTGTGCGTGTGTGTGTATATATAAAACAGTTCGTAAGCTATGCATGTATACATATATACAACTCATGCGTACAAATATACATGTAGACATCTGACGTAAAAAAATTACATAGATTTAAAGTTTTCTTTTTGTTTAAATTAATAATATGACGGAGTTCTTAGACTAGCTGAGTAATATGTATGGATCCTCATAAATTTCTCTACAACAAAATGAGACAAGCATTAGAAGTAAATAAGAGGTCAACATGAACACGAATTTAAATGAAATACATGCACGAATTCGAAGTAAAGTTAAGGTTGGTAAATGTGTGTCTAAACTTGACGTAAGACAAGGTTTTAGTAATGTATATATATATATATATATATATATATATATATATATATATATATATATATATATATATATATATATAAGATATACATATATATATATAGAGAGAGAGAGGGAGAAAGAGAGAGAGATATACACAGACATATATATATAGTGGAATCTCGGAATTGATACATACGCTTCAACTATTTACACTGATGAGTCGTGACACACAGAAAAAAGTGGATGTGGATGAATATTATACATATATCGATATATATATATATATATATATATATATATATATATATATATATACATATATATATATATTAGTGTAGCTTTATTGGCTTGAATATATTTTCATAGCTTACTATATATATATATATATATATATATATATATATATATATAGTGCATGTATTGTATTAATTTCTGTAGATATAAATACGTTAAAAATCCAGTCTTTATTAAAAGTGCTTAATAACAAGTAGAGCTGTTCGTAAGTATAAATATGCTTTTATACAAACATAATTGGTTATACATGGTCATACATGTTTCGGTTATACTCTTCGAAGATAGTGCATCTCTTCAGGCCAAAGAAGTCAGCACAACAGAAACATGTATGCATGTAACAAATTATGTGTGTAAATGAACATATCTCTCTCTCTCTCTCTCTCTCTATATATATATATATATATATATATATATATATATATATACATATATGTATATATATATATGTATATATATATATATATATATATGTATATATATAGGTATATATATATATATATATATATATATATATATATATATATATATATATATATATATATATATATGCCTCTTTTTATTTGTGCAGAGAATGAGTGTTTTCCACTCAGCGTAACACAATTCATTACAGTAACATGAATTAAGTAATCGCGGTCATCAGTATCGGTAAATTTAAAGAAATTTAAAAAAAGAAATGCAAATACTTCTACTCACTGTAGAACGTCCGCCGGCTTAGAATGTTAAGAATTGCGCTATATAAACGTCGGGATCCAGAGATTTGGTGTTTATTTGATAGATATGTCTAGTCACAGGGATGTGTTGTGAAATGTCGAAACATCGCTTTACAAATAACTGTAGTATATATATATATATATATATATATATATATATATATATATATATATATATATATATTATATAAGTCAGTGAATATTATATTCCAAAAAAAACATGGTTTTATTTTACTATTTTAATTTTTTTTTTTCACATTACCAAAAATTTAAAATTTCTGTGACATATAATTTTAACGGTCCGTTTCATTGGACATGTGCCAAACTACATTTGTATGTCAATATCGTCTCTGCAACACTACAAAATAATCAGAAAAAATCCACAAAGTGTAAAAAAGTTATTGGATTAAAGTGTCTTGAAACACCTACACTATACAGCAGTTTCATTTTAGGGTGAAAACATCCAAAAAACGAACAAAAGTAAAGAGCAAAACGATCCCACTAATACGCCATCTTGAATTTTTGGTTCAAAGCTAGTATATCCTAAAAATTAGTGCGAACAATTTTAAAATTTCAATTCGGTAATATATCCTAAGTTATTTATAAAATTCCAATGCACTTGAAGGTAATTTATTTTATACTAAAGTTACATCAATATATATATATATATATATATATATATATATATATATATATATATATAGGTGTGTGTGTGTGTGTGTGTGTGTGTGTGTGTACGTACCGTAAATCGGTAGTATATGGTTGAAATATAGTAGTATATATATATCACTGTGGAGTACGTTATATTCTCATAAATTATATCAAGACTATTTGCCTTATCGTAACCGTATTCGTTTTGATATGCCGAATGCGATATTAATCATATTTTAACTATATATGTAAATACACAATCTACATACTTTTAATGTAATATTGTGCCGGCTTTCTACCTGAAAATATCCATTTTTCGTTGTGAATTAGGCATATACGTATGTTAATATTTCTGTATCTTTCATAGAAATATATTTATATTTGGCAGGTACTATTCAACAAGTCTTCCTTTGTTTACAGTATTATTACATAGTTCAGCCGTCGTCAAGGAGGTTTAACGTTTTTTGTCATTAACTTTGAAAAAATAGTATAATCATTGCTCCTACTTAAAATTGAATCTTGTTTTTTTTGTCGACATTCTCGATCCGAACTTTAATCGCCCCCTCCGAGGGCAAAGTCTGGCACTATATGATCCAAACATCATTCTTAAATGCTAATAATTCAAGTATGGAAATAAAAAGCAAGAGATATTATTTATTCGGCAAGATAGCGAGTAAGCTGTAAGAGTAACAACGGGAAAAGCGAGAGAGAAAGAAAGAAAGAAGGCTACACTTTATTTATAAACCCACGTCTTTATTATCTAGTCATCTGATGATTTTCAATAGAGCTTCATAGCCAGCTTGCTCACACATGACATGAAATTTCGTCCGATTCATCGAAGTAAAAGTATTTTAGATAGAATTGAAACTGCAATTTTACCAAATCATTACCAAAATTGTTAGTTCAGGAATTACATAGTTAAACATCAATCGGCAATATTATATACTGTATAAAGAGTGTTATTGTATCGTTTAAAGTAAACACGAACATTTTATATCAAAGTAACTTTACATACGTTTTCTTCTTGATGTGTTTCGAAATAATGGAACAAGTGTTATCATAATTACTTTTGCTGGCGTTTTTGCCCTCCTGATAATTCACAGTGAAAAAAGTGATAGACTGTAGAAAAATAAACTATATTTATGTTTTATAATCCGTTGTATTATCTATACGATATTCATAAAAATAAAGAATATAAAAAAATCCGCAATGTCATAGCTTAATTTTAAAACGTTTTTAAACATTAATGTTCTCAATGCAAAAAAATGAGTTAAAAATGTATCTCACATTTTTTTATATGAATATAATGTCAAAATAGACGGTACTCAATATGCAGGCAAACAAGCTTCGCTTCAACCAATATAGTTATATACAGCTTGAAATATGACATAAATATATATATATATATATACATTATATATATATATATATATATATATATATATATATACATATATATATATATATATATTATATATATATATAGTTAACTGAAATAATACTATTTATCAAAAGAATAGGTTTAAACCTACTAAAATCGATACTGAAATCTTTCACAAATACCCATAACGCAATAGATAATTAACTAAGTAATACTACGTGTTCCCCTTTTTTTCTCAATAACTGCATTCACAACTTGCACGCTGTGGTTAAATGTAAGGATGACAACTCAACAATGTTTATTTAAGAGTATCTTTAAGAAGTCGACATTGCTTTGTTATATTCTATTGCTAGCATGTTCAACAAAAAGCATACTCAAGATGTTTTAGATATGGGCTAAAAAGGAGCCACACACATGAATCTAAAAATAATTTTGAAGTAATATTTGCAGAAAGCTTTATATTCCTAACTATGTGCGTGTGAGTATTAGCCTGTTTTTGTATTCTGTTAATTATAAAATGTGCCTGCTACATATACCCCCCCCACACACATATATATATATATATATATATATATATATATATATATATATATATATATATAATTACTTATATTATATTCTATTGCTAGTATGTTCAACAACACTCGCAAAAGAATACTCAAGGGAGTTTAGATATGGGCTAAAAAGAAGCCATACACATGAATCTAAAAATTATTTTGAAGTAATATTTGCAGGACTTTTTCCGTTCTGTCAACGACCGTCACTTCTAGCGAAATCCTATCGCTAAACACTTACCGCAAACAACAACCATTTTATTTGAAAACATTTGATTAAAAATGGTTGCTTTGACAAAAAATACAAATAAACATCTAATTAATAACAGTTGTTTAGTTATGCTTTTTTACTCTGTATTTGTATATGTGTATTCAACTTTGATTTTCGTCGTCTGAACTTATCGTCTGCCACTCTCCAATTTATTATTTAACACTTTTAACCTGGTCAAATCTCGGAAGCTTCCGAGAGCTGCCCGAATGTTGACGACGCGAAGTCACAAAAACGCGATGGGTTCTCCATAATAGTACCGATAATTCCTACTCTCTGTTTTCTTTGTTATGTCAATTCTTTTTTCTATGTAATTTCATATTGTGTCTAGTATACCGTTTCTTCTTCTGTACTTATCTCTATTGTGCTATGTCCACCCCTTCTTCCCAGCAATGTAACCCTCTTTCCCCTCTTCGATATCAATATATTACTGTCTATAACGTCAAATGCGTACGTTTAGTCGTTCTGCAATACCTTTATTAGATCACAGTTTATGTTTGTGTTTCATACTATTCTATTTAATCTATGAACAAGTTCTAGTACTTTGTATCTTCGTTCACAAAATAGTACGTGTCAATCAGTGTAAATGTTCATGCCATTATATGTGTCTGTCCATCTGTATGTCTAATGCAATGTTTTGCAAATTCGTATTGCTATCGGATACCAATTTAAGTTCTCTAACATGCCAATCAGTATTTTATTCGATGACAATATATTATTAATCGAAGATCAAAGTTCAGTGTGGGCAAACACTACTTGCATATTATTCTTATCAGTTTCATTCTCAGTTAGCAAGCTATTATTGCCTTCGACAACAACCCATTTTCTATTCAGTCAATATCTACTTGTCTGGAAATGCAACTGGTTTCTTCTACTATAAAAATAACTGTTATGCTAATAGGTGTTATTTCTACGATACAAATCAGTGATTTACGATTCAAAGGCATTTTGTTTCTGAAAGCTAACTGTTCCCGGAGTGATTGCTAATAAAGGTTGTCTTCGATGTTTAAGTTGCGTATGAACAGCTCTTGATTGATAAGTAAGATGGACTATGAGGTAAATTACAAATTGCCTCAGGGTAAAATTGATACATTTGCTATTACTGAGTCAAGAGTATACTTTGCCTTTTATTCTACTCAGGAGTTCAGGAAGTAAGGCGATTGTAAATATAAAGAGTTTCACATTTTATTTTAACAGAACCGGGGAAAATACTACCGCACGAGAGAGGCGCAAGCGTAGGCTAACGCCACGAAAATTATGAACAGAGGGTCGAGGATGGAAAGCGCAAACCAGACCTCCACTGGAAGAGCGCGGACAGCTCTGGGACCTTGGGGAGGCTTGTTGCCACTCGGGGGTCCGGAGAGGACCAATGGCCCTTAACAGCGGGAAATCGTTGGTAGGTGGCTGTTGCGATACCGCAAGGTCATCAGCGGTGATGAACGAAAAGAGATGAAGCATACTGGAAGTCTGAGGAGACTTGTTGTCACTCAGACTCCAGGGAATACCACAGGTTGTCTGCAGTGGGCGATCACTGACGATGACCAGTGTGATAACTCCTAGTGAGTAAATAATAATAATAAAAACGTCTTTTATTTAATATTCAAAATAAAAAAATATATACAAATGTTAACGGGAGCGGGGACATACTCTATAAGGTACTCTTATGTCCAACTTCCTAATTTATTTATTTTTCATGGTAATAAAGAGGTAAAAAAAATACAAAATATCAAACGCAAGAGTAAGATGAACACAAATAGTGATCAAAATACTGCAACATGCGGAAATTGTGCACTCCTCACTAAATACAATAATACACACTAAAAAAGTTTTTGGATTTTAACTATTTCATTGCAACTGCAGACATTGTCTTCTGGAGTCAATTCACAAGATCGATAATTGATATATGAACAGACAATGTAAAAAGAATACGTTTTTAAAATGTAATAACAATTTCTCATAGTAATATTTTGAGAAAGATAACTGTGTATCTTTATCGTAAATTAATTCACATCGTGTAACCGCTTTTGTTAAAATTACTTTACGTTTTATTTTACTCGCCATTTGTCATATTTTTCCTTATTATTTGTGGTCGATTATGTTATTTTCCTCAACCATCTGATAAGGAGTTCTTTTTCAACACGTCTTCTTTTTATTTAAAGTATGTTTTGTTTACTTTCTTGTTAATTTAAAGTAATTCGGTTTTCACAATTAGAATAATGTATTCGAAATTATATAATGTGCGAGATATATTTCAATCAACAATTAATGTGCCTACTTTGTTTAAATATGATCTAAAGTTTATATGTAATCTTTAATTGCAGAAAAAAAACATTTCTAGAGATTAATGCAAATATTTCGTAATTGTAACGTTTTATTTTTCATGTGCCGGTAGTAGTAAGCTCTTAAAACTAGATGTGTATTATATGATTAGTTAGTGTTCTCTATAGATTTTTGAAAACGTAGCTGTGTGGGATAATTTAAAATTGTCCTACAGATTAGAATTCTGTAATTCTGTTGGCGGGAGTCTCTTGTAAAAGTTACTTAACTTCTTTTGTTTGTTGTTTCTATTGTCTTTCTCTATGAACGTTTTGTTAGGCGTGACACTTTATACATGCCTTTTATTTCAGTATTTGAGGAATAGCGAGTGAATTCGTTTAATGGGTGTATTCTACTTGTTGAGAAACAATTATAAAACCATTATAAATTCTGCAATGCATCATTGAAAATAAAATAAAAATTAATAGTATGATCAAAAGTTAAATACTTTGGTCATTTAAGCATAACACTCACAATTTTATATATATATATATATATATATATATATATATATATATATATATATATATATATATATATATATAGTGAGTGTTATGCTTAAATGACCAAAATATTAACTTTTGATCATACTATTAATTTATATATATATATATATTATATTACATATATATATATATATGGAGAGCCATGAATATTAAAACTGTCCTGTTTTTAAATCTCCGAAACAGTTACATGGTAAACAGCTGATGATCCCCGTCTAAATATTAGTCGCTTAAGGTTTCCTGTTTTTGTTTCACTCTTAAATAATTAACCCCCCTTTTATATTTTTATTTTTATTTTTTTTTATTTTACTTATATTTTTTCATTTATTAATTTTCCAACGAATGTTAAGTCTGCAATATCTTGGATTTAGTTAGTTTGTCTAGGAATTTTAACTGCATTTTACTTTTTTCAATTTTTTTTTTTTTTTTTTAATGACTCAAAGCTTCTTTAGACTATATATATATATATATATATATATCAAAGATAGAGTTCATATTTTTGTAAGCATCTATAAGAAATTTAAGAATAAGAAAAGATATATATATATATATATATATATATATATATATGCATATATATATACATATATATATATATATATATACATATATATATATATACATACATACATACATATATATATATATATATATATATATATATATATATATATATATATATATATATATATATATATATATATATATATATATATATGAAAAGAGGCAAAATACCTTCAAAGCATATTTAAGATGCGATTTTAATTTAAAAGAAAAATCGTAACAGATTTACTCTTTTGTTATATAATCTTTCATTTTAGTTTATAATAATTACAAATATTTCGCCAAGTATAATTGCCATTATCAGCGTGTCTGGAAATCTTGATCTTATTGGATTACTCGGTCCATTGTTACTGTAATCTGGGCGTGTGATGTCGGTTGTTTTTTCTTCCACGTTTATATATGAGGACGGGTATGCGCGCGCGATAAGTATCAAATATAGAGTTTATATTTTTAAATGTATTTTAAAATTAATATCTCATCTTAAATATGCTTTGAAGGTATTTTTCCTCTTTTCATATATATATATATATATATATATATATATATATATATATATATATATATATATATGTATGTATGTATGTATATATATATATATGTATATATATATATATATATATATATATATGTATATATATGCATATATATATATATGTATATATATATGCATATATATATATATATATATATGTATATATATATATATGCATATATATATATATATGTATATATATATGCATATATATATATATGTATATATATATGCATATATATATATATATGTATATATATATGCATATATATATGTATATATATATGCATATATATATATATATGTATATATATGTATATATATATGCATATATATATATATATGTATATATATATATGCATATATATATGTATATATATATGCATATATATATATATATGTATATATATGTATATATATATATGCATATATATATATATGTATATATATGCATATATATATGTATATATATGTATATATATGCATATATATATATATATATGTATATATATATGCATATATATATATATATGTATATATATATGCATATATATATATATATGTATATATATATGTATATATATATGCATATATATATATGTATATATATATGCATATATATATATATATATATATATGTATATATATGTGTATATATATGTATATATATATATGTATATATATATATATATATATATATATATATATATATATATATATATGTGTGTGTGTATATATACTCATCCGGGCAGACGTAACATAATAATTACATAATTGCCGACCAAACTCATTAAAAACATGAAACAGACTAGAAGAGAGAAAATAATATATGCATAATGAGACGTGTTTTTTTTGGCGTTTCATACGAATTTATACGTTTCATCGTGTTTTCTGTAACTACATATATTGAGGGGTTCTATCTCGTTTATATCTTCCAGTAAAGTAATATCAAACATTTCATACAAAAACGAGATATTCCAACAAGCGCACACTAATTATAATAAATCCCTTCTTTAAAGCGCATTTTAAGAAATAATCGCATGCACTCCCACAACACCAACAAAGACACATAGACCCAAGAAGAAAAAAAACAAAAACAGTATCTAGTTAAACAACCGTTTGATTTTCAATGTAAAATTTAAAATAAGCAAATACTTTTTTCATTGATTATGCAAACCCTTCCTACCATCCCGTAAGCACAAACAAATTGTTTAAAAAACTGAAACACTTGTTTAACTAGTAAATTCTGCTCTACTTATGTAAGTGCTCTGGTAATCTCTAATCAACAGCTCTCATCCATCCGCCTTCCTTGAACTACTCATGAAGAACAGGCGCAATTTAAGATGAGGATGCAAAATCAAATCGGTTGTATATAAACATAAATTAACTTCATACATACACACACACACATATACACACACACACCACACAAAGCGAATCAATTTTGGGGATGATGCTAATAACCTTTAATCAGTTACCTTACGCTACTATACATTTAGATACATGATGAAACGAATCATTACTCCCATAGTAACTATTATATAAACCCTTCAAGACTCAATCACACAATACATAATAAACAACACAACCAATATTAAACACTACCTACAAAAGCGTCTATCAACCAATCTATATGCTGCATAAATATATGCTGGAGAATTTTACAATGTGCTCACGGGAAAACATCGTTTGTCCTGCCTAAATGGCATCTGCAATAGAAACAGATAAGACACAGAGCACCGCTAGACGCTCGCCTCTTTATATAAGCGCCAAATGACTTATAACACACTGGAATATGGATAATTAAGAACTTACTCATACGCTGTAGCTTGAACTCTAACACACACACTTACCTATGAATTAATATAGCTCTGTTGACTACGTATTAGCTTATATTATATGTTATTTAAAAAAGAAGCATGACAGATATATTAAAATCGTATTTCGAAATAAAACATTGTAAGTATACAGAATATAAAGTGGACATTAGGTTTGCATTTAGAAACCTCGTAATTCTCGATTCATGTATTTTGTTATTTAGTCTTCACATTCCATGGGCGATGTTTCTGACAAAGGGGAATTAATTGCTGTTTTCTGGTTCAGAATCTATCATTACTGACACTTGTCGTTAACAAGCTTTTGACATTAAAATAGTATTTTTAGCTCCTTACATCAAGTTGGTTCATGCTTTGTCTAGAGCGATTTCACTTGAAAGAAGAAAATCGCTAGACATAAGGATCTCGGACGATCACTGATGTAAAATAAGTCACTTGATCTATCAGGGTAAAGGTTGAAATATGATACTTAAATCTTGAGCATAAAATATACAGAGACGCTAATTCAAGCTTACGTGTCACGAACATGTACTAAAACAAAGTGTGGCTGATCAAGCCGTGTATGTTGCTGCTTATAGAGATAGTTGGATGTATATGAAATCCAACAAAACGTTTGAGAATATTTTGTCACTCGTCGGTTTGTCTGACCCGCGAAAGAGTAACATGCATTCATTTCCGTTTGAAAGCGGAGAAGTTATGCTATTATTCAAATGACGTTAAGAAGAGGAGGTCATAAAATGTTAAGAGCAGACATGAAGACTACGATGCGAAGATCGTTAAATCGTATTCATTTTATTTCATCGGTCTGCTGAGACTACTGCACTCATTTCATTTTGATTACCGGCCATTTCTTTTGACTCATCATAACGTCTTAAAAAGACAATTCTATATTATATTCATGTATTAGTAAAATCATAAATTCTTAAAGAACGCTTAACTGTGAAACTTGGGGATTTATTAGCTTATATTTTCGTGATGATAAACGAGTACCGACATTTATTCACAAAATATAGAGATAAAGAAATAACATAATTATTGATATACTCTATACCGAGATCAACTTATGCTAAAGGAATTTATTCATGAGAATCTGCTTATTATTGTTACTAATGACCTGGATGACTAACACTTTTCCTCAATCACAATTCGAATCTGATTATGTATTATAATATTTGAAGAATTTTGTATTCATGCAGATCGGCGGATTAATTATATTTTTCCTAATAAATCACTACTTATTAAGACAAAACAGCATTCGTGGATACAAGATGGGTTTATTGTCTGTTTAATCATAAAGAAAATTGTTATGAAATGGAAAATGACCAACAGACTGGGCAACGTATGATTAATACAAATATTACAAAAGGTCAAGACTATGTAAATATTCGAAACAATTATAATCGATTACGTAAACCTAATAAATAGCTTTAAACACTTGAGATAAATTACGTACATCACTCTTAAACTATTTTAGAATCTAATAATAGGAATTCAACTGTAGAAATATATGATATAAACTTATATAAATGAGAGAGTTAAATACGTGACGCTAAAACAGGCGTTAGGATAGTGTAAGAAGTAAGAAGTTCGAAAAAGAACAAGTAAAAAAGACTAGGATATAGCACTGCTAGTGTTAGCATGTGTCAATACAACTTCTGCTTTATAATTAGAAAAAATAGTGTGTATGAGCGTGAAATTAATACAATGATTTCATTCCGTAAGTAAAAAATTGTTATACTCTAATAGCTTTCTGTTTCGAATTGTTTGTTTTGGGAATTTATTCCTTGCTCCCAGTTTCCCCGACTGTACTAAAATGCAGATATATAAATGTAATGTGAACAATAATCTAACTGCACAAATCGCAACTCTATTGTTCTAATTTTACTCTTTACCTCTCTGGTGGTATGCGTTGTCTGGGGTCAATGTAAGTAACAGTACATTCTTATAGAACGTATATGTTTCGTTAGGTTTGAATTACTTGTAAACAAAACTAGAAGAAAGTTACCGTTCTTTTGAATAAGGCATCAAATAAAACTTAGAAACGTAAACTTTCAAACTATTAAAGAACTTTGATTAACCACAACTTCTATTCTATTATCTCATGGAAACAACTAAAAACAACCAATCACCAACCGTCTAATACAATGGATAGTTGATTGTATTAATCCGATTGGTTTATCAGGCTTTATTTAAAGCGGTGTGCTACCCATTTTTTCTACATATGAATGTTCACTTATTGGATGGGTCACTTATTAGACCTTAACATTTGAGATTTGGTAACAATAAGTTACTACTTTAGTGTACATTATTCATATTTACCATTTTACCTATACCGTTTTTTTAGAAGGAAAATCTAAACATATGATGATGTCATTGAATGCGTATATTTTTAATTAATTGTGAAACTAAAAAAAATATTGATTAACAATATACTCTCGTATTTGGTTATATAAATGTATTAGATACTCAACCGACCGAGACAAGTTGAGTTCGTATTTATGCATATTGTTAAGTATTTATGATTTTTTTTAGAAGTTTAAACTATTTAAAACCGTTCTACTGATGCATTTTAGTGTTAATGATTCATTTTTCCAATTTTACTAATATATTGTTCCTCGATGGACAATGTAACAATTTTCTTTTACTGGCATATCAATTATAATTAGTTGTTTAAATCTATCTTCGGATAAGAGGAATTATTAATCAATAAAGACTTTTCCAACTGAAACATTTCGTTATGTAAGATATGTTTGATACTAGAGTACCCGTGATCAGTTCGGTAAATATTTGTTATGCATTTTTAAAAACATGTGAACTGTTTTAATGCACAACTATGTATAGCACTTTCTTGCCAGGTTAAACCCACTTTCATCTTCCCAGCTCTTTGTCTATATATTGCCCATTTTTCTGTTCTTAATTCTTGTAATAAATATTTAAAAGTTTGTACATTTTAGAAACACAATTGTTAATGTTCAAATATGTGTACATTATGTTGTGATCTTATTTTAATATGACCTTATGATTCTTCCCTCATCTTGTATGATTATCTTTTTTGTCTCACCCTGTATTTCTTAAGCTCTTACACTAACATATCCTCTATCGGTAATCATTTACATCGTCTATTAAAAAAAAACTGTCCTTATATTTTATCGTTCTTTTGTTTATAAGTTCTACGTTCAAGCATCAAACTGGAAGACCTGGGTGTTCCGAGTTCCAATCTGTTCCACAGTACCACTTTCACTTGGGTATGTTCGCAACCTTCTCGTTGTCCTTCCTGTAAGTACCCGGTGTCATTCCAGAAAGACTTCTTACGAGAAAAAAATCAGGGAAACAAATGTCAACACCAGAATCATCTGATTCACACGAAAGAAAAAGACAACCATCTAACTAATTTGTGCAAAGCTAGAGTGGTAAGATTGAACAAGAGACAAAATAACACCATCATTAGAGTTGTGGTATTATTTAGATCTCTCAGTGAAAAAATACGAGAAAGAGAGAGAGAGAGAGAAAAAGAGAGAGATAAATAGCGAAAAGAAAGAGGAAGAGAGAAATAGAGAAAAGAGAACAAAGATTGAGAGAAAAGAAGTGGAAAGTAATTGCGGAAATCGAGCAAGCACAAGAAAAAATACAAGAATGTCAAGAGATATACCACTTTCACATGTAGATGTTCTGATACTGTTCATTGGTATAAGAGTAGAAAAGTTGAGACTAAGCTTGTCTAACTATAAGCAACTGATAACCTTTTAATTCACAACAATTTGCAAAATTAAATATGTGAAATTTCGCAAATTGTTCAGAAATAACTTTTGAGTTGTACATAAATCTTTAAAGGATAAGTAATTAATCTAACTACGAATTTGTAAATGTATTGCATGTTTGTAAGAGATACTTTTTAATTAAAATTAAGTGTGCAGTTTTTTCTCATATATTTATAGTACTTTAAGTTTTATTGACTTATGTATAGGATGTCATAAAGGGCGCTAAAGAATGACGGTGTGGGCTCTTCAGAACAATAATTCATGATACACTATTTCCAAAATGTATATTACTTTATGATTTGAAGCAATTTGCAGCTTGATGGATTTTGCCATTTTGTAGATACACCTTGTAACGAGAATTAATTAATTACCTGCTATTTTACTGAGATTTCAATCATTAGAAAATGATACGCATATTTATATCTTCCTAAACATGAATACACATATGTCTATCTATATGATCATGAGGACACATATGTATATCTTCTTAAACATGAAAATATCTATTTATATCTTCCTAAATATAAAGACACGTATTTATATCTTCCGTAACATGCATACACATATTCATATGATTTCAAACATGACGGCAAACATTTACATCTTAAACACTGTACTATATGAAAACAGTTAATAATTATAATATTTTTAGCACTATCATTTAGTCATGTAATATGCATTCGATAATAAAATAACCGTATTCCATTGGATCAGTATGTGTTATACATATTATACTATATTGATGTAAACGTATTCCAAATTCCAAAATATTTATGAAGACATTTTTTTTAAATGTTCCGTCTTGATGTGGGGATAAAATAGACACGCCCTTATCTCTCACTCCACGATCGCCTTTGCTTTTTTGCTTATACATATTCCACCAAGTTGGATTGCTTTGGGATTTAAAGTTAGTTAATATTTTAAAATTTATTCAAATTGAAATTACTTATAAAAAACATTTTCTGACAGATGTAGCACATATCAAATATATTATATCTATATGATATATAGTTTTATGATCGATTACGAGATGCTATCTTATCGTACACATGTTTAACGCATATAAGAAAACAGACACTAAAGGAGCTGTCGTTAAATTCAGCTAAATAAATGGATAACAACATTAGAACTGCTGCCTATAACAATTATTCAGTCAAATTATCTTCAATTGTAAAAAATTATAGAATATGTTGTGTATAGCAAAATATATTTTAATTCATATATATATATATATATATATATATATATATATATATATGTTTAGAGACATTTTTTATTTTTTTTATATTTCAATTTGTTATCCAATTTTAGATCTAAACTGTTACAGTTCACCCCACCCCCTTTCATAATGTTATTAAGCTTTACTGTCTCACAGATCCCTTATTTTAAACAGATAAAATGACACTCTAAAGCAAATAACGTATCAACACGAGGGTGATACGTGAATTCACATTTCTGTAACAGGTGACAACAAAAGATGAAGAG
>OY744528.1:109101229-109161229 GCA_963556195.1 Sepiola atlantica | reverse complement strand
ATAAATTTGGGCAATTTGGAGCATTTTTGACCCCCATTGTACCGCCTGGGGGCGCAAACCAGAATTTTTCTGAGGTCAAGGATGCTTATTTTATATCCCGAAAAATTGCCCTTACATTTTGGCCATGTTTCAGAAAGATTGAATGCATGGATTAAACGTTATAGGAGAAAAGGGTCATTTTTTCCCATTTTGGGCGCTTTTGACCCCCTGGGGGCGTGAACCAGATTTTGTCCAAGGTCAGCGATACTTATGTTTTATTGGGAACAATTGCCTCCATATTTTGGCCAAGTTCCAGAGAAATTGAATGGATGGATGAAATGTTATGGGGAAAAAATGTCATTATTTTCCATTTCGGGGCCTTTTACCCACTGGGGGGCTAACCAGATTATTTTTCAAAAATCGGAGAATGTCACTTTCTAACCTGACCAAAGTTACAACTGCATGCAACATTTCAGAGAAATTCAATGGATGGTTGCGTAGAAAAATCCGGATGGACGGACGGACGGACGGAAATGTCTCAAATAAACCTAGAAAGAGAATAATTAAAGTATACATTCATAAGAGGTAGAAATATATAAAGATAAACAAGAGGCAATAGAGGGGCAGAGGGCAAACAGTGCATTAGTCTAATATGAAATATTCTCTTACTGTGATGACCGTGGAAAGAGCTGGAATCACACTGTATTCTAGCTAAGTGATATCCTTCGATGTTATAATTATTCTAAACAATAAAAAACAGCCAACCTAATGAATACTTATTCAACGGGAGACACTGTGTGATAAATCTTAATGTTTAAAAAATAAACAACACCACCTTTTTACAATATTACTTTATATATGATTGGTATACTAGTTTTATTGATTTAATAGACTTAACCTAATTCAATTAGTGGATAAATACATGCATCGAATACATGTATGTAGCCACTAATGTAATATATCTAGTTAAAATACAAATAATAGAACCCAAATTAATGACAAATAGTAAATAGAATATGAAAAAATACGTTAGTATGTGCTTATATTTTGTTTAAGATTGGCTTAAGGTTTTTAAATGTTCTATTTTATTTGGCATAACATTTTAATCGATATGTCATCAGTAGCTTATCGGTATGTCAGTATAGCAATTCTTGCTTTAAACACATATATTAAAATGATGCAGCTTAATAGTAAACCTTGTTCTTAATTCTAGAAAAATAAAACCTCGTTACGACATTAATAAAGCAGGGACTTCATCGAACAATGGCACGCACGCAGACATAAAGCTAGAAGTGTTAGTAATTATTTCCTTATGTGTAACAGTCACCAGCAAAGTAAAGACGGAAATAAACAGACGGTGAAGAATGCGAGGCGATCGATCAATAAGTGAACCTGATCGAAGAATCAATGATCCATTGGATGGAACTGTCTTAGGATTGGCAGCGATCAAGTGACCGGAACTAAGTAATGCATTGTTGAAATCCCGGGAACAAATTACCAATTGGCCGGTTCTGATTCGGACGCAATTAATCAATCTTATATAATATCTCCAAAAGAAACGTCAAGTTGGATGAGATTTCTTAACACTAACGTTTAGAATTGTATGTCAGTTTTACAGTTAATCATCAGTGTTTGAAAGTCATTCTATGATGGCACACGATGGATATAAAAAAGGTTCTGTTTTTGTAAAATATTAATTAAACATGAGCTGATGTACTATCATAAGAAGAATCCATATATCACCAAGTAAATTACAGTGTGAGTTAAATTTCTTCATAAATTACTACTACTACTACTGCTAGTACTACTACCACTACTATTAATACGTTTACCACAATTGATACTACCATTTATAAGTATAATCTACTATCGTTTAATATATGCCGCAATATATATATATATATATATATATATATATATATATATATTATTATTATTGTTTTCAAAATACACCCATATACACGTGTTTCATTCCAAACTTGCAAGCATCATTATATACTAAAGAAAATAGCGTTGTTGGCATTAAAAAATACGATCTACCGTGAAAAGATAGCTCTATTCAGTCGTTTACAGGAGCGGTACTGACAGCATTGTAAGCTTAGTATTAAACGAACGTAAAGTTCTTACAAACCCGGATGTAAAAAATACGTGACTACTAAACAATATGTGAACATTTGTTGCCACTAAAAATCCAGAGAACACTAGATGGTATTACTAAGTAGTACCACTGATTATGCTTCGGCTGTTTATAATTTTGTACTAGTGGTGACGCAATTAAATATAGTCTCATGTTAAAACTATGAGTCAGTAATACGTAATAATAGAAGATTGAATGCTAAGGTGTATTATTTATTGAATTACATTTAAAGTGATTGAAGCAAGCTAGCCCAAAATGAGTATAAAGATGGATAGGACTTTGTTTGTAACGTACTCCACTGGGAACTTTGCAAATGATTGCACTTCAAACACATATACACATATAACAGACACAAAAGGAAGCAGGTGTTGGGATTACTGTAATATATTGAAATTCAAACGACAAATATATTTAAGTAAAAAGACTGAGCAAGAACAAACGATCCTCTGAAAGCATTGTTTTCGTCGTAGAGGTTGAAGCCGAACGATGCAGATCCATTAAGAAATACATGAAAGCTGAAGAGAATATTTGATATCAAGTAACGCAGCGTATTGCACATTAATTTTTGAAGTATATAAACAGTTTCGAATAACCTGGAAGAATAACTTGAAGAAATGTTTTAATCAAATCAAGAAATGACATTATAAAAACAAAAGCAATGATTATAAAAGCAGAAAGTGTCATAAAATTCTGGATTGCAATAAACAACTGACACTTTTCGTTGACACCGATAAAACATTGATTGGATAAAACAGAAATGCAAAGCGAAATGGCGACTAGAAATTAAAAAAAAACACATATACTAAACGAATCCAAGGACACATAAACAGCAAGGATATTTATATGATCT
Source organism: Sepiola atlantica (assembly GCA_963556195.1). Classification (NCBI taxonomy): domain Eukaryota; kingdom Metazoa; phylum Mollusca; class Cephalopoda; order Sepiida; family Sepiolidae; genus Sepiola; species Sepiola atlantica. The sequence continues at coordinate 109,158,263 of OY744528.1, read as the reverse complement.
GACACCATGAAATATAAACTACCCGGGGGATTAAAATCAGCACAGAAAATGATTGTGAGGTTCCTAAATGGATTAAAAGATCGAAGAGAAAGAGAGACACACACACATCCTGATCTGCATTTTTACTTACTTTCAGACTAAGGCAATGGTGTTTATCACCGTAAACTTAATGGTAAACGGTTGTTGCGAAAATTGAAAGTGATTTGCAACAGTCATCACATAAAACTGAGAGTTGTAAATTCTGAAGAGACCTTTTGTTACCCGCACTCAAAAGAAAGTCCCCTCGATTCTTAATGAGTAACAAGTAATGTCAAAAGGAATAATCTGGAGAACAAGTACAGAATGAAAAGACAAAGACAACTGTGATCACAATTGGTTGATGTAAAATAAACGATAGATAAGCAACTCGATTTTATCAGAAAGGCAATATAAAATGAAATGGGTTATTTGTATAATCGCAATAATAATTGCATGACAAAACATATATAGAACATCTGTGTTACCATATTATTGTCAAATCAAGTATGCATTTCCTAGTTAAGTCCAAACATTCAACTAGTTTGCTCGTGTGATTTTATATAGGTAAAGTATTAGAAAATAACTAGCGATATTTAAGTTTATATAAGACTGGCCATTAAATCGGTCAGTTTCAGTTTTAACAATACAGTACATCAACAGGTTTGTGTGGTGGCGATTGGGGAGTCCTTTGGGGGCTATCCTAGCGAATATCTTCAAGAATCGTTGCTGTTTACTCGGGTTTCTAGACCCTTTCGTTATTGGCGTTACGTGGACGATACTTTTGCTATTTTTGTGTCCCGCCACAAGGCAAGTGATTTTTTCCTGAAATTAAATACGCTCCACCCAGCACTACAGTTCCCTTTGGAAGAGATAGCACAATGACTCTTTATAATTTCTGGATGTTTTAGTGTAAAGGACGGAGAACAACCCCACTTCAACTATATATAGGAAACCGACGTTTTCAGGCCTGTATATCATTTGTGATTCTTTTGCCCCTATGAGTAGAAAGATCAGTTTAGTCAAAACACTTGTTAACCGCGCGCTAATTATTTGAACTGCGAGCAAACTTGCGGATTAACTAGGTAGGAAAACTGATATTCCTACTGACAATGGTTTCACCGAGGGCCAAATTTCCAAGTTCATGAAATGAAACCTTACGAAATGTAATGTCAATATTTTCTTTGGTACACCCAAATGTCCCGTCTATTTGATACCTTGTTTTATTGGCTCTATCAGTAAAGGATTTTTGTATAATATTTCATTTATTGTATCTCGTTGTGTTCATGCAGTACAGGTCCGAGTTTGTTTGGCATGTAAACTGCCTTCCCAGCCTTTCAGACATATGTACGTCCTACACTACAGAAAAGTGTCATAATATACAAATTCAAATGTTAGTTTGAAGCTGACTATGTTGGACGTACTCTTCAACGCTTGGAAGTCAGAGTGGCCCAGCATGTCCCTGCATGTTTTCGCAGATCACGTGTTGTTAAGACGATTATATCTACATACGAATCCGGGTCTCTACAAAGAGCATCCGAGCGTTTAGAGTTAACATCCGAGCGCTCATAAGTTCACGAATCATCCATTGGACAGCACTCGTATGATTATGACAAGTGCGTGTGAGGCGTATTCCGATGGTTCGTTTTCGCATTGTACACATGACCGTTCCAAACACCATCTTAAACTTTTAGAGACCGTGAGTGGTACTACTGCTCTGCACGCAAAAAGAATTGTCCAACAGATTAGATTCATTTAGAGACCTTTAAAAAATATTTGCCTCTATCACGTCCATATATTTCAATGTCTGTATATCTTTGCGGAATTTGGTTGTCCCCGTGTTTGAAAATGATGGCGATGTTCAATTTTTTTTTGTTTCTCTCCACGTTGCTCTTTGTAAACGATATTCGACGACGTTTCCCTTGAGATATAGTCGAACGTGTTCGTTCTTTTTTAAAACCTTTTAGTCAAATGTCTTCTGACTATTAAATACATAACCATAATATATATTGCCCTCCATTCTCTATAACTCCGTTTATTCTGATTAAAAGCTTAATATATATATATATATATGTATATATATGTATATATATATATATATATATTTACATTTATATATATATATATATATATATATATACATTTATACATATATATATATATATATACATTTATATATATATATATATATATATATATATATATATATATATATATATGTATATGCACACATATGGCGCATTGAATACACACACCAATCACTACTCTATCTTGATTGTTACTGTATTTTCTGCATAACTAAAATAAGTCTCTTTAATTGCATACATTTTTTAATCATTATTATTAGAAGTTGTATTAGTAGTAATGAGTGTAGTAGTGTTTGTAATGATAACAGTGTTGTGAAGTATTATTATTGTTTATGATTCTTATATATATACAAATATACTTAATATGTTTTAATCTTATTTACACACATCTTTGTACTGTATGCAGAGACACATTTCTGAAGTATATACGAACACTGACAACAGATAGCCATTGTTATGTAAATTCCTATATAGACATTAAGCATCATTAAATACTGGTTGAATCAATTAATATTCAGATGTCGAGGAATCAACATTCATGAATAAGTACGAGAGTGATGACTCGTTTACTTAATCATACATTATAGCAAATTAAAAGAATAAACAAATAATGTGCGTCAAACATAACTCAATCCCAGAACTAATGTATATTTTAGAATCTATTTTTTTGTAATTAACGTATAGAGGTTAAACGTCATACTGAAAGCAATGGTGATTAGTTCAATGTATATTTTAGACTTAATACATGTAAATTACGTTGTTATTTCTGGGCGTGAGTTTATTATATCGGAAATCCCTTTGACGCCAAGGGGTAGTTAGTAGATCGAAGTTTTATCAGGTGTAACATTCTACAAAATATTGCTAAGTCGTGACCAAACTTTGACTGGAGTCATGTACAAACAAGAGAATCTTTGTTCGCAAGATCTTTTACAATTTAACGATCAATAGAACTCTCTAAATTACCACCAAAGAAGGAGGAAATGCTTTTAAATAACCAGTAATAAAAACATATCTAGATTGCCACCTTCGAGCAGGAAGTATATGAACAAGCGATGATCGTTACTAGATGTTTACTTTGAGCAAGCCGAAAGGCACCGCCCCTTCGCCGATCACTAATAACTCCATGACAAGTAAGTCATTAAACTCACCCCGGGAGTGTGGACTTACCTAGCGATAAATATGTTGCATTTCAATCTAATGCAGTATAATATTATCGATGTATTTCCATTCGCTTTGGATATCCATACAAATCAAATCTGACATTTTACAGAATTGCATTTAAGTTATAGCGTGGTTATAAACATTATACAACTTGAACCCAACATATCTTATTACATAGAAAAGAAAAGAAATTCTTTAGGACAGTCACACGCCAAGCTTTCCATTTTTAAAACAGTTATTCATTGATCAATGATGATGTCCGGTTGCATATTCTTATGCATCTTCTAACAATCGAAATATGTACATTGGTAATATTTGAAACCTCTTTTTTTGTCGTTTACTTCTCTTGTTTTTTATCATTTTTATTGTATTTCATTTTATTATATGCGTGTGTCAAATATAACCACGTATCATGACAAGTGTACTTACACGTCGTATTAATATTAATAATAGACAACATTCGGTTGGTACACCCTTGCCTATTCTAGAGTTACAACCCAGTGATACGTCCGTATTGTAAGGGTAAGTAACCATTCTATTGTGTGCTATACATGTATAGCTAAGATAAGATAATACGCCCACATGCTCACGTAAACGGAAAAAACTGATTTCGCAAATGTTCATTACATGCACGTGCATAAAAACATGCAAATATAATTAAGTATTTCTTTTTGAATAAACGGTATATGCTCCACTTCCAAAGTTTAAAAAAAAGATATACTCCAGTCATGGTCTGATTGAGGTTCAATTAGTATAGAACATGTGTGTCCATTTACATCACATCTTGGCTCAATCAACTTGTCTTCGTTAAAAATTAGATTGTTCATAAAGAGACGCACTTATAAATGATTGTATTCTAAAAACAAGAAAACCATATCGGCCCATTACGTCTCAGGGCAAAATAATTAAACACATTATACATGTAATTGATGTCATATTCCTTTTCTTTTAATATGCATTACCACCTTCATAGGTGGCCTGATATTATGTTCGTATGTTTTCAACGAAATATATATATATATATATATATATATATATATATATATATATATATATAATACGTCATATTAAGGGCCACTTAAAGGCTACCATCTGTATGGCTCTTAAACGCTTAGAAAGTAAATAACAATCACAAATACATAACTTTATATTATATTTAGGCGATGAACCGTACACATTCCCAGGAAAGGCATCGCGGTGTGGAAGTTTAACCCAAGACTACAGACAATGTAATCGTGAGTTCGATACTGGTCAAAGTTTGCAATTATGACGGTTGCCAGGAAAACGTGCCCTATGAGTAATGTGCATGTGCGTAAAAAAATATAATATGCATATTTAATTATTTATATATTAAGGAAACGGTATTAAATTACGCTAAGTGTTTTTGCTTGACAGGTCCTTTTTTATTTATTCAATTCTTCGGGTAATCCATTATGCCTTATGCGGTAAAATTAGTGTAAATACATCCTGTTTCCTTTATCTTTTTTTGTCGCGAGTATTTTTAATTAATTATTCAAATCATAATAAGACAATGTTAGTCTTTGTGCGATTACAACTATAAACACACTGTTCAGTTTATCTAAACGGTTAAAAATGTAACACTTTAAAATGAATGTGTCTAGTTATTAAGTGAAGCATGCGAATATTATTACGAATACTGTTCAAAATTGAACAAAAACTGTGAGTGTTTAACGGTTAATAATATTTTAAGGTTAATTAATATGTTAGACATTTTTAAATGATGTGAATATTTCTGTGATTAACATTATTGGCTATCGGATGTTTGGTTTATATGTAACGAGGTTCAATAATGTTTTATTCTTTGACGCTTGTATCGTGGTGTATTATTTCAATAGTATTAACTATGATGTGTCTATATTGAGAAGGATATCATTTTGTGTGTTTATGTCAGCATACCATTTCTGATTGTCTATACATGCATATGTTTTTTATATATTAATATAAGTAACATATAGACATTGGTACTATATAATATACCGTAACATACTTGTTGGTACTTTTCCTTTATTTATTTTTATTTATTGTGATTTCTTTCAACCATGTTGTTTCATGGCTTCAAGCATGACGTTCAGGTAGCTAATATATAAACAATTAATGAGAACTATATACATGTTTGCCAGTAAATATATAAATCTATTTGCCAATACATATATACCCACATAAGATAACTAAGAACAATGTTAAGCAAGTAATATAACATCTACATGAACGGAAATACTGCCGATAGAATAAAGCGTCCCTTTTTCATAATATAGCACTTTCGTCACTTCTCAAATATACACAAGATGTGAATAATCTTCTATCGTCTGTCCATATACTGATCTACAGAGCATATGTGTGTTATGTTTCAATCAAATGTTAACCCAATCACGTGTTCGTCGGTAAAAAAATATATGAGTTAAAAATAAAAACCACTTCATAATATTTTTTGTATAACAAAAATTACATATGTGATTAGTTAAGCTCATGCTCTACGAATTACGAGCATAACTCATCACTATTTAAATGATATTACGCTCAGTATCTTTGTACAGAGAAGGCTAGAGATTGATGTAATATATGTGAATACGGTAGTAAATTTATATATATATATATATAATATATATATATATATATGTATATAATATATATGTATATACGTATATATATATATATACATATATAAAATATGAAACTAAAAGTATACTTTTAGTAGATAGAACCTATAGTGACATTGTTTAAGCTCAATATACGAGATAGAGCAATTATAAAGAAAGATGAAACAAGACGGATAAATATGTACGAAAGTACGAATTTATTTCAGCTTCCATTGTTCAATGCAAGGTGTACTCGGTAAACACATGGGTATTATTTCTTCCTTAAACCAAGGCTTTTTAAAGATTATAATATTATCATCAGAGGAATTACATAGATAGATATGTCGGCAGTGGAAAAGCAAAAAATCAAAATTTAAAAAAAATCATGAGTAATGAAGAGTGAGAATGTGCGTGTAAAAAGATATGGGGTATGTCCAGTTGGTAATTGTCCGTTGATAAGTTGTCCAGTGAAAGGTTATTTAAAGATCGAAAAAAAGGGTTTTCGTTCAGGCAGCATAGAATATTTTTTTCAAATTTTGAATTCTGGTGTTTCTACTGCAAACTTATATATCTATGTTATTCCTCTGATTATAAGATGTTAATCTTTGAAAAGCCTTGACTTAAGGAAACACAAATACACGTTTTACCAGGTACACCATAGTTGAAATAAACTTGGCATTCGCACATGTTTATCCCTCTTCTTTCACCTATATTTTGTTATATATATATATATATATATATATATATATATATATATATATATATATGTATATATATATATATACATATATATATATATATTATATAAAATGAAGTAATAAAATAAGGTGTCAATCAAATTTTATTAGAATTCAAAGTTCAAGCAAAGTATCCTTAAGTCCTTAGCTCATGAGTTTTCAAAGATAATTCTTCTCTTCAGAGGACCATTACCGCAGTTATACTACTACAGGTAATAAAATTAAGCTTTGAAAATATATAAAAATTATATACACAAATACATAAAAATACATAACATCAAATATATCAACCCGAGAACATACTTTTTGTTGAATCTATACAATCCATCCAGGTCATACAAATTGAAAAACATTATGAGGAAAGACATTCAGAGGGTTAACCGAGTATTACTCCAAGTTATACATAGCAGTCCATATACGTGAAATTGAAGGAGCTGACAAAGTTACCCAGTCGCGAAATGTGTCAATAATCGATGAAGTGAAAAGCATTCAATGTTAATGATAAATAAATCAAATAATATAGAAAGTTCTATGAACTCACTTAAAATTTTAAAATCCTGATATGGGCAACCCAAATCAAGTCAAAGTTCGTTGTTCAATTCGAAATCCCGTTAAATCCGAATTGAGCAAAAATAAGACTGAATCCCGGTCGTATCTTGCAAGCAGAGCGAAAAAATAAGTAATCTTCTCTCCCCAGCTATTCAACCAGACATGACAAATCCCTAACGAACAGAAGGCGATATTTGTGTATATAAGTTTTATATATTTTCAAAGCTTAATTTTATTACCTGTAGTAGTATTACTGCGGTAATGGTCCTCTGAAGAGAAGAATTATCTTTGAAAACTCATGAGCTAAAAACTTTGCATGAACTTTGAATTCTAATAAAATTTGATTGACACCTTATTTTATTACTTCATTTCATATAATATTAATGCTCTATCCAGTATATTGAGCTTCAGTTTTCATCTGGATGTTTCACTAATTATAAGATATTTGTTGACGCTTATATCTTTTGTTGGATTGCTTCATATATATATATATATATGAGGTCACTAGCATGGAAAGTAATAAGCCTGGAGTGCTTTCCAAAGAATTCGCTTTGAACTCTACCTTGGACACGACATACGACTTCATCCGACACTCACAACTTCGGATTAAACGACATTCGATGATCTGATCGTCACCACTTTCTTAACTCATAGCAATCATAAAATACATTTTATGTGGAAGTTTATCTTATGCCGTCTATAATCATATGGAAACGATCATGCTAACTGACACGTGTTCTCTCTAAACTCTCCAACAGTTGGCTAGCCAAATCTTTTTATTTAATAACTGGAAATTTTTTCTGTGGTATCAGTGTTAATGAATTCTAGTGCATGAACTTACACGCAAAATTATCGCCCCATCAATCCCGCTTGTGCTAAAACAGTGTAGTCATTAATCAATCGAGCGATAGTCAAACACGCTGTTTAAACTTTTTTCTTACCAACAGTAGGGCTTTAGTCAAGCTGCTTCTACTGTGGATATTTAAACGGTCATCGTAGTTCGCTTATACCATATATTGGATCTGGCTGGTGAAACTTGGTTAGTGACGCTAATTACATCAAAAGCCTTTGACAAGGACTGGCATAAACGTATTCTCATGAAACTAATGTGTACACTATTACTGGACGAATAATTGATATAATCAGAACTGTTTACGCCAAAATCGATGGCGATATATTTGAACAACATGACAATAATGCAGGTTGCTCATTGAACAGTTATTTTCCGTGATAAGAATACACCAATTCCTTGATGTAAGTGTGTGCCATGTGGGTATATTTGTTGACGACACCACGTTTTATTCTCGATATCTGGGCAAATTAATCCCACACATACATCACTGGCAATGGCGGAATCCTTATAATTACCTCATCTCGGTAGTAGAATGGTGACATAACTAGATGTTAACATTAAATGCTTCTAAGACAAAGTTTTAAAAATTGCATAGCTTAACCTGGGTAAGCGAGTTAAATGAATTCATTTTTTTTTGTGAGAGTGATTTAAAAAGCTTTCAATTTTAAAACCAAACTTCCACATATTTTCTACGCTATGCGTCTCTCTTCCTCAATTAAATATTAATATTAAATAATTAAACAACTATTCATGGAGCATAAATGCTATAATCTCTATTTACAATTAGTAGTTATAATTACCAGTTAGAATAAATAAGGCGTCTATTTTAATATAACTCAGCTGCTCATGACGAATAAATTAACCATCTGATTATGATTAAAGAATCGTGTAAAGCATTTTTATATACATTTCAACTAATAAAATTATGTTTTCTTATTAAAATGTATCACCGTTAAATAAATATAAATGGCTATAGAGAATGAAAAAAATAATTAGAAAGGTACGACTACAGAACAAAAAATAGACGGACTTTACTATATTATATAGACGATTCTGAATTGTGTTCGCTAACATGCAGACACAAACACTCAATTTTCGTAGTGATAATACATGGAAAATATTCAAGTTAGCGAAATATGCAATTAAAAGTGTATCTATTACATGAAAATAAACAAAAATATGGGCAATCGATGTCCAGCATGATTTAATTTTCTGAGATGTTTGTGTTTAGTGTGTATTTGTAGTATAATAAGATTTCTATGAAGAAGCTTAGATGTATGTACTTAATTAAGGCTATGTAGTTGTTACATAACCACTGAAAGGGGTTGAAGCAAAAAGGGGGGAAACTTAATTATTACCAAAACAGGATATTGTTGTTGCATAATTACTTAAAATAACTACACGTTAACATAGAGTCACAGACGGGAGCCTTACTATAATTATTATCAATAGGACTAATCCTGCCCGACTGAGGCAGTTCTACGAAACCACTTCAAAAGTACGAATTTCATCCTCTCCGGGTCGCTAACATTGCGAAAAGTCTATGAGAGGATTAATAGTGGTTACAATCTTTTTCTTAATACTTTGGTAAAACATTTTCTGTTAAACATTTTTAAACAAACATGTTAAACACATTTTTAAGAGAGTCATTTGAACACATCTTTAAGCAGGCGGCCTCCAAGCGTTTAAACTGCCGACCTTAAACAAAGTTCCTTTTAAACAATTATTAATCAAACACAGTTCGTAAGAGTCATGTTAAATACATTTTCTAGAGTCACTTTAAACACCTATTTCAAGCAGGTGACATTAAACAAAGTTCCTTTTAAACCATTATTAATTAAACACAGTTCGTAAGAGTCATGTTAAATACATTTTTAGGATATTTTACCTTATAAGTAAGTTACCTCTGCAGTTCTCGTTCGTCGCTTCGTCGTGAGTTCGTTGGCACCTCATCTGTGTAGCTGGCTCGCGATCGTCGGGAAGTATCTGTTCTATATGGTAGATTTTGTTTTTAAGCAGAGGACAGAGACACACGAACACGATTTTTTTTCTGAGAGAGGTTCCATCACATTTATTTTCACACTTCGGTTGGAGAGTGTTCCATTTTCGGTTCTTCATTCACATCTTCTTTCATTCATACTGTGTGGGTGAGCTCGCATGCAGTCGGTTACAGTCTTCTAAGTGTTAAGCCCATTTCTCGCGATTCACCCAGACCTCGCACCGCAGAGACAAGCTTATACGTCTCTACATTAAAGGCTTCAATGGTGAACTCCTCGAAAAACTAACTCTTTCACACAAAGTTACATGGCTGACTCTCTTGATCCTCTCGCTTCGAAGATCGGGAACTAACTCTTTCGCAAACTAAATCTTCACACAAAAGATATGTCTATCAGACCTTTGACCTTTAAACGGATCTCATAACTGCACTAGATTACCTCTGCGTTTCACCTTTTGTACCTCATCACCCTGTCATCGTAAGTGTGAGAACCTCTTTTGCACTCACTTTGAACGCGGTGACACCGTCACAATCCGCGCAATTCAGGCGATCGTTCGTGCGTCCATACATGCGTCCCCATTTATCAATGCCCTCAAGTGTTGTACTTAGTTTACCTGAATTATATTTCTTTCACACGGTGCACAACTAATACTAGCTGATCTACAAACCTTCTGCAAACGCAGGGTTTGCTATAATTCAACATAGTGATATTGCACTAAGCTGAAAAGTAATTACTTGACGTAACAAATTTTAGTAAGTGTCACTTTTCTAAAGTGTGGGTATATGGACGAATACGTAATTTACTAGGTATTTTTTGCTAATCATTATGCGAGTGTATAATATATATGTAAACAAATAAATATCCTAAGTAAATGTATCCAGTATTGTAAACATTTCGCCAATCAGTGTTGTCATTTTTAAGATTGTTAGGTAACAAGCACATACGTCATTGCCCATTACGTTGAGCGTATGATAAAAATAGCAATTCGAGAGCTATCAAACGAATAGCACTAAGCAACTGACTCTGGCCATTATTCTAACCTGTAAGTTGAGCAGAAATAGCTAAACTTAGCTAAGATAGAAGAAATGCCCACTTAATAGTTAGGTAAGATATTTGTGTAAGTCTTATATTTTAAAAATAAAACCGGCCGTTATTTGTAGAGCTATGTAAATGATTCACTTCGTTATTGAAAAAAGGAGAGGTAATTACTATATATATATATATATATATATATATATATATATATATATATATATATATATAAAATAATTGAGTAATCATTAAATAATTATAAAATCGCATATAAATTCTATGTACTCTGTAATCGAGTATCATCGAGCTTGTTTTTATTGGAACAACCCCGGTCATCACTAAATGATCTATTTTATAAGTGAAAATACTAAATCTCTCTCTCTCTCTCTCTCTCTATATATATATATATATATATATATATATATATATATATATATATATATCGATTAAATAATTCAGTAATCATTAAATAAGTATATGCTATACAGTTATACTAGAATTCTGACGATCAATCCGGATCTTTTTTCGAACATTTCATCGTTTGCATGAAATAAGGGTATGTATACTGGGTGTAACCGTACTACACACGTAAATGTGCACGTTCTTCGAACAACGTGGTCAACTTACCATATAGTCAATTGTATTTACCGGGTTCCTTTTCGTAGTGAAGATGCTGATAGAAGAGCGAAGCCTTCTTTTGCACTGTCTGCTTTGCGCTGCCTGGTGCCCTTTCCTCACTTTAATAGATGTGGTGACAGCCTTGTTTCCTTTAATACGATGATATATGCACAATACTCATATAAATGTGTTTATTAATTCAAGGATTCATACTTCACACATGGAAACAAAAAGAGTGATACATTTTATTATGAAAGCTTTTGTGAACTCTAATATTAAAAATGTTCTCGTTGACTCCCAAACAAAACTCTTTCCGAACTGAATTATTATGAATAAAGTTCCAAGATACGTCAACATCACTATGATCTCATATCATTCCCAGAATTATCATATGTTTGTTTTTAATACATGTCACATTTGAATGTTGAACGTCACAGAAGGGTGGTTTAAAGTCTCTATATTTTAATAAAACAAAATCGTGTTTATATTTCGTTTAAACAACGTGAAACCATTAAAGAAACTCATTAAGCGAGAATGAATCGTTTTCTATGTTCTGAGATTTCATATGAAAATTTACTCATGAAAATAGAAACATATTTTAAAGTTATATGGAAATTGAAAATTGCTTAGAGCGATAGAATAACAATTATTCTTTAGGTGTTTTACAATTTTAGCTGATCAAAATAAACAACAACCTGAAACCCAATCATCACATTAACGTGAATGACATGGCTTCCTTATTTGATCTTTCCAACTGGGCAATTGATTATTCTAATACATAACCCTTTCATTAAGTGTTATTCATTGCATGCGAAACATAACTGTTGGCATAAATATACGCACGAACACACGCGAACACACTGATTATTACATATATATATATATATATATATATATATATATATATATATGTAGAGAGAGGGTCAGACGATAAGGCCTTAGGGAACATTTTAGCAATTTCTTTTTTCCACCCGCCCGTTTCATTGATTAAATAATGTTTTCTCTGCTATATATCCTACGATTTTGTTGTACGCAAATTTACTTGTATATATATATGTATATTAAAAAAAATATATATATATGTATATATATATATATATATATATATATACATACATATATATATATATATATATATATATATATATAAAGTAGAGAAATAGAAAGCGAACTTTTAAGAAAGGTAGAACCTATTGTGAAAAACCTACAGCTCAATAAACTGGATAGAGATAGAGCAGGCACATAGATTGAAGGATGAAAAGGAATTAGAAAAGCGACGAATGCATAGCCTTTTTTCAATTCAGTTGCTCAAAGCAAGATGTATTCCGAAAAAAGCAATTAATGTAATTGTTTCTTACTTAAGCCAAGCTTTTCAAATATGCTTATATGCCGTCGCGCGAGTAAGAATCGTACCGATTAAAAGAAACATAAAATAGCAAATTAGAATACAATCCTCACTGTGTGAAATGAATTGGGAAATATATCAACATCTCTATTTCAATAATAATATTTTTCATTATTTTGCCCGGATGCATTTTGTAAATCCAGATCTTATTAAATCTCGCAGAAACTTATTTGATCTTATAGATTTCAGATAGACTTAGATCAAAGGTGGTATATTTGTTGGGCCCCAAGTAAATGCAATGCTGAAGTCAGAGAAACTTGAAAGAGCGATGACAAAAGTTGAAAATGATGCTTGGTGCGCATTTCGTGATGTAGTTCGTGGATTCTTAGGAAGTCACAATGATAATAATTACAAACCTCTGGTAACTAAGCTTATTGATAAGTTTAAGAAACTGGGTTGTCATATGTCCTTCATAGTAAATTTTGTTGCATTCTCATCTAGATATCTTCTTCGAAAACTTAAGTGATGTCAGTGACAAACATGGTGGGACGATGCTGAGAGATTATATATGGTCTCTTGTCAGAAACGATGAAATTGTGCACTCTAGAAAATCTCGATGGGCAAAGAACTTCTGATCTTAAGAAAAAAGTTATCAAAGCATTAACTTTGCAATGTTGTATGGTTTGTTATGTTCTAACATTGGATTTACTAAATAACATTTAATATATGAAAGTAGTAGTAAATGCCGTGTAATTATCTTTAAAACATACTGCTGTAGAGAAAAGTTGTGCATAAAACGCGAAAATAATAAATTTAAAAACAAATCTATCGAGTTTATGCCAATACTAATGTGATTTTTAAAAAAATAAGTAGCAACAAATACATATAAACATATAAAAAAAAACACATACACAAAATATGTGTTACATTGTGTTATTAAATAGTAAGTACAGGTCCTGCTATGACACAGTCTAAATAAAGCAATCGGCTACTTTGAACACCTAAAATGGTTACCCCACGATTTATATATATATATATATATATATATATATATATATATATATATATATATATATATATATGTATGTATATATATATAAAATAAAGTAAAGTAACACAGGTATATTATTGCTTCGTCATTAGATTCAGTTGCCGTAATGAATCCTAGGATTGTTTGGTGGTTTTCTAAGTGATATGATCATAGTTAAATTGAAATTATCTACAATTCTAATTATTTTCATGTGGCTGATTGATATTCCGGTTATCTTATAGCTTCATAATATCGCAAGACTAAATAATATTTCATGTAGAGATGTGTAGGGGTGTGGGTGGATGTACGGGTAAATATACTTATTGACTTGGGGACTGGTATTTAATTATAACGTTACGGCTGACATTATAATAATTACGTCTATTTATGATAATTCTTTGAAAATGAATAATTAAAAAAACTGTCTGTCATTCTGACATGGTCGCTATGTGTAACCACCTTAGTTTTCTGGAAAACTAATTTCTGTTTTTTTTCTTTTTTCCGTTTTCTCAAAATTATTCCCTAACTCTCAACTCTTAACTGATTTTACAATTCCAGACGGAATATTTGAAGACGTTGTTATTTGAATTTCTGGCTTTCATAGACGATTTTAAAGAACTTGGGGTTATACGGTTAAGAGGGGGACCTAGATGAACTGACCTGGTTGTGATATCTCAACTTCCTTTCCCCTTCCCATATGCCTCACGGTATGAATCATACAATCACCCTCTCTCTCTTTCTATATATATATATATATATATATATATATATATATATGTAATACTCTCTTTCTCCCTCACTGTATTGCCTTGCGTTATAAATCGTGCAATCTCCCCCTCTCTCTCTATATATATATTAAATATGGTGTCACTCTCTTTTCCCCTCAATATATGTCGTAAATAGTTCATTTTTCTTCATATATGTATTCAATATGTTGTCGCTCTCTCTATATGTGTATTGGATAGAGTGTGTGATTTTCTCTATTTTCATTCAGTTACTGCTTAGCTGTGATGTTTGGATAATTACTAATACTTATAACGTGCGACCTGAGAACACACCACTTGTGAACATTATTACACAACGAGCTCCGTTTACATCTGAAGTACAGGATAAAGCGACACCATGTCGTTTTAAATAAAAACTAAGAAAAACAAATATTTTGATGAAAGTTCCTGTGTGAATCGAATATTTTAATTTAATATAATAATATGTTTATTAAAAAAAGCTTCTGCATCTCGTTAAAAAAAGTTCAATTATATATATATATATATATATATATATATATATATATATATATATATATATATATATCAACTAGTTACTATAATGTAGTGATACACTGTAAATATTGTTTTGGCTTGTCCATTCACGAATATTAATAGTGATATTGTAAATAGCAATGAAGACAAAACAAGAAGTAAGACAGTAAATATTAGTGTAGCAAGTTTAATTAAAACAGAAGATACCATTAAACTATTCTATCTAATTATAAACGTATTCTAGAAGACGTGCCCCACAGTGCCTCATAAAAAAGGAACCTGATAGCCAAGTTATAAAGCTAACAAACTCTAAATAAATTTTACCGTACTTTATATAATTTTAATAGATTCCAGAAAATCTTTTTAAAATTTGTTTTTAATAAGAATAAATTGCTATAATAATAAGGCGATCTATTATTCCGACTATTACAGTTCAAACTTTTTAAACTAAAACAGAAAACAGAAAAAGAGCACATTTTCGGTTGAATACTTAGGAAATGAATCATTAAAATATATGTACGTCGAAACATCTACTAAGTACAAATGGTGATACACATTGTAACATATTATATATACACGTTTATATACACACATCTATACACATCTACACACTAAGATATATACTTTAAAATATGATAATATATGCACATAAATACAAACACAGTTATATTCCCATATATATACATATATATATATATATATATATATATATATATTTATATATACAAATATATATGTATATATAAATATATATATATATACATTTATATATATATATATATATATATATATATATATATATATATATATATCGTATAAATGTGTGTATGTACAGACAGAGATAAACAAAAATGCACAGTTATATATCTACACATTATATATATATATATATGTATAGATAGTAACAATTATAACAACATACACACACTACATATATACAAATGTGCATACGTAGATCCATACACATAGCTATGCACATTGTAAACACATATATATAATTATGTATATATATATATATATATATATATATATATATATATATATATATATATATATCAACACCAAATATACATATATACATATATACCTGCACTGTGAAATAAAAATAAGACAACATATGACAACTACAGGCAATACTTTTCATTATAACATTCAGTATGCATAGACAATGTATTTATTTTAAAAGTATATTTTCATAATTATTTCAATTTATTGGATAGCGCCTGATTAGACATTGAAGGCGTAGAGTAATAATAAATTTACTGCATTCCAGTGCATTATCTACGTTTTAGTTAGCAATGTGTGTTCCTACAAACAAGGAACGTCTACGCATCGACAAAAGGTGTTCAAGATAATATATCCGTACCCATTTCACAATGAACATTCAAGGGGATGTAGGCTGTTAACACAAAAATTCAGCCGTAAATAAGCCAACAATTTCAACTACTCTCTAGAAAGCCTGGTCAATAGAATTACACCACAAGGCACGTATGTATAGTCATTTTCCATGAGAAATAAATGATGAAAAATGTATAATTATATAGAAAATGTAATGATTTTGTTTTCCTTTTAGAAATATAACACACTTACGGAATTTATGTTTTACTGAACGATAAATAAGATGTATTAATGGTTTTAGAAACTCAATGAAGTTATACTTTTCTTGGACGACTGGACTTTGGAATTTCCCACCTGCTTCATGTAATTCCAACAAAACACACATGCATAATTTATATATAACTTTAACACATATCTTGCCGAGCCTAAATTCTCCACTCTGTAAAACGATATCTTACGGCAATAGTTTCTTATATTTTAGTGACACTATGAGACATATAACCGTTCTAACCTCCTTTATTAGAGTTGTTCTATGTCGATCATCCGGACAGCATAAGAATCGCCGATCAGGATACGCAAATATAACTGAAAATCGTCCCGCAATCGTGCATTACGTTTATACTCCCCATCAAAATAGACCCAACAACGTTTTTGATTACTACTGCGACGGGACAACACTATATAGTAGGTTTTGTTTCTACGCTGCATCCAACAATTACAGCGTTTAAATCTCCACAGTAAACGAGTACTTGCGTCCAAGGTTTTTTATCAGGCTACCGAGAAAAACGTTGTATAATAAGTCACACTGATATTGTAGGGTTAAGATGAAACATATGTGTATTTTGACATGATGAATTTTATTTATAAAAAAAATCAAGTCTATGAGTTTCCTGAAATTGCAAGTTCTGGATGGAAATATGTAAACGTTTCTATATAATCTATAATTAGAAGTTTATTTTCTTTGGAAACAGAACATTCTTACGAAACATTCTGTTGTTCCGAAGAATTAATAGGATTTATTTTTCACTCGTTTGTGCGGTTGTCACGTGACCCGCATCAATGTAGATGTCTGGATTTTGAAATTCAATAGAAAATTTGTCAATTCGACCGACGGGAAAGTTGTATATATATATATTTTTTTTTTAAATTATCATCCTCAGGAAGTTTTACTAGTAAAGACGAAACGTTGATGAATATATTAAAAAAAACATGCTTTTTCGTTTTCCTTGTTCATTTCCCATATATATATATATATATATATATATATATATATATACATATATACTGATGATTCCTACTGAATATGAAACATATTTATGAAAATAATAATTGATTATTTACATATTACATATTTATATTCCATATCTTGTTCTCATGTATGTACACAGTTAAAACGATTAATTGTTCAAATATGTTTACAAATTGTAACGATTAACCCTCGCTCGCGTTTTAATCCAGTAATACGCGGCTATGTCGATATGATAAACAACGTGTAGGTGCGGAGGCAGACCGACTGGGAACAACCATCTGTTTGTTATATCGAGCTCTTGTAACATCTCCTCCCGTTGTCCACTCATAATTCGCACTAATATCATTATCAGTGAATCACCGGGTTGCAAACGATTGGCCGCTGATTAGATACCCGCATGCGTGCTGGTTGTGTGTAGTGGGGTTGTAGAGGGTGTAATGACCGGACTTCCTCGAAAAGACTCAACAAATCGATACCATTAGAATGTGATGGCATTTCCTGATATGATCAAAGCCATGGGATGTCATTCGCTACTTTCAACTAGTAATATGGTTAGTTTAATTAATCCAGATTTCGTCTATAATATTGCTTCATATTTTAAGTAGATATCTGAAATAGTAAGAATATTTTCACAGTACATACCTTACTAATATACAACGGTGTTTAAATCGTGTAACTCTTATACTGCTTGCAAATATAAGACAAGTAATTAGTAATGGAATCAAAACCACTTTAATAAACAGGTTATACAAATTATTTTCATGCGTAATTGTTATCAGTAATTGAGAGAGTAATTTTTTTTCATGGAAGTCGCTTCATACACTTCATGTAAGGAGCTAAAGAAAAAAAACTACTTCAAAGTCAAAACTAGACAATACCTAGTGTTTGATCGAAAATACTAACTCAGAAACAGCAATTATTCCCCTTTGTCAGAAACATCGCTTATAGAATGTGAGAACTAAAGGGGAAAAAGGGAAGGGAGAGTTGCGAGGCTGCCGAAAATTAACCCAATGTCTATTTTCTACTCTTCAAAGCAGTTTATTTGCTTATTTTAAATATCAATCGCGATTACTATGATTTTAAGCACGTATATATATATATATATATATATATATAATATTCGTGTTTGTGTTTATCTATGCGCGTATACGTTTCGTCATTTATAATCGGGACTCATCGGCATAGAACTACGACTATTAACTACCGGTCATGCGATTCGAAACCCCGGATTCCGAATATTTTTCAACTCAAATCCCGACATCTAGAACTACTTGGCCACCCCTGAATAGCGAATACACATAGATAATAGTAACACTCTATCCGGCGTCTTGACATCATAAGAGCGTTTAGACTTAATGAAGGAACGATATATATATATATATATATATATATATATATATATATATATATATATATATATATATATATATATATATATATATATGTATATATATGTATATGTATATGTATATGTACATTTACATTTTAGGCGTAACTATTGCTTTCTTCAATATGCACAGCTTAAATGCCTATGTTTACCAGCCTGATAAGTTTAAACTTAAGATTGGATTATTTTTATTCATATGTAAGTTTGATGTGTTTGTATGAATAAAAAGAATATATATATATATATATATATATATATATATAATATAAACAAATTACTCTAAGAGATGAAAATACATATGTAGAAATGGCATGAAATAAATTGTAGTCTTACGCAATCATGGTATGATATTTTTGTTTCAGTGTTTGTACGTATGATGTATGTATATATATATAAATATATATATATGTATATATATATATATATATATTAACTTGTATATGGCAAAATAATAACAAAATTATTTACTACATAAGTAAGAGAAGTATATTAATATTATTATATCATCATATGTTTACTATCTATTTATACTGTCTTCATTGCTAAATTCTTAACATCAATTGTATTTTATTGTAATCACCTATTGTAGTTCGTTTAATGGATAAATATTATTCATCTGCACATGTATCATTACAAAAAAAAACGCCTATATGTACTCATATAGGAAAACATTGTGAAATAAATTGGCAAATATGGGCGAATGCATAGAACCACCAGTCCCTCCCTCTTCGAAATGATGCAAACAATAATTTGTACCAAGAAATATATCGCATTGACACGGAGTGTTCTTTTGGTGTTCGATTAGTAATATGTCTACGAAATGTTATCCGCTTCACTATGAATGGTTTTATAAACTCAAAGAGTATATAGTTTACTTGTACGACTTGACTTTTGAATTCCCCACTTGCTTCATGAAATCTGAACAAAACAAACTGCATAATTTATATGTAACTTCAACACATATTTTGCCGAGCCTAAATTCTCCACTCTATAAAACGACATCTAACGACAAAATCTGATCTATGAATCTAAGTAAAAAACAGACATATAACCGTTCTAACCTCCTTTATTAGAGTTTACTATGTCGATCATCCGGACTGCATAAGACTCGTTGATAAGAATATACAAATATAACTGGAAATCGTCCCCAAGGAATGCATTACGTTTTTACCCCCCATCAAACTAGACGAAGCAACGTTATTGATTACTACTGTGACGGGACAACAGTATACCCAATCAAACAGCTACGCCAAGGTAACGAACTTATTTGTAGTTAACGAATGCGTAAAACGCGACAGCACTCTCAAACGAAATTGATTTCTCGATTACTAAATACCTCTAAGGATCAAAAAGGTTACGTTTAAAAATTGCGCGGGGTCAGACAGAAGCATTACCATAGGTAAAAGCTAAATGCGTACGAATTATATGTATTGATTTCAGAAACATGGACAACGTAACGATAACACGAATGTTCTAGTACATTTCTCCGAAAATCACTTGGTTAGATTCTACAGGTGAGTTAGAAATCGGTCACACTAGACACCGTTGCACTACAGCAAGTTGGTGTGTCGCACATAAAAGCGTATACCATTCTTAGTCAGATGTGATGTACAACACATCTAAAAATAATGGAGATGCCAGATACCATACACAACTATTATATAGCAAACTACCGCGTGCGGTTAATATCAAAAAGATATCACAGGGATAATCTCAACAAAAACCTGAAACCTTTAGCAAAAAATGGATTAGGTAAGGATGAATTCGAAACATCTGTTGAGTAACATAGTGATACCGACGACATTCAATCTATAGGAACCCTGATACTGACTTTTTTTCTTTCAGCTGATATTCATGAGTGCAACTGCATTCCATGTTCTTATATCACCTCTAAAAAGATAACATTGAACATCGAGTTTGTGCTCATGTCATAGTCAGTGTTCTATGCGGTAGGTTAATTTCCAATAAAACACTGGGTTTTCTTTATGGTGTTCCGTTTAGCTCGGTCATTATTGCTATTTGTCAGCCTCTTAATCATGTGGTTGTAGTGATTGACTGAACTGCTAAAGTACTGACAAGATAATCTTTGTGTTACCACTGCTAACACATATATCTGTTGTTACTTAAATGTTAAGAATGTTAAATGACAAGTTTATTCCTTGAATACTGATTATAAATGAAGTAAGTGTTATCACAGCTACTTTGCTTACGATGAGACTCGGATTAGTTACAACCCCGTTCGATTATGGGAAGGTGAGCGAAACTTTGCAATTGTTCTAGAAAAGTCCCTGAATAATTTCTTTTAACAATTGACTTCTACTTTTATATCTCCATTGTGATCTTCCGATTTCCAGGATCTCTACATTTAGATTAAATTTATTATCATAGTGATCTCAGATTTCAGGTTCCACAGAGGCGAATATAGATAATTCACATCTAATGAGAACAGCATATACTCTGTTATCTTTAAGAGTTATACTGCATATATTCAGTCAATATAACCTGTGTACACTACAAAAGAAGGTATGCTCCCTCTACTAAGCTAGAAAACTTTTCAAACCTGACAATATCCTCTATATTTACAAAGTCACCATCCGCCTATACATGAAGTATAGTTGTCACATCTAGGCTGGTACATCATCCACTTATTCCCCCCTCTTAATGTAGGTTAAAAAAACAGTCTCTAGTCTAATAGTTCCTTTACTATCCACAAGGCTCCAGCCCTTGTGGCATCGCCGAAATGTAGCATATATATATATATATATATATATATATATATATATATATATATATATATATATAATGAGATAAAATGTACTGTTATTGATGACGCTTCTTATTTCTGTGACTTCTGACGGAATAATATTATTTCTTCTTTCTTTGATTTTATAAAAATATTTACAAAATTACCGGCCCCCCTGACGTGGAGCCTAACGAAAAACCTAACTCTAAACCCTAACCCTAAAGCCTTGGCTTAACCCTAAACCTTAACTTTTAAACTAAACTTAACCCATTTTTTTCTTTGTTTTATGTTAGCAAGAAGAAAAAGAAAACAGCGAAACAAATGAAGAAAAGCACAATGACAAAAATATATGTTCCTTCTACACATTTGATTAAAAATGGTTCATTTCACCCTACAGTTTGTTCGGTGTTTATCTTTTTTATCTATGTATTTTTTCTTTGAATTTATTCGTCTTATATTATCGCCCACAAGTCTTCCATTAACGGTGTGCGTTTTCGTGTCGGCAACTCTCGGGCGCTTCCGTGACCTGCCCGGTCGATGCCGACGCGAAGCCACCGAAATCAGGCGTGTCATCTATAACAGCACCAGATAAAGATAGACATACATATTGACAGAAAGATACACATAGTGAAATACGTATATATGGATCAATAAACAAATATGTACATTTGATTGTTAGAAAAGAAAAAGCAAAATATTTTTATCAAGTAGAAAATGGTAGTTTGCTTGAAGCATTGCTGGGTATAGTAGTAGTATGTTTTTAAAAGGATGTGGGCAATGCGAATTCCGGGTAAGATGCATGTTATAAGGAACAAAAACAATTTTTTTCTTTTTTTTTCCTGTTTTTTTTTTTCTTTTTCTTTTGTTTTGTAAGATTCTCTGCACAGTCGGAGACATTTTTCTTCTGGTTTAATTATTTTTGACAAAGGGAAGTCTCTTTTACCGAAATATTAAATAATGATGTTTTAATCACCCGGACATCACACACACAGCTAAAAACACTCTCGGTATTTTGTAAGATTTTCGGAAAAATAAATAGTAAGTCATATTTCGCATTCGATGTATTGTTTTTGTTCCTTATAACTTGCATCTTACCCGGAATTTGCATTGCCCACAGCATTTCAAAAACATACTACTATTTTCCATCAAATTTTTCAACATGCATATTAATATCGACACGTTTTGATTACTAAGAACATAACTTACTAGGTATTCTGTCTCAGATGTATTTCGATAATTTACTTGAGAAATTTTAAATAATAAGTTAAAGTGACGGTTTAGTTTATTTTCGCGTGATATGCAATTTATCTACTTAGATGACTGTAAATAAAGAAATTAAATTTTCGTAATATACAGGTGAGTTTTCTTCGTTTCATTTCCGCAATTAAAAAGTGTAATGATGGTAACGATTTATTTATGCCTCCAATCTAAAGATAATTCATTTCGATTGTTGCTGATTTTATATACAAAAAAATTGTTGACAAAAATAAGTTAGAAAAATTAACTAATGAATGAACGCCGAGAGATGGGAAAGAGATCTTTGCGTGTGACGCCTCGCCCGAAGCTTATTAAACTAATGACATGCATGCGAATTTGGGATGATTAAAAATAGGCAAGAAAACATCGATACGCGTAAATGGGATTTTTGTTTTTTTTAATGTTTTAAATAAGCGCGTTGTTCTTATTGAATAGACACCGGTGTTTGCATGTGTTTATCTCACTGTAATGGTTCGCTTTTAAAATTGATCGGATGAGCAGTTTTTAATTTTCCTTTTCTGATAACGGCATCAGCATTTTGTTGATTACGATACACATACAAATTAGATGACTTTTTAAGATGAAGCTTGTTATTTTGTAAATCTTATACTAGCGATAAGTTTAACGGGATCGAGACTACTGAATAATAAATGAAGAAAAACATCTTTGAAAATGAGAAGTATATTCTCGAAACCTGAGATTCAAATACATTTTATTTATTTTACACCACCATTGTTATGGTTTTTTCAAAAAAAATATAATACTATTACGAAACAATGGTTTAAAAAATATGTCTAAATACCCTTTCTTATTAAAACCGGCGTCACCTCGCTTACAGACATAACGAGAGTTTCTGACCAAAAAGTCCATTTCCATCGGACGATGAAAAAAAGAAAAAAAGGAAAACACGCTTTGAAAATGAGAAGTATATTCTCGAAAGGCCAGATTAACATAAATTTCATTTATTTTACACCATCAAAAAAAGTAAAATATATATATATATATATATTCATTTACATTTGTATAATTATGTATATATGTGACTGCTGCTGATAGAAATGATTGCTTATTGAGATGATATCGTATGACTATTAATGCCTGCATCATCTGTTAAAGGGTCGGATTTGGAGTTATAAACAAAATAACTATCGTTCCGAGGCTTGAATAGTTATTTCTACACTGATTATTCAGCAAATATGAAACATATACGTGTGTTACTGTTAGGACCACTAACGAAAACGAATTACCTCCCTTGAACCATTTCGGGGATTAAGAATAATCGACCTTGGAAATGGTATTCTGCCCATAGATAAAGTAAACACAGATCACGGCTTCGGACTGTGTATATGTAAATCGCCTACAGCGGCACATTAATTCATTAATTAACTCTGTGTTCAGTTTTAATAAATCTGTTCAGCGTTTATCTTGATAGTTCATCCATTTTATTTACAAGTTATTATTTATTATTACCGTAATGACGAGGTTATAAAAGTAGTTACGAGGAAGAGATTAATTTTCATTAAAAAAATGGAATGTACAATTCAACAATTGTTACAACAACACTTACGTTTGATACTCCATCACATTTTCATAGTGATTTTCCACACCTACATCGTCGATTTCAGAAACAAATCTTACGACAGCTACATATTCAGTTTCACAGACAATAACGGATATTTCGTTATGACCCAATTGCAAATTCGACATTCGAAACATGGTTTGCGCGTTTCGAAGACATTTTTCGAGTGGATTTCGAGGATTAAGCTTACGACCAGAAGGTAAGACTTCTGCTACGGAAGCTTAGGACGTCGAAACATGATATGTATGCAAATTTCATACTACCAATACATTCTCGTCAATACAGTTTCAACAACACAGTTGAAACCCTCAGTCCGATTTTCGGTGATCATATTTATTATTCAATATGCGGTTCAATTGCATTAGCATAACGAAATCTTCCTCGACCGATTTCTCCACGTATCCAGGCCTTGTAAACAAAGAATGTGAACGTTTTAAAATCTCTTCCATCACAGACGCTCAGTTCAAATGTTTGATTTTTGTGTGTGGTTTGAGATTGGCGGAGGAGGCAGATATTCGCACACCGATTTTGTTAAAAATAGAACAACATCCAGACAAAACCTTGAAGCAAGTTTCCGTGGAATGCCAGCGTCTAGAGAATATAACACATGATTTAACTATGGTACAGCAAGCACCATAATCCATGGTAAACACAGTCCAAAAACAACGTCGGCCCACCTCACCGATTTCCAAATCCTTCCAGCCCCCAACAGCTTGTTGGAATTGTGGCAACTGGATTTTTGTGCGAAACTGCACCTTCAAGAACCACAGATGTCGCAGCTTCAATCGACTCGGACATAAAGAGGGATTTTGCACCTCTCCAGGACGAAAATCAACCCATAATAGGCAACCCTCACATACAGGCAACCACAGCAGTACAGAACAAAAACAAAAAGTCTGATAGCAACTTTTCTCCCAAACCAAAAATGCAAACGAAAATATGTTGCAGTACAAGTGAATAGCCATCCTATTAAAGTGTTAATCGATACATCATCAGATGTAACTATTATATCACAATAACTATGGGAAGCCATAGGCTAATCTTCATTGACACCAACAAGTCAAGTAGCACAGAGTGTGTCTTGAGATTGTGTTCACATCACGGGTCAATTACGCGCTACCATTAAAATGAAAGAAAAAACGGTGTCAGCTACCGTATCCATAGCAAACCCATGCCATAATTCGCTGGGACTTGATTTTATCGAGTTACTAGGTATTCTCGACGTTCAACTCAATCAGATATATGAGGTGGTATCCAGATCGTCACCTCAGAGCAGTAAAGACGACCTCAGCAAGAAGAAACAGCAATGGCGGCGGCGGAACATTCGACCAACTACCTCCTACATGCAGTAAGCACCAATTCACAACCGAGTAAATTACCCACCAGAGGTATACCAGCTAGGGCGCCACCCAATTGGTATGGACAGCCACAGCCTCAACAACAACAGGCTCCCTCCTTCTCTACACAGCATCTCACGCCTTGTGGTCCAGCAGCAGCAGCAGCAGCAGCAGCAGCAGCAGGGTCCGGGTCTTCGCAATACAACAGTCGCAAGCAGGAATTGCGCACCATGTTGCGTGTTCGTCACACATCAACCCAGGGTTACATTCAGCCACCGTATCATCCTCAATCCAACGGACAAGCCAAAAGTGTCGTAGACACATTCAAAAGGGCACTACTAAAAGCAAGAGGGGAGGGAACAACAGAGGAGATACTACATGCTTTCCTCCTTTCATATAGAATAACACCACTGTGAAGAATGGTCTATCACCAGCAGAAACACTCATGGGACGAAAACTCCGTACCACACAGGACGCTTTACGTCCCCAGCCACAAAGATAACAACCACGCCCTAACAAAACAAAAGCTTTTTCAGTTGGCACACAAGTGTTTGCTCGGAATTACAGACCTGGCCGGCCAAACTGGGTACCAGGCATCATCCGCAAAATAAATGGACACTTCCTGTATGATGTTCAAGTCGGGAGTCAATTCTGGCACGGCACAAAAACCAGTTGCGTCTTAGTTACTCTGTAGACAACTTAGTGGACAACAGAACAACCATTCCGATTGATTTGTTAATGGACACATTTAAACTGCCATCTCCATCACCTCCCATGCAGACAACTACAAATGAGAATTATCAAAAACTACACAGGAGTTTGCCAAAGGGCAGTTCCACTAGAGTAAAGCACCTCCAAGTTGACCCCAGGTGCGCTCGATAAGTTAAACACTAAAACGGGAAGATGTTAAGACAACTAACGAACACAAATTACCTCCCTTGAACCATTCTGGGAGTTAAGAGATATCGACCTTGGAAATAGAGTTCTGCCCAAAGAGAAAGTAAACACAGATCACGGCTTTGGACTGTTAATATGTCAATTGCGTACATCGGCAAATTAATTCATTAATTTATTATTATTTATTATAACATAAACGACGAGGTTATAAAAGTAACTCATGATAAAAATATTTATTATTAACATAATTATAGAATATATTAATATTTCACTTGCTTGAAAGTTTACTTTCATGTTTTAAGCTAGCTAATATCTCTCTATGTCTCTATTTCTATATGTCTTGTTTTAACATAGCTCACCGCCAAACAAGGTAGGCCGCCACTGTAGACGTAAAGAGTCTACTGTGGAAAAAAACGTGAAGGTATTTTTGTAGGGGTCAACCTAATTTAAGAGCTGCGCAGCGAGATATCTGTTTAATTACGGTTTACATTTCTGCATGTTAGTAATGTCAGGAAAGCAGGGAACAGGGAGGGAGTTCCAGAGCACGAGGAAAGTAGCTATTGCAGTAGAACACGCTTCGGCATCAAGGTACCTCCACAGTGTGTTGGTGGGATTTCGAAGATTGTCGGGTCGACAAGTGAATTTACGTCGTGAGGGGTACCAGAGCAGCAGGCTCATCAGAGCACAATCCATTCGAGTACTTGTAAAACAAGCACAAGGAAGCAACATTGCGTCGATGGGGCAGGGGTTGGAGCTTATTAAGCTATTTAGTTGGCGACTCTTTTTTAGACCTTGTCTAAGAGGGAGAGGCTAACGGATGATGCACCAGTACAGATGTGGCAACAATACTCCATGCATGGGCGGGATGTTGCTTAGAATATATATAGGATAATGTCAGGTGTTAGAAGTTTTCTTGCACGGTAGAGGGATCCCCCCTTCTTTACATATGTCCTGGCAATGTTTGCAATGTTATCTGTGAAAGTTAAACCGAGGAAATTGAAGGATGAACTCTCAGGCAGGGTGATATTTGCCATGACAATCGATGGTTGAAGAGGTGTCTTTTAGTTATTGAGTGAAAACAACTTTTTCTTGCGACATTAAAAGTTACCATCCATTTTAGATCCTATTCCACTACAGACTAAAGGTCACTTTCTAAGGATTAAGCCATTGCCTCAGATATGTGCGCGCCTGTTTTGCCTACATGACGATAGTAGAGCGTGGTGTCGTCAGCAAATATTCCTATCTGGGTCGCAATGACATCAGAGAAGTAATTTATGAAAATCAGGAGCAATAGTGGCCCAAGAATAGATCCGGGGGGGGTACACCAGCATTTATGGCATGTTGCTTAGAAAAATGGGCATCGAGTACAACCTCGATATTTCGTTTTCTTATGAAGGATTTAATTATATTAAGTAATACCATATAAGCGTATTTTCAGGAGAAGCCCTATGCTAGACCTTGTCAAAGGCCTTGGATATATCCAGCGTTTTCGCCCTAACTTACCCTGCCTTGTCCAGTGTATGGTATATGCGTTCAAGGATGACCATTAGGATATCTGCAGAAGATCGTGCTTGTCTTAATTCGTATTGATGATCAGAAAGAAGTTTAGCCTTTACTAAGTGCATGACTATCGCTAGATTGATGATTGATTCAAATATTTTATCAACGATCGGAAGTAGACTGATTGGGCGCTACTTTAGATCAGTTTTATCTCTAGAATTCTTGAAGACTGGCAACAAGAAGGGCATTTGTTGTATAGTTTTGAGAGGACAGAAGCCAGCTCAGCAGAGCATTTATTTATTACTATCTATCAATCTGGTTTTTAATCCTAGTATATATATATATATATATATATATATATATATATATATATATTATTGGTTTACAATAAAAGCAGAATTCTGTTTGTCACCATAAATGTGGTTTCGAGAGCACTTTTGTCCAACATCTCATCAGAAGAACTGGTTTGAATACAACAAAATATGAAATAAATCCTCGAGAAAAAGCAATATTGTTTATTTCTGAATTTGTATCTCTTCTATGAAGATAAATCATTCGTAGGATAAACTAACCGATACTTATTTGCTAATATCTGGAAATGTATTATGTGCCGTTTCTATAGAATTAACTAAATGGGTGTGTATATTAATTGCGTTTATCTTGGTATACAATAAACCTTGTGGCTATCAGTTCTGAAATACAAAATATACTAGTTTATGCAGAATCGGCTCATTGAAATAAGAGCAAAATTATTTTCAGTTATAATTCAAAACCACTATGTGTAATATTGCTTGCAAATGTACAACCTACACAGTTCACGATGCAATATATAAGCAAATACAATGCAATCGATCATTAGCCTATTTGCATGGATTTTATTTGGCGAAATATTTTATTTGGCGAAATATTTTATTTGGCGAAATATTTTAATTGGCGAAATATTTTATTTGGCTAATTAGCAAAAATTCAGATTTTATTCATTTTAAAACGATAGTTCAAAGATTAAACTAAATTTCATGATGACAATTTCATTGTTTCTCTAAACGCTTTGATGATGTTTACTTCATTTATTTAGAAACAACAAAGTGAATATGTTATGTAAGCAACCGTTTAACTTTTATAAGGCCTTGCTGGATAATGGCATTACTTAAACTATTATAACTGATGGGTAATGAACATACATGCTTTTAAACATCAATTATGAATGTTATTTATTCCATCGGAATAATTCACTCTTACACAACCACTACGAAACATATTAAAATTAGCCGTGTGTGTCTTAAGGAGAAAACCTGTCTGAAAAAATGTGTGTAAATGTTTGTCGCAGTTTAGTAAACTAAAACAGTATATAAACACGACATGGCTACTTTGCATCTCAGTAATAGCCGATTATGAATCGAAACAAATCCAAGAGATAAGCCCAGAACGTTATAGACATACGCAACATGATTTGTATTTAATAGTATTGATTGGCGTATGCCGATATTTAAGTGCATGTGTGTATGAATTGTATTTATAAAACGGAGCCACGCAATGAATTATTTGAAAATTTCTTAAATTGTTTTTCCGATTTTTCTATCAGAATTCACTATATTTCATTTGTTCAATTTGTACTTTTACACAGCATCAATCATATTTTCTGATGTTTGTGTGGTGTAAGGGCAGATATTATGGCCGCAATTTGGACAATCGCCAAGAAAGGCAATAGATGACAAAATATCAATAGTTTTTTTTTATTCCACGAGGATCGAGCTAAAAAAAGAATGTATCAAATATGCACCCATATGTGTGAATTGCTCACGATTTATTACAATATTTTAGGCGCGTCGATAATATTTTTTTTTCTTTAAGTATTATGGTATTTCGAGTGTTCTTAAAGCATATCATTAATCAAAACGACTTGAGGATTTCATGTAATATGGTTAACTGCTTATTTCTCATTATTTCAATACAGTCTCCAACGCATTTTTATGAAACTATTCTACATACCTAAGAAAATAAAACACTATAGCGCTATGGCATTATTTGCATTTTGAATTTAAGTGGTTTCAAACGAAAGTTCGAAAATATGAAAGTTATATATATGTATATATATATATATATATATATATATATATATATATTCGTAGTTTATATATATATATTATATTATATTAATTAATTAATTAAGTGAAAATATATTTATAAAATTAAGTTAGAACGAGCATTTTTTGAAAGGTTCTATCAAAAAGTAAAGCTTTATGAATGAATGTATATACACATTAGAAACAGTTACGTAAGTTTACGAATGTTTCGATGTTGATCAATCTCTTCGGGGCTGTAAATCAACTAAATACAAAATGTATAATTGTTAAAATAAAAATAAGAGAGAATAACATTGGCAAATAGAAAAATGTTTTAAATTGTAAAATTACAATGTTAAAAGACAATAACGTATTGCCATGTCGTATCCATAACGTCGTTTAGGAAAGACTGTTCTTAACGTGTAATCCCACAGACCAACCGACGTAAATCAATCCTAGCTTGACATTACACTTTACAATTGCATCAAACACACATAAACACGCCCACTGTAATCATTCCTACCCTTCTTTCGCCGCCCAACTATCCTCATACTAGGATCAATAAATGCAATCTCGACTGGATTTCATACACAATCTCTTTTTAACATTCATAGATGGTTAGACAAACAAACACCCAGGCATACATCCCACTATATACTAAAGCTTTGCATACACATATTACAATGAAGCACTTTGCAATCGAACACACACATAGACTTATTCGATTACATATTCACATATACCTCGTAATTAAAAGTATATGTAGATTCAAGAAAACATCTCACACCCTACAGCCTCTTAAAACGATTTGAATGTTTATGTTCAACTTGAATTTAATATACAAATTATTACTCAGACAAGTTTATTTGAAGATATCATTTTTGCGAATAAAACTAATTCATTACATACTAAACATGATTAACAAATAAGCACATATCTTTTTAAACTCTTTTTTAAGAGAATATAAAAGAATAATAATACCAAAAAACATTTTGTAAAATACCTATATACAATTCAAATGCATCAAAGAGTATATCCACACATTATATGATGCTTGCCGAAAAATGGACATAAACGCTTAAGTAGTAGAAGCTTTAGAAGGTGATTTCACTCATAACCCCATCCCTAAAATGTATCAAAATAGTAGAAGCTTTGCAACTATTATGAGATGTGTTTGTTATTAATAGCAATGAAATGATTACTTTAATTACTACGTATAAGCATGGTCAATTTCCTTACTGGACTCGACACTCAACATAACCATTAAATGTAGTTTATACATTAAATAGATTAGCTAGCTAAATTCAATTAGCAATATACAATGCTTTAAACTGATATTCAATTGTATATCAACCAGAATATTTTAAATTGTTATTTTATACCAGAAAGTATATTAAAGTATTCCTATAAACATTTATGGAGAATTCACTTAGTGTATACTATATTTATTATCAGTATACTCTTTGACGTGCCTACATCTTATATATATATATATATATATATATATATATATATATATATATATATATGTATATATATATACATATATATGTATATATATATATATATATATGTATATATATATACATATATATGTATATATATATATGTATATATATATATATATATATATATATGTATGTATATGTATATATATATGTATATATATATATGTATATATATATATGTATATATATATATATATATATGTATATATATATATATATATATATATATATATACATATATATATATATATATATATATATATATATATATATATATATATATATATATATAATACGTTGGATTCAGAAATAAAAAAAACAGGTTATGGTTGAGTAGTGCAGTGCTACATTATAACTTAAAAATTCTCTCTTATACTACATCTATTTTATAATTACCTCTTAGGGGCCATATGTGTTTGCACTATGAAGTGATCAAGATATATGCTATTGTTTCTGCATCAGAAATTGTGTTCCCTACATAACATGTTTCAGACTACAATTATTTACAAGGAACACATTTCATTAATACTCTATACTAAAACTGACACATTTAACTTCTGACGGGCATTCATTTTCAGCCCTACTGTCATATATATGATTGTCGTTATAATACCTTTTGTTATTATGAATTATATTATGAGTAGAATGGTTTAAGATCTATCTATGATAGCTCTAAATTAAGATGGTGTAATGTTTGTAGCATTTCATTATAGACCAGACGCCTCTCTACTACTACTGCTACTACAATATTGCCATTAAAAAATCTCCATACAACTAGCATGAAGGACGGGACGCCTCAGATTTACCGGTGTTAATCGGCAATAGGAAAAACAAACACAATGAACAATGTATGATTTGCATTAGAAAAAAGATATGTGTTGATCGAAATATCAGATATATTGTATAAAATAAATAACTACATCTAGGCATCGACTTTGATTAAAAACATGATATTATATCATTTATATATATTTATATATATATATATATATATATATATATATATATATATATATATATATAAATATATGTATATATATATATATATGCATATGTCCCAAATTATAGCATGTCATACATTATATATATATATATATGAATATACATATATGAATATATATATATACATATATAAATGAATATATATATATATATATATATATATGAATATATATATATATATATATACATATATATATGTATATATATATATATATATATATATATATATATATATATATATATATATGTGAAGTTAAGCGGCGTCGAGCCTGGCCAGTACTAAATGGGTGACACTTTGGGAATACCAGATGCTGTATATGCTCTGTGCTTATCTCGGCATTGTTTCCAGTCGTTTTGTATTGCTACTTGCCATTGGAATCAAGCAATGCCGACTCAAGGAAGAACCAATGTAATATATCAGTGCTAATGCCCTATGGGAGAATGTATCTCCGACAACAATAAAAAACTAATTCTTACATAGGTTTCACTTCCACAACACTATCCCGAAGATTCACCCTACATCTCTCCGAAACTAGCTCTATATGTCAAGACCTAAAAAAACATAATTGCACCCCATCCCAATATAAGAACCTTCCTTGTTAACAATACCAAAATATACACCATGATACCAATATCAAAAAATTAAAAATACTCGAAGCCCTCTACATAAAAACTAAACATACCACAATTAATAATGTCAATTATGAAACTAGTCGCAACATTTTAAAGCGTCTAGCATAATAATTAACATAACCAAATTCTTAGCCATTAAGTAGTTATGCGTTTGAATTGTATGCACTTTATTTAACGTCATCAATTTATTAACGGTTTAAACAGTAAACCTTTAAATCTCTCGTATGTGTAGAACGCCATCACGCTCTCATGTACATTTCAACTTTACAGACGCGTTTTCAAATATAAACTACTTGCCGTTATAATTGAAAAATGAGCACAACAGTAAAGACACTAAAACACATACCGCCTGAAGATGATTTGAAGATATATGAATATATATATATATATATGAATATATATATATATGAATATATATATATATATGAATATATATATATAAATATATATATATATGAATATATGAATATATAAATATATAAATATATGAATATATATATATATGAATATATATATGAATATATATGTATGACAATATATATATGAATATATATATATATGAATATATATATATATATATATATATATAAATATATAAATATATATATTAATATATATATAAATATATATATATATATATATATATATATATATATATATATATATATATATATGAATATATATATATATGAATATATATATATATGAATATATATATATATAAGTTTGGTTTTTTGACGTGGTTGTTTATACATCTGAGGAGACCTAATTAAAGGGTCGAAATAAGTTATAATGTGTACAACCTTAATGTGTGTATAGTTTTTTCTTTTTATAATTCTGTTTTGCTCTGTTTAAATTACATTGAGCTCTGTTATTCAGATTCTCAACACGAAATTGAAATCTACACACTATATATATATATATATATATATATATATATATATATATATCGATATATATATACATATATATATATGCACATGTCCCAAACTATGTTATTGCATATAGTATCTACATATATATATATATATATATATATATATATATATATATATATATATATATATATATATGTCCGGTTTTACTGCTCCCAGCAGTGACTACTACTTAGGCTCATCAACCCAACATGTAAAGCAAATATTTTCAAGTACTTGCATGACATTTTTCTTGATGTTATCATCATGAAGAAGTCTTCAAAATAAAAAACGAAACGTTGATGTATATATAAAAAAAACATCATTTTTGGTGTTTCCTTTTACATTTCCCATATATATATATATATATATATATATATATATATATATATATATATATATATATATATATATATATATATAGCTTATCCGTTAATGCGCATGTAAAAGAAAAAATGATAAAATCATCAATAATACATACTATGGCACACCTCTCTTTACTTGAAATCGACAACTATTTCATGAAACTTACTATGAATATGTATCTGTGATGTGGCTTTTTATAACTGCTTAACTACTACTTACAAAGTTTAAATGGGTTTGGTTCAGAGGACGACTTTTAGCAATTCCAATATGGAAACTATAGGAAGGAAACAATTTATTAACACCATAAGCCTATCTAGTAAGCTACGATATACCGATGATATTCTTATTCTAGTTGATAATAATAACCAGATACACAAACGAAATGAACGTTTCCACAAAATATATGCACTTCAATTGACCGTAACACTAAACGTGAATAATAAACTCTTATATATTTGGTGTCTTTCTCACACTTCTAATAATACGTTTACCACTTCTACTCATGAGAAGCAGTAGTTTATTTTACAAATGAAACTGCCCCATCGCTACAATATTGACACAGTTAATAACTTACTAAACCGTACAAAACTAATCTCATCTACCAAATAAATGTCTGAATTAAAACTATGAAATAAGTATTTATTAATAACGAATCATTTTATTATATGATAGATGAACAAATATAAGTGATGATTACAAACTTAAAAAATATACTACAACAAACAGTAATCATATCCAACATCACGACCTTAACTATATCCCCCTATGCCATTGTAATAAAATGAAACCAACTTTTAGATTAGAAGAAACAGCCATAAACTTGTTCTACCCAAAGTCATTTTTCTAATTGGCAATAATAATAAAATAACACTCACTATTGACGTTTAGTAATTTTAGACTCAAACTCCTGTAGTAAAAAAATCCTCCCGGCCAATGAAACATTCGACATTGCCAATTATATTTAAACAATATAATGCTTTTAAGAATGATATAATAGAAATAATAATAATAAAGCTAATAGCTACATTGATTTTATGAAATGTAAAATAATAAAGCGAATAGCTACATTGATTTCATAAAATTGAACATAATAAAGATAATAGCTACATTGATGTTATAAAATATAATACAATACACAGAATAGCTACATTGATGTTATACAATTTAATACAATAAAGCTAATAGCTACATTGATTTAATAAGGTTTAATACAATACACGCACTAGCTACATTGATTTGATGAAATTTAATATAATAAAGCTAATAGCTACATTGGTTATACAACAATTTCTTACCACCTCAACATTAAGTTTATTTACACTAGACAATTTTACCATCATTTAAAAAACATACATGTTCCAATTATTTAAAGATAAATGTTAGTTAATAACCCGAAAATAATATGTTCTAGAACTAGTTAAAAACAATTAAAACTACTTAATATTAAAAAAAAAATCAAGCAACATACAATTGATAACATTTCATATGTAACCAGAACGAACATTTTAAATTGATAAATGTAATAACATTCATCTTGTGACGTAATTATGCGTTCCATTATTTGAATTGTATACGTATATCCAGCAATCGTGCTGGCTCGTTTTTTTTTCCGTCTCACTGACTTCATGTGCGTGATTGGTTTTCGGAAGTTATCATTTTTGTCAAGATGTTGTATTCAATTTTCATCGCTTGAAGATTATTGGTCAAGAAATCAAACACCTGATTGATGCATATGGAGTATGCTTTATTATTTTGTTTATTTTAACGTATAAAAGATCATTAGAAAAAATTAAAAGTGAAAGAAGAATAATCAAGCTAAAAATGATGTTATCCTATCAATGCTTGATTAAATGTAAAAAAATGCTGCCAAAATAAACAGAAACACAAATATATATATATATATATATATATATATATATATATATATATATATATATATATATATATATATAAAGCAATCCAACAAAAGATATAAGCGTCAACTAATAGCTTATGATTAGTGAAACATCCGGATTAAAAACTGAAGCTCAATATACTGGATAGAGCATTACTACTATAATATAAAATGAAGTGATAAAATAAGGTGTCAATCAAATTTTATGAGAATTCAAACTTTAAGATACTTTGCTTGAACTTTGAATTCTAATAAAATTAGATTGACACCTTATTTTATAACTTCATTTCATACTATATATATATATATATATATATATATATATATATATATATATATATATATATATATATATGGTAAATATAACAAAAGATATAACAGGCAACTAATATCTATCGTTTTGTTAACGTTTTATTAATTTGCATACACCTTGAATACAAATTTCACTGGTATCTACTGCATCGATAGCAAACGAATTTCCCGCCTGGATATCTTTTGTCGTTTTTGGACCACTATTCACCACTTGGAATATTTTTTAATCAACCTCTTTGATATCTTGCCTGGAGCTATTTTAGACTTGTTGACTTGGATGAACTGTATAGTTTTACTAAAAAGTATGTTTTGGGCCGATATATTTGATGTTTTATATACCTTTATGTATTTTTATATATATTTTTTTATATACTATTTCAAAGTTTAATTTTATTACCTGCAGTAATGTCATTGCGGTAATGGTCATCTGATTAGAACATTTTCTTTGAAAACTCATGAGTCAAGGACTTTAAAGAACTTTACTTGAACATTGAATTGTAATAAAATTTCGATTCGCACCTTATTTTATTCTTTCACTTAATCTATTGCTATATATATATATATATATATATATATATATATATATATATATTAACAAAATATTCATCATTATAACCTACAGACGTCGATGTGTCATGCTTACGCAAACTTTAGTGTAGGGGTATTAACCCGATGTCCAAGTCGGCACTGACTTGTAAACCACCATCAATTAGCATGGACATTAAGAGAAACAGAATTTAACAACACTTAAGACGTTATAATATTGTATTTGAGCCAAGGTATAACGGCTCATTACTAAATTCTCTTAGAGTGTAACAGTCTTTGTAAAGGGGGCAAAAGTATTATTTTAAATTAAATATTACTTATTATTACCTACAAACATCGATGGTCAATGCTGACACATTCCTCAGTGTAGGATGTTTATTGATATCAGTCGGAAGGGCTCGAACCCGGTTTCCAAGTCGTGACTGACTTGTAGCCCAGTATATTTCCCTTCGGCCGCCAACAATTAGCATAGAAATTGGTAGACATTAAACTTTGTAACGCCAAATCAGCGGGCGCTACAGTGAATCGACGAAAAAGAATTCAAAAAGAACAACGAAGTTGGAATATCTCATTTAAGCCGTAGTATGCCTAGTCATTATCAAATTCTCTCAGAACCCACCAGTCTTGGTAAAGGGGGTATAATTATATTTATTGAGTAAATATTAATTAGTATTACCTACTAACATCGATGTTTCATGCTTACACAATCTTCAGTAAAGGGATGTTAATTAATGTAATATATATATATATATATATATATATATATGTATATATATATATATATATATATATATATATATATATATATATATATGTATATATAGTATATGGTAAAATGCACGATATGTCATGAACATGTAATGCCGTGATTTACAAAATGTGTGATAAAAGAAAAACTGAAAACATATTTAAATACAGGAGACAAGGCAAACACGAGAGATTTTACGTGTTTCTTTCGTATCAAAGAATGTCTACAAAAAATTAGAAGATTTGGGGAAAAAATTCGATAGTGGTACAGCCATAAGAACAAGTTACAACACGAACAGCTAGATGTGATTGGTCCATACGATACATTTTGACAAGCACGAGAGATATGGTTACCAAGTAGGCGATATTGTAATCCTTATTTTTTCGCAACTACGAGCTAGTATTGAGATGTGTATGGCCATGTGAAAGGGAAAAACAAGTGAAGACACCAACAGAGAGGTGTTCGAAACAGAGAAATGTGAAGAGAAGAGGTAACATCCAGTGACTTTAAGCCAATACTAGCTCGTAGGTGCAAAAAAATAAAGATAAAAATATCGCCTACGTGTTAAACATATCTTTCATACTTGTAAAAATTTCTCGTATTAACCAATCCCATCTCTCTTTGCGTGTTGTTTGTTTTTCCTATGTCTGTGCCACTATTGACATTTTTCTGTTTTAAAATGTTCGCATTTTCTGAAAACGTTCGTTGATGCGAACGAACCCGGTAAAATCTCTCGTTACTTGTATGTCTCCTGTATTCAAATGTACTTCCCGTTTGTATTGTTCACCCATATATAGTATATGCATTATTTTGTTGTCTAAGATGTGAATCCAATGGAACTCTAGTGTTTATAAAAAGTGAGCAATAACAAGTAAATCTCTTTTTAGTATAATGGTTTCTTTATGAAAACATTATTGGTTACATATGTGCATACATGTTTCAGCTGTAATATTTCTCTCAAGAACCAGCTTTTTCAAACCCACTGATAAACATTTGTTCAAATGTCTGAGAAAGCTGGTTCTCGTAAGAGAAAGCAGCTTACACATGTATGCACATACGTAACTAATAATCTTTGTATGAATAACAATTTATGATATATATATATGTATATATATATATATATATATATATATATATGTATATATATATATATATATATAAATGTATCATACATGCATTGTAAGAGACACACGTGCACGATGGTGTATTGTAATTGCTATTTTGTTCTAATTTATAGTATCTGTAATTTTTTTCTCGTACTTTTATAGAAGGTTATAATATTCTTTTCTTTAAACAACTGATAATAACAAGCTGTATTTCTATCAACACAATAATAAGGACTATCAATTGTACATAATTCAGTTCGAGAAAAGTATATTCTCTAAGTAATGTGAGATGTACTTTTCTAGAGAAGGAGAATTACTCATCTGCCATTGAGTCTTATCGCCATCTTCGGTGTATACATATATAACTATATAAAGTTCTTATATAAATACGTTCGTTGACTACTTGAAACCCAATGCTGTGAAACCAGAATGGTGCTTGCAGAAAACATAGTATAATCAGCGATATTCCACTTAAGAAACGTAACAAATGAAAAGTTAAGATTCCAAAACAGAAATAGTTTTTGATATGTGCTGCCATAATGGCCGCTATTTCGAGTATTCAAGAACGGCGTATACTGTTTCAGAGTAATAAATCATTGTGATATCAAGAATGACTTGTTGGTGTGAAACAAGTGTATTGTAAGATTATGATTCGAGACAAAGGGGGGTTAACAATATTTGTTCATGTAATAGATAAGCACTTCAGTACCAAACGACTCTAACATAAAATATGTTCAGTAATGTATGTTTATAACACTATCCACTGTTTTAATCAGACATAAGCATGACATTTCATAAAATATTGAATACGCTAGTGCAAGGAGATAATACATTTTCTATAATTTGTCAGCCAAGTACGGGAATGTTTTAATGTAAATCTAGATGAGACAATACCACGTATATATAAACGAAAACTAATGCTCGTCTCAGAGTTCATATTTCTGAATGCACTGAAAACAGTTAATCGTTATCAAATTTCCATATCTCAACAAAACTTGTTTATGTTCATAATCATCTTAAATAGCAGAAGAGTTTGCTCACATACATTGGATAATAGTGATTCTAAAGAATACGACTATATTAAACACACTCTTACTGAATCATATTTTCTGGAAACAGTCGGAAACAAACTAAACAGTTTACAAACTGGAAACCACGACAGTAAAAGACAACGTCAGACCTAAAAAGAAAAAAATGTACAAGGACGACGGATTCTTAAGTCTAACCTTAAACTAACTTAAGCTTATATAACAATTCACCGTCTACCGACGATGTTGTACATTTCAAAAAGCAATGCGAACGTTAGGAGGTTTTTTTTATTATCAAACCAATTCTCAGAAAGAAAAAGATCCAAAAGTTAGTTCATTGCTTACCTTCGTCCGAGAAAAAAATAAAAATGAAAATACATTCAGGTGAGTCTTTTTTAATGATTAAAATATGTATTTTCTTTAGTTTCTTAGGGAAAAGTTTCTTTCATTCTCTCGGTTTGACTCAACATTTTTCGGCAATTGTTGGTTGAGTTTGGTTTTTATTTTTAACAAGAACCATGATACTGTTGTTGTAATTTCAGAGCAATAAGGTGTATCAATTTCTTAATTTTGAAAATTGTAGTAGGGAAGTGGTTAGCAGCATAGACGATTCAATGTGTGTACATTGTTCAAATTCTTATCTCACGGGTTTAAAGCGGACGAATTTTTCTAACCGGGGAGTAATGTTAGATAAAATATACGATCACGTGGCCCATATATATATTGTTTACGTTATCGTATATTTTATCTAACAGTTATCCGCGTTTAGGAAAATAGTTCTGCTTTAAAGAAATGTCTACTATTTCCAACAAATGTGAGTTTTTCTGTAGCGAAATACGGATGTAACGCTGAATGATATGCAACCTTTCACATATAAACCCGTGAGATGAGAATTCGAACAATATACACCCATTCGATCGTCCGTGCTGGTAACCACTTCTCTACCACAATTTTCAAAATTAAGAAATTGATACACCTCACTGTGAACTCATTATGAATGTCTTTGCTTGCTGAAATCCTTAAAACCCCTCTGCTGATTACAACGTGTAAATATAATCAGCGATATACGTCTTATATACTAATAACAAAAATAGACAGTAGTATCTTAATAACGATCATCAATAGGATGGCATTTAATAAAAAGAACAGGACCGTGTGTAAGGAGAAATTCCGAGAGTTCGAAGAGGCTTATATTTTCTTAAAATAAAAATGTACGAGCGGTTCCCTTATCTAGATATTAAAATATTCCAAATGTTTCTATTTATTGATGTACTTTTAAAATGGTATGGTCTATTTGTATTGTGCTAGTTCGTACTAAAATAGAAACGTATACTTAGTGTAAAAAGAAATAACCCACATTAGTATGGCAGTTTTTTTACGATGTCAATATCCGTGTTGGAATGTTAAGTAAACCTAAATATTTTTTCACTGGATACGTGGTTATATATTTGCGAGAGATAGGCCCGATCTTGAAAACTTCCTTAGTTTGTAAGAAGGTATCCTATTCATAATCTTCTGATTTTATGATTTTATAAATATATGACCAGAAAGCTATGTTTTGCCACAAACTAACAACATTTATAGTAAATATTTATCGAATTGTTAATTATATTCGACTTATAGATACATACAGTGTTACTATTACTTTTTTAACGCGTATATTCAGATATCTTTATGTAGTCATAATATGACATTATATGTGATGAAAAATTGCTTAGAATTGTCATGATTGAAGTTTTTTTTAATGATATATATATATACATATATAGAAATATATATATATATAATATTTACATACTTTATTTAATGAACACGCGCTTAAAATATACTTACAATGACGAAGAAAGTTAAATAATGAAGTTCAAAATATGTTATTCAGATAATTAATTTTTCTAACAAAATGTTTCAGAAATGTTTTTCGAAATGTAATAATGATTTTATAACACGTTGAGCACATACTACATACTAAAGGCAGACATGAAGAAGTTCTTACAAAACACATCGTCACTTACAGTTATATCTCCCTGTATACAGTGTATTTCTTTGGAAATGTATGAATAAGTGTTTGAAAATGGTTATTTCATATTCTA
The DNA here is from genome assembly GCA_963556195.1 of Sepiola atlantica. Taxonomy (NCBI): domain Eukaryota; kingdom Metazoa; phylum Mollusca; class Cephalopoda; order Sepiida; family Sepiolidae; genus Sepiola; species Sepiola atlantica. The sequence continues at coordinate 109,115,486 of OY744528.1, read as the reverse complement.
TAACAATATTTCAATAAATACAAGGTAATAGTATAGTATGCTAGCATTACGATGCTGAAGACAAACAAACATTATATCGCTGTTCTATTCTTCATTTTCCTTACCACTTGGTGTAGCTATTCATATAAGTCACATTGGTTAGGGTGTTAGGATTTGGAGTTTAAGTGACTCTTGCACCGGGGTCTAAAATCGTGCGACTGGTTCTAACAGTTATCTGTACACTGATGAGTCCGCAAGGATACATCATAATACGTTTCATATATATATATATATATATATATATATATATATATATATATATATATATATATATATATATATATATATATGTATATTTAAGCAGCAAGTCATTTTATCTAAGCAAGCGTTGTCGAACATCACGGAACTTTCACGTTTTTATATCTCCCTCGTGAGGTTCTCAAACCGTCGAGCCATCTTTCTGGTTTCAGGTGGTAATCCGTATAGTACTACTCCGATAGTTCTTAATTCGGCTATTTTTTCGAGCACTTTCGACTTTCGTAGTCGTCTTCAGGATTAGGGTTTTGTTTGTTTTCTTTTAAATTTAAATTATAAGACTTGAGTTAGTGTTTTATAGTTATCGTTACGGGCGAATGAAAGAGAGAAGAGGGGGTGTGGTTGAGTTTATTTTATTCTATCGTTTGTGTGTTTTGTTTTATTGTTTATTTATTTATTTTATTAATTCTTACTTTTGCTATTATTTATTTATGTATAATTATTTATTCTTATTACTATTATTACTATAATTTTTGATTTAATTTTATTTAATTTTTTTTTACTTAATTTTCATTTAATTATGGAACACTTTTAATATGTTAGTACCTGTGTTTAAAGCTATTTTGTTAATATTAGGCTGTTTAGTTTTAATGAATATTCTTCTAGTATTTAAAGTCTGTGTATTCAGTAATTTTAGTGTATTATTTTGGTGTTAGATGTTAATATTTTCCGTATATCGGCCGACTGTAGTCTTTTGTATATATATATATATATATATATATATATATATATATATATATATATATATATATATATATATATATATATATATATATATATATATAGTCTTGGAAGTTTCTCAACCATTAAAACTATATTAAAAAAAACAAAAACAAAAAAAACCTTAAGTCCCAAGTCGTTCAGTGGAAAATCACTCATGTAAGTCAATTTAAGTGTTACAGTTATTATATTAGTTTGCTTCTAACATTATTTAAGGGATCCTCAGTTATTTACCATGAAACACTGTTTCGGGAATTTAAAAACAAGACAGTATTTAATTTCATGGCATCCCAGCAGAGTTAGTGCTGCACATTTTTGAGGCAACAATAAAACGGGCGCCAACTGGTGTTTTATGCATTTTAGGTATATATATATATATATATATATATATATATATATATATATATATATATATATATATATATAATGCTGAATAAGTTATTTCGTATTTATTAAAGCGTCTACTTTTTATTCGCGGAAATATAAAAGGCCAGTCAACCGATTCGTGAACTGAAGTGAAGTAATCTCATCGTCCTATCGCACTATTTTATTAAATTTATACCGCGTCCTGTATTTCTTCCAATCATGCAAACTAAACATATCAACTCGTTGTTGGACAAAAAAAAACGTATTGGAATTTTGCGAAATCAAATCTATGTTGGGTTTATATTGAATGTCAGTTTAAAAGTCTACTTATCTCATTGAAAGTATTGTGTGTACTCCTATAGGGAATGCACCATGTTTCCGTGACTTCGCATCGTAAACATTCGGGCAGGTCTCGGAAGCACCTGAGAGGTGACGAGGCGAAAACTGTCAAACGCTGAATAGAAGACTGGCAGACAATAATAACAAAATATAGGTAAACGACTCTTATTAATAAAATGTTTATTTATTTATGTGTTGTTACAATGAAAACATGGTTACCAAACTGTTTTGGAATGTATACCATGATATTGCTATATATTTTAACCAAATGTTTCCTTTTCTTCAATGTTTCTTTTTTATTTTGTCAATGTTTTTGTTTATTTACATTTTGTGTAAATGCTTTTTTTGTCTTAACACAACCACCGAAACAACTGTTTCTAAGCAATTCTTTCTTTTTAACGAACGAAATGATTTAAAGCAAATGTGTTCCCCCCCTCCACCCCGAACTATTTCCATGTTTTTTCCTTCTTTTCTGAAAGTTGCTGAGCTTGGGTGAAAGGTTAGGGTTGCAGCTGGCAGAACTCAATTAGTCTTACGGAAGATTCAACGAGCTGACAGCGATGATAGAAATGCATTTTTGTTATTGAACGCGATTAACATATTTCCAAAAGTCATCGGCTGCTGCAACCTGATTGGTTAACAGTTACGTCAATTTTCGGGCGCTTCCCATACCTGACTGAACGTTGACGATACGAAACCACTGAAACATGGTTCGTTCACTATACGAGTATCGAATTTTGAATCGTAATTTAACTATTTACTAAGACTCTATAACGAGGGTATCATTATAATTTGACTTATTTTAGTTCCTTTCGCCTCATCAATTTAATGAGGACCAAGTAAAAAAAACTTTTTATTTGCAGTGGTTATCAAATATATTTGATTTAACCTAGTTATGTTATTGTTTTATCCCGTGTATTTATAAAAGTAAAAGTAATAAGTAATTTGTTGTAAATATTCTCAAAAAAATATATTCAGCCGTCAGACATGGAGCAAATTTGAACAATGAATCCCAGCTAGAATAAATATATTCAGATGTAATATTATTTTAATTTTGTTGACTAACATGTTACCAGTTCCGTGAAATTTATATGGCTATTCTTTTTTATACATGTTGAATATATGGTCTGCTTGTCACTTTTACGGACAAATACAATTTATCGCAGCGTTAAAATTCTTAAATCTCTCAAGGCGTTAGTCTTTAAATAATCAAAACAGTATCATAAATAATAAAATGCATATTCACATCATCTTGTGAACGTGATTACGTTTGTATTGTCTATTTCAGTGTTTCAATTCAATAATTTGCGTAACGTTAATAAATTATATTGCTGCATTCAATGTTATGTAAATTGCAGAAATCTTACTAATCCGCTTTTCAACTTTCTCATATCATTCCAGGCACGAAACAAAAAATACTGTTTTCCTGTTTGAAGCGCTTCTACCACTGTTACTTCGTTAAAGATGCATGTTTTTCATTATATGTTCGTTGTAATATTATTGCTTTTTCAGCTAGTTTAATTTTTAAAAATAAAATATTGGAGAACGTATTGAGTATTTAGATTTAATTTAAAATATTATTTGAATGTAAAATACACATAAAAATGAACGTTAAGTTGAGCCATTTCTCGAATTCAAATGGCCAGATGTTTAAGTAATTCTTGTGATCCTTTTCGTTTTATTGCTTATACTATCGATTAAAGTCATATAGGTGGACCGACATAGTCGTCTGATTTCATATCACTTATAAAAAACACACACAATACTAGCGTAAAACTCAAAATAGCCGATGTGATACCATTAGCCGTGTAACATTATTATTATTACTGTCCAGTATATACTCCCTCCGGTCGCATATTTTCATAGTTGTTTTCTTTCATTACTCAGTAAAAAAATTGTGTTGTTTTTACAAAATAAAAAAGACAGTCAGCACATCTTTTATTTTAATAAATAAAACACGGAATAATAAAAAAAAGTGTTTAAACAGAATGTACCACTTACGGTGTAAAATGTAAAACGATAAATTTAAAAATCACTTAATGTCGTAAGAAAATATTATTTGAAGTGTTTCAAATCGAAAAAAAGTGTACCTAAAATAAAATAAACAATTTAACAAAATAGAATACAGTAAACATGATTCTAAATTCAGTTAGCTAATTGCTCGGTAAAAATGTGTTTGTTTTTTCTTACAAAATAGTAATTTTAAAATCAATTATTTTTTTAATTAAACAATTTGATTTTATACATTAGTGGTTAAAAACATAATTTCTAATAAGATTTTTAAAAAATTAAATAGTAAAGTAAATATATCAGTTTTTAGCGACTCGTACGATAAATCTCAGAAAATATTTTGTTTACATGTAATATAACCGCGCCCCCGTCGTGTTCCTATCTATCTCCTCTCTCTTCTCCTTTCTCTTTTCTCTCTCTCTCTTTTAATCAATCTTTCTCTCTCTACTTCCTACTCTTTTTCTTTTTCTCTGTCCTTTCTTTCGCTCTTTTTTTCTATCCATTTCTCTTTCCCTCTTTTTCTTGAAATAGAACTTTCTGTGCGTTCGAAATACACATTTTTACTTAATAACCCGAGGGAGTGAAAACAAATGTTATATTGAACGCCGGCTATTCCATCATATCCCATTACAATCTAATTTAATTACTCTATTATGTAGATTTAAAAAAAATGTCTTAACTTAATCTCATTTATCATTTTAATAAGATTTTTATTATCGGGCTAAACATTTTCAATACATCTGGAAATCTGAGAAAAAAATCCATGGCTGTATATTTGCGAATATTAATTTATTTGAAGGTTTAAAAAAATAATCATATACATTTGAAAGACGCGTGATGTTTGGGGAAAATTTGGAATGGGTATACATAAAAGCTGATAAATAGATATAAAAGAGAGCGATCTCTAATAATATAGTTTCGATTTCAGACAGGCAGGCATATACATTATCTCAGTGATTAATCAAGGGAGGCGCGATAGCGCTCTATCCCTTATTAGACTTTAAAAACGACCTATGCTAGACATCTCATTTCTTTGATCAATCATAACTCAAAAACCAATAAACCAAATTGGTTAATACTTTGCACAAAATGTTCATTTGATAGGTTCTATAAGTGTTAGAATTTCAGCATCATTAGTCAAGGCAACACAGAGATCCAGAAAGGTCAGGAGTGATTTTGTGTTATCCGTGTGTACGTACGTACGTGTGTGCCACCCTGTATCTCATCAACTATTTGATGGATTCAGCTGATTTTTGGCACAGATAGAGGTTCTAGGGTCTACTTGATGGCATTTCAATTTCAGTTTACCATATACCTTCGTTTTCCAGAAAATTCAAAAAAATCTTTAAAATTACCATTGTCTCTAGGCATAGCCTTGACAAAAGTAGTGACATTCCATGATAAATGCCAGTATACTGAAATCATATGCCCTTAATAGGGTTAAGATGAAAATTCATATACACTAAATGTACAAAAGCAAGGAAATTCCCAAATTTTTACACTTTTATTGTCATTAAAGGTATGACTACATATCAACCAAACCATTTCATTATCACCTCACTACAGTATAAATATCTATGCATGAGTGTATGAAGTGTGTTAGGTGCGCTGTAGAAAAATTCCTACAAGTAAAATACATAGTCCTGTTGTGCTCGCATACCCTTAATGACAATTAAAGTGTAAAAATTTGGGAATTTCCTTGCTTTTGTACATTTAGTGTATATGAATTTTCATCTTAACACTATTAATGGCATATGATTTAAGTATACTGGCATTTATCATGGAAGAGAAATTAGAAGTAGTTATAATATAAGTAGTAGTAAAAATGCATCTTTATATTTACTTTATTTTATCTGACTGTTTTTACCGATGTATAATTCAATTAGTACTAGTACATTCAGCTAAACTTTCCTATCCACAATCTTCGAGTAAGATTATGTAGTCATTTTCCAAATGTGCTTGGATCGAGAAATAATTAATTCCCCCTGTCTAATTTCCGAGCCAATCGATTTTCGTAGAAGTAATCCAATAACCGATGAAATCATTGTTTCTAATTCCGGATACATCATTGAAATAAAAAAGGGGTCTACAAAGCAGTAACTAATAATGATATTTGTAACATCGGGTAGGTCCCATGAAATACATTTTAAAGGTTATTCAAAAGAAACAACAAAAATGAATTTGAATGTTCCCAGTGCAATTACTCTCAATCTCTTATCACAAATAAAGTGTACACGCATTAACATAATACCTTTCTCTGGATTTTGTATTCATGCTTTACATTCATGATATCTTCTTTTCGTGACGAGTCGAACTATAAGTATGTAAGGACATAATAATGAAACCCCAAAATATTAACCACACGTCACACAAGTGAGTTTATTTTTACGTAGGTGAATTTAATCATGAGTTCTTATTATATTGAGCTGTTCGACTATTCTTTCTACTTTATCATTCCCCGGGAAAAAAATATGATAATATCTATGTATCTATAGTATGATGCGTTATTCTTTCATCTACAGTTAAATTATCCGGTTTCAAGAATCATAAAAAACAAAAAAACAAATTAAAACATCAGTGAGGTTATCGCCCAAGTTAATTCACATTTTCGTTTATGTTAGCAATTATTAGAGATTACATATGTCATGTTAATGCATGACTTTATATTAATATTTTAAAGCTATGTTAGGATTAAATAATGTGTGTGCATCGTATTATTTGAGGAAGTTAGTTTTTTTTTATTTCGTTAAATATGTCTCTGGATTTAATTTAAAAGAGACTTAATAAGTGTGCATAATAGTTGGTAAATAGTTAAGCAATCACGCGTCCAGTTGTAAAGGTTACCCTGCCAATTACTGAGAGTATGAGACTAATTGTTGTAATATTCTTGTAAAGTTTTAATAGACTATAAAAGTGAAAATATTAAGGTGGTTATCAGTAAGAATAACCAGCTTGTAATGGTTATTATTAGTTTTATATAAGAAATTAAATGTATACTTTTTGTTATATAAAAGCGGGGTGTGTATTTTCTTGAGTGTCGTTTGCTAGAAGTAATTGGGTTGTGTTCTATGTGTATGGAGATTTGTCTATAATAATATTAGCAGGAGGGATGATAATATGCTGGTTGTGTGACGGTTATTTTATGATATATATATATATATATATATATATATATATATATATATATATATATATATATATATATATATATATATATATATATATGCGTGTGTTTTTATATGAATATATAAATAGTTGCGGTGTTTTAGTTGAGATGATTCATTTGATGTTTTATCCGATAACTTCCGCTATATCCTAATGTTTATAGTTTTAGGCGATCATAATTGTTTAATGATTTGAAAAAAATATCGGTACACATTTACATCCTAAACTAAAGACTTACACTCTTAGTATTAGACCATATACTATATGTGGTGTTTCTCATTAGTTCATGTCGTCCGATGGATCTGAATATTTGGTGACATCAAGTTGTGTAAATATTCCTTGTGTTGTTTGTTCATGTGAATCAGATTGAATGATGTTATCTGGTGTGTATTCCTAGAGGATTAATTTTTTTAAAAGTTGTTTCATTGTGAGTCAATTACAGTGATTCTTTGGAATTATATTTACTTTGTGGTTTAAGAGAAGTGTAAAGGTGGGTATCTATTCTGATATATATTTACGGAAACTAGTGTGGGGTTATATTGTGTTTCGAGGTGTAATAACTTCGCTGATTCGCTTAAGTAGACAATAAGATATGTCGATATGAAAATACGGCGCGAATAATGTGTTGCTATGTTTCCTCAATGTTCTCTTTTGAGGTTGGTCTTCAATTGCGGTAATGAGAAAAAACACACGTGTAAAGTATATTGGATGACGCAAGATTACATAAACAAAAAGTGGGTATGACGCTAAAAGAACAGATAATGAAAGTTCAACCAATTTTAACGAAATTATTATTAAAATATACAAGCATAAATATATATATATATATATATATATATATATATATAGAGAGAGAGAGAGAGAGAGATGTATATATAATCATTTAAATTTAAAAATACAATTTACATATTGCAATTATCCGTAACTATACAAATTAACTTGTATTGTTAGTTTTACATATATATATATATATATATATATATATATATATATATATATATATATATATATATATCGGCATTGTTTCCAGTCGTCTTATATTACTACTTGCCAGAAAGTATGTTCTTTTAAAATATGCTACATCATAATGTAATAATTAATTGTAATTTATATTTTTAAATTGCAAGTTATGTTCTTTTAACCTATTGAGCTTTGAAAAATTATCATAATTATCATAAAATCATGGACAACCATACATATTCCTTTTGTGAAAAAAGATTAGAGACATCATGACAAAAGCAGCTGTTTCCGAAAGACACTTAATTATTATCATTTGGAAGGCGTCCTGTGACTCACACGGATTTGTTGATAAATATAACTGCTACCAGTCGCATACAATTTGATCCGGAAAATGGTGAATATAATGTGGAGACATGACGTCGTATTTAATGGTATCGCTAAACACACATACATACAGAAAACCGGACAAAAACACCATAACTATTTAACAACAACCTAATTTCACAGCGTACTAATGTTTTTCTTTTTAAATAATATGTTTTCTTTCAATTCTTCATTGAAGCATTACTTTAAGTATTCGATCGATCTTGATTATCTTTTTTATTTTAGTTATAAATAGCTCCTGTAATATTTCGACTATCTTAGAGTTTGTAACGATATTTTAAAATGGTATATTGCTTTCAGTGACATGCAGCAAACACTTTGTAACATAATACAGAGGCCAGAAATTAAAAATGAACTAGAGTAAAAAGAAAGTTAATTAGCATGAAATAGAAAAAATAAAAGGAGAATATATAAGTAGACATGAAATATAATCGATATTCTACAGATGCGTCATTTTACTTTGTGCATTTACTGATGGAAATTATATTTGTTAAATTAAGTGTGACATACTGAGTATATCATACCAACCATGATCATCATGATAATCATGATGATCATCGTCATAATCGTATTCAGTGTAACGTCCATTTTACATACTTTCATGCGTTAGACCGCTTTAATAAATTGATTCTAAACTAACCTATATATGCACAGGTCTGTATTTATCCGTTTTCCTACAAGTACAATAGTATTACTTGATCTCATGCTTTCGTTGGTCTTTTTCTGTCACATAAATTTGCTATAACTACTTTACTTCATCTACTAGTAAAATAAATGACATCATTTTTACAACGTGGCCATTCCATAAAAGTCTACTTTTCTCTACATATCTCGTAATACTGTTCAGATTAAATATTCCTCTGAGGTCATCAGAACTAATTCTGTATTGGCGACTCGCGTTAAAATCCTTCTCAAGTTCTATTTGTAAGGTAAGCGTGCCCTATAGACATGAGTAGGAACCTAAAACTAAAGCAAGACTCACCAAACTATTTTCTTTTTAACAACCAAGCGTGTAAGACTGACGGAAATAATATTCAAAATGTACGTCTGCAACTGACACATAGATAGTTTAGAGTTATTTATAGTAGATGCGTGGGCAGAGCTAAATACACTTTATGCAGTAATGTGTTTGTTTAGCGTCGAAACGTTTATTTAAAACTCAAGCTTTACAAATCGACCGTCATACAATACTTTATATATATCCTTAGATGCATGACAAATAATTTACAAAAATGTGTTCATTTAATCGATTTGGTTAGCAATAATAATTGTAAAAATGCCCCCGTAATAAACCGACCTACAAACCTCATTATAAACGAATCGACGAAGCCTTTGGATTGAAAGCCTGGACGCTTCTTCACATAAAATGATGTTTCAAAAATTTAATTTTCAAATGGAAATGACTATAAAATGTAAAGGAAATGAAGAAATCCGTTGATAATAAAGTAGTTGAACGTTCTTTTTCACCTACTGCAGTAATTGCTTTTATATGTCTCTGATAATAAAATAGGGGAATACGAAACAGAGTAAAGAAGCGAACGACTCATCTTAGGGAAATCAATAAAATGCCATTGCAGTCTTCTTAGTGAATAGCATTTAAAAATCCCTTTCGTTAAATTCAATATTTTAATTTTCGTAGACGGAATTGCAGCATCATTTATATTCTTGACTCTTGGAATTGAATCGAGGAATTCGGATATTGGTCATTATATTCCAAAGAAATGAGAACCTGCAATCTTTAACCATTACATTGATACTACGTAAAACTCATTATGATTCTAAATAAATCACCAAATAAATAAATGAAAAGTTTAAAAATGCGCCTATTCGATCTGAAAATCAAGTGCGGTATACTGAACATGTAAATGTCTTTTAAATGGTAAGTTTTACAATCACAAAGCCTTGTATTTTTCGAGTAATTTAACTATATCATACTTATATTTGGCATTATCAATTTGCAAGAACGGACAGTGTTGCTACTGGAATTTAGTGGCAGCTGTTAAAACGTAAATAAAATAGATATGCAGCAGACAGAATGAGTTGAATACAGATCTAACATGAGCTAAAACTTACATTAAATGGATGGAATCATTTAAATAATTGCTATTATAAATGGTATTTATAGATCTGAAAGGCTTTGTAGAAACGTTAGTTGTGTCAGATAAAAATATGCAACATGAAGACACTTGCTTTTACTAACTGTAAAACTGATGACGAAAATTACAATTATTTGACACGCAATTCTACGCTAAATTAAGCAACATCTAAAATCTTATTCACGTCATTTGACCTTTCCTCCAGCTATTGTACTACATAAATATATATTACACCTTTTTTTAGGTGGGTTCTTTTTAGTGATGTGTTACCTGATATCAATCAAGTCACGGTGGCCACTCGAAGATAATGATTAAAATGAATAGTAGTTAGACGATGAACACCACTAGTGTGGATTGGGCAGAACATAACTGAAAAGGTATACTGTGTATCGCATTTTTCCATATTTTATTTGCGCATCGCATCGGATTAGTTTCAATGACTAACGCCGTTTTTTTTTGTAAGTAAACACACCACGCTACTGTTATGAGATTATATCGTTTTTTTCAAGAGCAGGTAATAATATACAATTTAAACATTCTTTACTTTAAAATTTTCTTGAGTGATTTCTGTTTATCTCAATCCCCATTGATCTATTTTATCTTATTTTTTTGGAACCTTTAATTGTTTTTATTTGAACACACCGGCTGAGTTGTATCAGACCACGAAACTTGCATAGGGGAAATATAACGACTCACCTTGCGTCAACCACAAAAACTGTAATTATTACTCTATAGTTTTTACAATACATTGTAACACCTTGTTAAATTAGTACTGGTAATTACTTATATATGGTGCTACTATTGACAAATCTATAACTTGCTAAAGTAGTAAATTCAATGTATCACTTCTCAAAACTTTGGTTAAATCGGATTATTTAATCACACATTAATGGTATTCATGTGAACCTAGTGTTGACACATTTTTTTTAAAACAAAAGGATAAGTATTTCGTGTATTTATATAGCATTGCCTTAGGATGGGCAACGCACTGATAAAACAATACAATGGCTTGTTAAGTATTGTTCTAACAATACCCTGCCAGGGGCAACGGCTATGATGTATTATGCTGACTATTTAACACGTGGAAACATCTTATATGCATACGTCTCGTTTAAATTACACGATCATATTAATGTTTCTCTGTTTTGTGAACATTTCGTAAAACAATAATTAGTATATTTATGGTTATTATTTTTTAGCCATATTAATTGTTATCTAGTTTAGATTTTATTATTACCAGACTGAACTATAATATACGCAGTAAGTATATTTCCTTTCTATTAAACTTGTTTTTATTCATTTCTATCTATTTAGTTTGAGGGTAGACAAGCTAAACACAAATAAAACTTGCATAAGACTTACTGTTCAAGAGTTATTTTTTCAATGTGCGTACTTTTTTTATGGGAGTTGGTATCTACACTACTGCTGTTATATAAAATCCGGACACGTTAAAACACAGAAATAACATTTTACCGTTTACCTAGAGGTTCTTTCCATCTTCATGTCGGCAGATTCCCCATACAGTCTCGTAGCGATAGACCGCTGCGCCATTTTGTGTTAAGCGTGAATAGTACAGCTGTTAGTCTGTTCATAGTCACGTTATACTACATTATGTCAACCGCTGATTACTCTTTGAATGAGTACTATTATTTTATTAGTAACTAAAAACAGTAACCAACACTATGACATATGCCAACTGGCATATATCGAGAATCTCTAGTTGCGTGCGGAACGCTAACGACAAAATAATGTATATCTTAACAATCTTCTCGCAGTGCATACACATGAGACTGATAGAGCTGTATTCGCTTATATTTGACTGGGCTAACACCTCCCCTTTCTAGTTCATACTTCTGTTGCGAATCCCGTGTGTACAGATATTTTTGTTTATAGAGATTACCATAAACCAGATGAAAAAGTAACCAGGTGGGATCAATTTTCACAATTTTATTACTTTGTTCAATGATTACGAGATATGTTAACTGTCGAAACGGCCATTCACATAGCATTATCTAAACGGTGTTCGTGATTTTTGCCACTGATTTCAATAATACATTAACCATCAAAATATGACGCCCATCCTCTGTGTTTCGTTTAGTACAAACTATATTCTCAGATTATAACTTAGTAAATGTACGCTGAACAGATTGAGCCGTGCTCCGATAATCCCGTTGGGAGTAATTATAGATACAGTTGTCTTATCTAAAAGGTTGAATACCCATTGGAAAGTACCTCTTACTTAATGAGAGATAATAATAAGTATGGGTTTAAAGTGTGTCTGATCATTTCATTATTAATACGGTAATTGTTTTTATAATTTTCGTTCTGATACGTTTAATAGTTTTACGAAACTGAAGGGTGCCAGCAATTGTGTATTTCTGTGAGCGATTTCTTGATGGTAGACATCTATTTTATATTTACATCTATCTAGCTATATATCTATCTATCTATCTATCTATCTATCTATCTATCTATCTATCTATCTATCTATCTATCTTATCTATCTATCTATCTATCTATCTATCTATCTATCTTATCTATATATATATATATCTATCTATCTATCTATCTATCTATCTATATATCTATATATATATATCTACCTATATATTTTTATATTATATAGAGAGATATATAGATAAAACCGTGTTCGCACCCTATGCCTGTCTGAGATTGTTGCTTCACTGCGCTAATGAGAGCCATAAGCTTGAAACGACATCGTACGGTGGTAAAATATTAAAAACATTTTTTTAATATTACTATAAATATATATATATATATATATATATTATTGTTATTATTATTATTATTAGTTGCACAGCCCACACAAACCATGAAAGCCACAGACCAGAAGTCATAGACAAAAATGTTGCATTCTTTTAGGCTCATCCGTAGAACATATACGAGCTCACTATTCGTAACATGAATCACTCGCATGCGTAGCTGGTAGTCTGCCTCCTAGCGACCACGCCGCATACCAAAACAGTCAATTAACAAAGACAGACTAAGCAAACCGATGAAGAGCGACTGTGGAATATACTAACTTATCTAAAAAAGGTGTGTAGTCATCGAACTACTGAAACCCCAGGCTGATGTCTCACAATAGCAGTCAAACTCGCTAGGACGATGTCATCCAACAAGCTAACCCGGCAAGCAAATAAGTTTTATATTTTTTTCATGTTAGATTATATACATCATTTTTTCCACAATTAAACAAACCGCAGAAAAAATAGTACTTCCAGCATGTGGTTTTTGTGGCTGCAGCGTTGTTTGATTATATATATATATATATATATATATATATATATATATATATATATATATATATATACATATATATACCATCTCACATGAAATATATTTCCCATTAAGTCATTATATATAAAGGATATATAATGAATGTATGCGATGTTTGTTTATCACTCATATATTGCAATTAACACGGTTTTCTGCTATTTAAATCGATAATGCAACATTAAATACTATATATATAGTAGAGTCTGGCGATCTAAAAACACTCATTTGATAAGCTAGTTTACATATCTATTTTTAACCAATTAATAATTACTTAATAGTTGGTGTTATTCATTTCTAATGTGTTATACTATTTTATCTACACATGTGGAAGAGCTTTGTCAATATAAACAGTGATTCATTTAAATGATTCAACTACAAAAATAAATTACTAAAGAAACACTATTATTAACATCGCTCGCGAGAATTATCATAAACCGACATAAGCGATTAAAGAAAGGGTTAACCGGGTGATTGACTCGTAAGCTACCGACACACTTGTGGTCTCCGTGCCTCTCTGAGTAGATAGCTTTCTGTCTGTCTCTCAACCTTACTTCCTCCCCTCTTTTCTTTGCTCTCTCCCATTAACGGCACTGTATGATCTTTTTTTAAATCAGGACTGATGCCAC
>OY744528.1:109036229-109096229 GCA_963556195.1 Sepiola atlantica | reverse complement strand
AATCTCAAATCAGCTATAGTAATCAGTAGCAGCATATATGGGTGCGTGTTGGAGGGGCAGGGGTCGTTTACACATTTGGCAACTAATTTAGTAGTAAGCACAAACCGTTTCATGTTCCTTTAAACTCATCAAATTATCATTTATTAATTAATAAATCAAAGGAATTCACTAGCAGATATATTTAGTTTACACAATTAGTTGTAATTATGATAATAATAATATGAATAATAATAATAATAATAATAATAATAATAATAATATCGGTAATAATTACGAAATGCTAAGTGCTGCTGTTGGTTAGTACTATTATTATTAATAATAATAATAATAATATAAGTATTACTACTACTAATAATAATAGTAATCAATAATAACCAATAATAATTATTAATAAGTAATAGTCGGGTATAAATAAAATAATCCGAAGAAGATAGTAATGCTATCATTCATAATATGATAATAGGAATGATTTTTATTAATAATAGTAAAATTAGAAATTGCAATAATACTAATACTATTAATAATGGTAATAATAATAATATATATAATAATAATGATCACAGTGGTGAATACACTTATCATAACTCTAGTTATAATGATAATAACAACAATAATAATAAATAATAATAATAATGATAATTTTAATATTAATGATAATAATGATAATAATAATAATTATAATAATTATAATAATAGTGGTAATAATAATAAAAATAATGATAATAATAATAATAATAATAATAAAAATAATAATAATAATAATAATAAATAAATAAATAAATAAATAATGGCAATGTAACTAATGGTAATACTACCACTGCTACCAAAACCAAAAAATAACAATAGTAGTAAAAGCTAGATCATGATAACTATGGTCATAGCAATAGCATTTACAATAATAATAAACGTGGTTGTATTGTCATTGTTACCGCTACAAACAATAATAATTATGATAATAATAGCAAATAAATGATGATAATAATATATATTCATACGATAGCGTGTGTGTTCGTGTGTCACGCTTCCAGCAAAAGCTCTGCGCATGCGTGCCGAACCTAGATTTTGAAAAACATTCAACTCGCCTAATTTTCGAAACGTTTTCAAGTATTTCACTTTGGCGCAACGGTAAGCGATGTAGTAGTTTTGACTTCGGCCGACTGGTTTATAGTTCGATCCGAACCCACCTCTAAGATGTTTTCTACATTTCGAGGGAAAGAGGAAGAGAGCTATGGAATGGCGACCGGAAAAGCACATATTAATACAATAGCGTGTTGGATGTTGTGTGTCATGCTTACATCAAAAGTAACGACCTTCCGAAACTTTGTATGCTACTCATTAATTGGCTTGGCCTTTTGGCTAAGATAAAAGTGCAGTATCTATTCCGATGGATACTGCACTTTATAGACTGATATTGTCTTGGCCTTCGAGGCTGGATTTACGCCGGTCTATGGGTCTCTCCTATGCAGTTCTAGAAGGTCTTCTCTCCCAGGCTTTGCCTCCTCTCTTTGGGGAGGAGTAAGTTTATTGCTTATAACCGGGGAAAGCCAACAGGGCTGCCCAGGCAATTTTTAATGGCCAGAGTGCTCACTTTCTCGAGCGCTGACTTTTCAAACTCCACTTTCCCGACCCGACCTTGGGTCACATCTTACTTGTGGGAATAAGATAAAACTGGCCTTGTGCCTAAATCTTGGAGAGGAGTAAATAAATATTCATGAATTGGATCCAAATTTAATGTAATCGAAAACATTTACAAAGTAAGGTTTACTCGTCGAAATATTACCTTCACTAGAAAGATTGTATATAAAGAAGTTTTGTAAATTGTTTCATGTATCGTTCATATTTTAAATATAAATATACAAGTCAAAATATTATCATATTTTATTCAAACCTGTATACGTTAGGAACAAGATAATTAGTATTAAAAACATCATATCGTGTAATTTACACGGGTCCCGCAAGTAATAATAATGATAATAATAATAATAATAATAATAATAATAATAATAATAATAATAATAATAATAATAATAATAATTAAAAAAAATAATAAAAATAATAATAATAATAATAATAACAAATATAATTTCGATAATAGTGTAGCAATTGCAAATAATTATATTAAAAAAATATTGATAACAATAATAATAATACTAATCAATAATAATAATCGATAATAGTAAGCAATAGTGCGATAAAATATTCAAGAAATATTAGAAAACAAAGAAAAATAAAGAAGATAGCAATTAATATTAATCATAGTAGTTGTAAATATGATAATAAAAATAAATTATTTGATAATAGAAGAAATCATTGGTTGTAATAATACTAGTAATATTAATAATAGTAAAAATAATAATCATAGCTATAATAATGATAACAATGGTAACCACAATAATCTTAATAAGTATTATAATTATCATGATAATGATAATAATAAGAATAATAGTAGTATAAATAATAGTAATAATAATAATATTATCAATTTATAAAACTAATAATACCAGTAGAGGGGGTTATGGTAATAATCGATATAATGGTGGCTATAATTAGTAATTATAGCAAACAAATAAAATAATAAATCATTATTATTAGTAGTTTATACATATGTATATATATATATATATATATATGTATATATATATATATATATATAGTCATCCACATACAGACTGTTTCGCTGTTTCAACGCTCATCAGTGCGCCTAGACCAGTAAGTGCCTCAAGCCAGGATCGACAGCTGACAGTCGGCGCAGCTAACTCCTACACTATCATGCGACACTGACTGAATGTAAGTAATATCTCAATGTTAGTAAACGCCGGAGCTCGAATTAGTTTTACCTAATAAGCTATGCCTTAAAGCTAAATGCCAGTTGGCGATAGCCTTACTAAATAAGCTCTACCCGGGGGAGCTTTATATAGTCATCCACATACAGACTTTTTCGCTGTTTCACACCTCATCAGTGCGGCTAGACCAGTTATATATATATATATATATATATATGTATATATATATATATACCTATATGTATATACATATATAAATACATATGTGCATTTATACATTTATATGTATATACATATATAAATACATATGTGCATTTATACATTTATATGTATATATATATATATAGATACACATATACATATATATATATATTTATATATATGTATATATATAGTTATATATATATATATATATTTATATATATATATATATATATATATTTACATATATATATGTATATATTTATATATATATTTATATATATATATTTATTTATATATATATATATTTATATATATATATATATATTTATATATATATATATATATTTATATATATATATATATATATATATATATATTTATATATATATATATATATATATATATTTATATATATATATTTATATATATGTATATATATATATTTATATATATATATATATATATATATTTATTTTATTATTATTATTAAAATTATTCTTTATGGAAATTGATTATCTAGTGTCTGGGACGTCATTTTACATTTTGGGAAATATCCTTCATTTTATCAACTGCCGAATTATTATCGTGTTGTTGTTTAATGAAGGTAAAAAAACCTATCCCGCAGAAATTATTTCCAAAAAATTATTCATATATCAAAAATAAAATGTAATTATAAAATAGTTTTCTACAAAAATCTAGTTATTATTTTAAATAATTTAAAATATTTCCTTAACGGCTGTGTCTATATATATATATATATATATATATATATATATATATATATATACATTGCAAACCTGATTAAACTTCTTGAACGACTCTAAAAAATCGTGACAATCAGCTAGTGTTACTTCTTGACTATATTCCCAGAAGTTTTCGATGCGGATGCCAATTGCCCATTTAGATCTGCTGATTACCTTTTTATCACTCTATACCTTCTGACCCAAAGCGTATCTTCGTATGATGAGATACTACACACTTGATGTCATGGATTGAATCACAAGTCAAATCAGAGACGCTCTATTGAGTAAAACGTTTTATTTTCTTACTGAGGTGTGCACAAATGAGCTTACTGAATGGATCACAGTAGGCATAGGAAAACATATTCTCGCGCGAAAGTTTTATAACAAGCCTCACTCTGCTCAATGGTTCACGTCAACATGTGTAGCTGTTATTGCATATAGACTTCAAGCATTCCGTTGATCGAACGGCCATAACTAAAAAACATATATATATATATATCGTCATGAGAATTGCTGTGCTGAACTTTCATGTTTTCTCTCAAAAGTCTACAACAGAGGCCCTGCAGAATCGTTATTTCCCGATAGTTTGAAAATTGCCTCTGTAGTACCAGTGTTCAAATATTCTAGTGAAAAACGGGCCCGCAATATTTTCGCTCAATTAGACTTTTCTTGCTCTTCGCAAACATATTTTAATCATACATTAGTCACCATATCGTGAATGGTAAACTTATTCCTGACAATCGGTATAGGCATGTTAGTTCTAGTGTGCATATCTGCACAGTTGTTTTTGAAATCATATACTATGCACTGGACAAACTTGTGAAGCTCATGAGCCAACGCTAAATATATCTAAAGTCTTTTGAAACGTCTAACATGAAAGTATTTTCATTACAATTTATTCGTACAATATCACTGGACGAATATTCAATATAATCAGATATTTTTAGCCAAAAGAAGAGTATCGATGGTCGTACCTATAATCCTTATTACATTAATGAGGATGTATACTGTGCAATTGTCTCCGATATAGATATAATTGCTTATGCCACAGCGCTCTACTCTCGACAATGTGGAAAAATAAATACATATATATCTACGGCAATGGGTTAATTCTACAGAAAACAACCTCCAGTCTATTATTAAATCGAAGTAAAAATGGATGGTAACATGTAATGCTACTAGAACAAATCCCCTCCCTTTTAACAATTATATGAACCCTTTTCAACGACCGACAAACTCAGCAAATTGAACCCAGTTGAGAGTGCATCATTCAAATTAAATTTCAATTTCAGTGCTCAAAAACAGCCTCTAATTTAATATGTCCCAAATATTTACCAAGCTAGAACTATTGTCCCATCGTCCCAATGTAGTTTAATGAAATGTGCTTCTACTAGCCCTTCTATACTTAAATACTCCTGACTGAGGCGACATCAGCGACATCCTGTCCCGTCATTGTAGAGATACCTATATGACTTAAAAAGTATTACTCTTGTAGTTTAATTCTCAAAACGGTGATCTTTGGAAATCTCTTAATGCTCCTTGTTTCCACTAACTGAACCAGCGTGCTGGAAATAAAATCCAATGTAAACTAACATCCAGTCTATCAACACCTGTATGTACAAACTCTAATTAACAATATCCACTTGCGTCTCAGTGGCAGCAGGCGTTGTTAATTGAGTATATATATACAATATATATATATATATATATATATATATATATGATACGTATATATATATATATATATATGATACGTATATATATGTATATAATATATATATATATATATATATATATATATATATATATATAATACGTATATACATATTTTTTTATAAATAAATATCAAATATTAAAATACCTAGACACATCGATGTTTCATGCTAAATATTCAGTCTTGGAACTAATTCTCAACGGTAGGCGCGAACCCCGAACACAACTCGCCACTGATTGGTAGTCGGGGATCTTACCCATAGGCCATAGCCAATTAGTTAGTAAATAGAGAGGAACTTTAAATGTAAATAGCGGAAAATATAATACCTATATATATATTTTTATATATATATATACATATATAATATATATATACATATATAATATATATATATACATATATAATATATATATATATATATATATATATATATATATATATAAATGAAATAAGAGGGATAAAAATGTACGAATAACAAATCTATTTCAACTTCGATTGTTCATTTTTCTTTCCTTAAGACAAGGCTTTTAACAGATTAAACTCTTATTATCGGAAGAATTACACAGATGATAAATTGGCAGTGGAAAAGCAAACATTCCAAATTTGAAAAATATATTCTCATATATATATATATATATATATATATATGTGTTTATCTTATTTTTTTAATGTTGTTCACCCCAAACAAGGCAGGCCGCCACTGTAGACGTAATGGGCTACTGAGAAAAAAGAATTGAGGAGAAGGTAGGGGGTTCAACCTGAATTGGGATCTGCACAGCGAGATGTCTGTTTACATTAGTTTTAAATTTCTGCATGTCTGTACTGTCGGGGAAACAGGGGGAAGGGAGGGAGTTCTAGAGGCCAGCAGCACGAGGGAAGAAGCTAATGCAGTAGAAGGCTCTCCGACATCTGGGGGTCACCACAGTAGATTGAATGAGATTGAGTTGATTGTCGAGTTGATCTAGTGAATTTACGTCGAGGGGGCACCAGAGGAGCCAATTCATCAGAGCATACTCTACTGAAGTATTTGTAAAACATGCACAAGGATGCTACATTGCGGCAATGGGACAGAGACTTGAGCTTAGTTGACAGTGAGGGACCTATTAGGTTGGCGATTCTTTTTTGGACCTAGTCAAGAAGGGCGAGACTAGTAGATGATGCACCAGCCTAGGTGTGACAACAATACTTCATGCATGGGCGGATGGTTGCTTTGTAGAGATAGAGAATACTGTCAGGTGTGATGAGTTTACTGGCCCGGTAAAGGAAGCCAACCTTCTTTGCGACAGCCTTGGCAATGTCTTCAATGTATTTGTTCAATTCATGTTACCTGTGAAGGTTAGGCCGAGAAGTTTGAATGAAGAACTCTCACGTAGGGTGTTAGTAGCCAGGACGATCGGTGGTTTGAGGGGTTTATTGTAGTTATTGAAGGAAAAGAGCTTTATCTTCGCGGCATTAAAAGTTACCAACCATTTATGACCCCAATTAACTACAGCCTGGAGGTCATTTTCTAAAGATTCACCCAATTCCTCGGGTATGATCGCGTCAGTTTTACCAGCATGGTGAGAGTACAGCGTTGTGTCGTCTGCCAATAAACCAATCTCAGACACTATGTAATCAGGGAGATCGTTTATATAGATCGGGAACAACAAATATCCAAGGATAGATCCCTGGGGTACACCAGCATTTATGTCATGTTTCTTACATGAACGGCCATCGAAGACAACCTGGATTTTTCTTTTTTCTAGGAAGGATCTAATTATATTAAGTAATTGCCCAGTAATACCTGAATGAGTAATGAGCGTGTTCAGAAAAAATCCCTTCATGCCATACCTTGTGAAAGACCTTGGATATATCAAGCGCTACTGCCCTAGCTTGATATATATATATATATATATATATATATATATATATATATATATATATATATATATATTATTTTATGTAGGCATATAAAGTGTTATAAGGAGATATGATATAGTATTTATCGATTTTCAGTATTTACTTACATACTTCTCAATACGTTAGTCAATCAAATCACAGAAGTACGTAACGAAAATATACTTATTGCATTTAAGCTTCACAGTTTAATCCAATCATCATCCTTTCAGCTTGACAATACCATATGGGGATGAAACGCGAAAGCATCTATGTAGATTAATTCTCAAAAATATATTTTAATACCTTACTGTATATATATATATATATATATATATGTATATATATATATATAATGTGTGTATGTATACATATATATATATATATATATATATATAATGTGTGTGTATGTATACATATATATATATATATATATGTATATATATATATAAAGATATATATATAGAGAGAGGGTGTGTATATATATATATATATATACACACAGACATATATATATATATATATATATAAAATATAAAATGTTAAATATTTATCAAATAAATTAGAAATTACCTTCTAATATTGCTAGTCAATATTATTTTAACTTTCTCTTATAATACTACTGTAAACTTATGTGCATCATCATATTGATTAAACAAGAAATACAACCCCGTATACATTTTTGTTGTTCCTTCATAGAATCTCTCAAATAATAGAATACACATCGAATTACATGGAGAGTTATGATCTGACACATATATCATTTATATTAACTGATTGCCTGAAGCATTGGGAAGACCTGCTTATTGCAAAAACATGTATCAAAAGTAAATAAAAAAGATCAAATCTTTAAATATACGTCGTACTATTGAAGTACATTATTTTACGTAAAATTGAAACGAAGATGTTACAGAATTTAAGTTCCCCCGAGTTTGATTTATGCAGAGTATACTAACACAGACAGACATACAGACACCCACACACAAACCCGCACACCCACACACACACACACACCCACACACACACACATATATATATATATATATATATACATGTGTGTGTATAATATGTATATATATATATATACACACCCCTCACACATATATATACATGTGTGTGTATAATATATATATATACAGTATCTACATTAAGTGAGTACACCCAACGAATTTTTTTACTTTTTACTTCATAGAACTTTAATTTTTCGTAGGATTTAAATGAAACTCGATGTGAACATAGCCATGTAGTGGTTTAATAGCTTTATAAACTATGAAGGAACAAATATCTTTTCAATTCAAAAAAATTGAACAAAAACATTTGGAACAAGTAACAAAAAGTGAGTACATATGAGCATTTTAAACAAATAATCATATTTTTAATACTTTGTATGGCCTCCATTGTTATTAATAACAGCAAACAACCTCCTAGGCATTGATTAGACTAGTTTATGACATGTGTCCGACGGAATTGTGTTCCATTCACACTTGATGACCTCCTTCAATTCGTTATTATTTCTCGGATTTTTCCCTTCAATTTTCCGTTTCAGATGCTCCCACAAATGCTCTATTGGGTTCAAATCAGGTGACATACTCGGCCATGGTAAGGTATTCACCCGTTTACTGTCTAAGAAAGCCTTCGTAGCCCGGGACGTGTGCTTAGGGT
Source organism: Sepiola atlantica (assembly GCA_963556195.1). Taxonomy (NCBI): domain Eukaryota; kingdom Metazoa; phylum Mollusca; class Cephalopoda; order Sepiida; family Sepiolidae; genus Sepiola; species Sepiola atlantica. The sequence goes on along the minus strand of OY744528.1, from coordinate 109,087,248 downwards.
CGTTATCTTGCTGGAAAAGTCCACTTTCTGCCAACACTTGTTAGACTTGGTAACATTTTTTCCTCCAATATCTGGCAATAGAGTTTGGAATCCGTTTTTCCTTCGATGAAAGCAAGTCGTCCAACTCCTTTGGCACTCATACACCCCCAAATCATTAATCTCCCACCTCCATGCTTTACAGTTGGCACGACACACTTATCCTTGTAAGCTTCCCCTTTTCGTCGCCACACACGTTTAACGCCATATGATCCAAATAGATTTATTTTTGTCTCATCAGACCAAAAGATTTTGTCCCAAAACTGCATGTCTTTGTCTTTATGTTCATTAGCAAATTCATAGCGCTTCTTTTTGTGAGAAGTTTTAAGCAGAGTCTTCCTCCGGGGCATGCAGCCTTTAAACCCGTCTTCATGGAGAATGTTGCGCACTGTCTGAGCACTCATAGTTACGTTTAAACTGTGCGAAATTTCTTCTGCGATGCTAGCATCACTCTGACGTCTGTTTCCCTCTATTAGTTGTTTGATGTGTCTCTTAGTTCGATTAGAAAACTTGATTTCATCGAAGGAAAAACGGATTCCAAACTCTATTGCCAGATATTGGAGGAAAAAATGTTACCAAGTCTAACAAGTGTTGGCAGAAAGTGGACTTTTCCAGCAAGATAACGACCCTAAGCACACGTCCCGGGCTACAAAGGCTTTCTTAGACAGTAAACGGGTGAATACCTTACCTATGGCCGAGTATGTCACCTTATTTGAACCCAATAGAGCATTTGTGGGAGCGTCTGAAAAGGAAAATTGAAGGGAAAAATCCGAGAAATAATAACGAACTGAAGGAGGTCATCAAGTGTGAATGGAACGAAATTCCGTCGGACACATGTCATAAACTAGTCGAATCAATGCCTAGGAGGTTGTCTGCTGTTATTAATAACAATGGAGGCTATACAAAGTATTAAAAATAAGATTATTTGTTTAAAATGCTCATATGTACTCACTTTTTGTTACTTGTTCCAAATGTTTTTGTTCAATTTTTTTGCATTGAAAAAATATTTGTTCCTTCATAGTTTATAAAGCTATTAAACCATTACATGGCTATGTTCACATCGAGTTTTATTTAAATCCTACGAAAAATTAAAGTTCTATGAAGTAAAAAGTAAAAAATTCGTTGGGTGTACTCACTTATTGTAGATACTGTATATATATATATATATATATATATATATATATGTGTGTGTGTGGGGGGGTGTATACATGGATATTGCTTATGTGCACGAATAGTCAGTTTTCTTCGTCTCTTTAATAAGTAGCAAGCCCATAAAATACAAAGACACGTGTTGTACTACTTAATGTTAGAAAACAGAACTAAATAAGTGTGTGGCAGTGGGTGCACGTACGTATACATGTAATTACGTATTTGTGTGGTGAGAAATATATAGCTTGATCAGTGTAATGTATGTCTATGTGTTTTCTTGACTAACATTGTTATTTTATAATTTGCTTACATTTGTTCAAAACATCAAGCGCAATATTCAATTACATGCGCATGCGCACATGATCAACTGGTTCCGCGTCAATCGTCTGCGAAGACTCGAAACTCAATTTAAACAGTTGACTTAAAATCCTATAAGACTCTAAAAATCACTGACAACAATCTAATTTAGAATGCTGCGGTAAATGGTTGCGTTCTAAATTCCGTAACGGTTTCTTAGTTTTAACAATAACACTAAGTGGAGTGTTGTAAATAAAAAAAATGCCGAACCCTTCGTATAGCAACAATTATGAATGTAAAATCAGTCTGCACATTTGTGAATAATAATGTAAACTTATTTAATGACACCAAAATATATTTTTAAAACATAAATTCATATTTTAGAATAGTTATTATTGTAGGTTTTTTTTCAAATATTCTACTTTATTTGATTATATTACCCTTTATATAACATACTAAGTAACTTATAAGAGAAAATCACACACCATAAGATAATCTTATTCTCATGTAAGTAGATCGCAAATGTAAACGGTTAAAAAATAAATCCGGTTAATAAAATGTTGAGGTCATGAACAATCAGAAACGTTCTCGAAATTATGATAGTGATGTGGATTTTAATTCGCACCTACGCGAGATAGAGATTACTAGACTGATTTTGGGAGTTCATCATTCATCGTGTGTATTTGAATTATGAATGTATAACATTTGATTACGTTATTTTCTAGCACGCATCTGCAGGTTAGTTGCTCACTTAGAAAGACATACAATTCTATAGACAATTTAAAAGGCGTGGCTCAGTACTGCATCACCTTAAAAACAAAAACTCAGATATGAATATATATATATATATATATATATATATATATATATATATATATATATATATATATATATATATATATATATATATATATACCGCCAATATCTATATTGTGTCCAATATTTAAATTACTTATGGCCAAAACGCCAAAATATTATACCTGTTATGATGTTTTCTTGAAAATTATTCCGGGGGATGTCTTATATATATATATATATATATATATATATATATATATATATATATATATATATATATATATATATATATATATATGCATATAGACGTTTGTGAAATGTTTTGAGTGAAATAAAATTTAAATGTGTAAAAAGAATTAAGGAAAATAACTTATACATCAATCTGGCTTTCGTCCACACTCTTCATAGTCAATACGTGGAAATAGTTAATGTACTACGATTAAAAACTGAAAAATGGTAAAATAAAGACTAGTGACAGTTTGGGGCGAAAATAAATTTTGGATGGGACAAGTGGATCACATTGCGTCTTAGAAGCCACTGTCTTTGTTTACAATGACAGGGTTTTATATATATTTTTCCAAATATTTAAGGTGGAATAACGAATAGTATCTACTTATGTCTGTAACTAGTGTAAGCCGGCGCATATCTAGCGCTATTCATAAGATTGTAAACAATAGCTGACTTTGATGGGTATACTAAATAACTTTAATTATTGATTAGTCATGGCGTATTGTAGGGGCGTGTTGTTTTATTCTGGATTTACACCTTTACACAGTACTTCCCACGTATACGGCATCGTACCGATATTAACATTGATAAATAATATTACTATGTTGGGGTGAGAGAGCACCCTTGTGTACGAATTTTAACAAAGGTCGAGCAGAAAAAAACACGATTACAGGGTTCGAAGTCTCATATCACCGAGGCATAGCTACATAAATTGTGTTAGCAAATTGTATTCTAATATTACCTAATCTCAATATAATTTTAGTTACGTCGTATATTTTGGAGGACCAAAAAGTGTATACTAATGAACGTGGATGTTATTTGTAGGGATATTTGAATTTACAATATTAAGAGACTAACCCTTTTCGGTGAAGACCTCTTTGATAAATTGAATCTTCGAATCACTCAAGGATTACAAGTAAAGCTTTCAGGCGCGATGAACGAAATATTTTATCAGATTTAATTTTTTTGTTGATGACAAAACGATTCCCAGTGATAATATAAGCCAGTAAATTTAGGTTGGCGGAAAACAACTGATCCGATTTATGCACTAGTACATGCAGAAAAAGCAGGGTGGTATTACGTCCCCTCTCACATGTTAACTGTAGTGCTTGGTGTAACTGCTTGAGTCAATCATCAACGTACCGTAAGTAAATAAGTGGGTTATTGATACGTCGCAAGAGATAATGCTCATGAAAACCTACGAAAATATTGGTCAACATAGGACCATAGGAATGCCGTCGATTTCTTGATACATGCTATTATCATAACTGAATTCGATAGACATAGTAGCAAACCGCATCAGTTCTACGAAGAATTCCTCACAAACAGTTGGACCGACTGAAAAACCACAAGATCGTACATCAGCACAGATATCGATAGGGGTTTGTTAGGTAACGCGTGTAAAAAAACTGCTGATATCAAAAGAACACATACACTTATTTAAGCTGAAAAAAGGCAGTTGTGTATGTATTCAGCAAAAGTGAATTAATCAAAGTATGGCAGGGTTAGTTAATACAATTGAAATATAAGCCATATTAGCAATACAAGATTAATCAATTTTTTTTCACATTAATCCGATCGATTACGGAATAAAATTCCTTCCTCAGGGGTGACCAGTATTTAGTCATTTTTTTGTTAATCATAATCGCCGAAAACATCACCGCAGAGACGTCGTACCAAGGACGTTTATCAAGTAACAAATAAATAAGTTTGTTTATTCTTGTTTTTTGATGAAAAAAAAATGACTCAGTACTGGTCACCCCTGAGGAAGGAATTTTATTCCGTAATCAATAGGATTAATGTAAAAAAAAATTAAAAAAAATTAATCTTGTATTGCTAATATGGCTTATATTTCAATTTTATTAACTAACCCTGTAATACTTTTAAATTTGAACGACAAACCCACACTTTTCATGATAGCCTGCCAACGCTTCTTTTGTTCGACACCGGATTTTAATCATAACCGCCGAAAACATCACTGCGGAGACGTCGCACCAAGGACGTTTATCAAGTAACAAAGAAATAAGTTTGTTTATTCTTGTTTTTTGATGAAAAAAAAATGACTCAATACTGGTCAACCCTGAGGAAGGAATTTTATTCCGTAATCGATAGGATTAATGTAAAAAAAAAAAATTAAAAAATCTTGTATTGCTAATATGGCTTATATTTCAATTTTATATATATATATATATATATATATATATATATATATATATATATATATATATATATATATATATATATATGTGTGTGTGTGTGTGTGTGTGTGTGTGTGTGGATGTGTGTGTGTTTTATGCAACGTTTTGAAATCTAGTTCATATCTAGATACACCACATGAGTAAAACGATATCTATTTACACACACATATATATCACTGATGGCCTGCGTATATAGATATTGTTTTACTAGCGTACTTGCGATCTCTTTACACACACACACATATATATATATATACATTTATATATTTATATATATATATATATATATATATATATATATATATATATATATATATATATATGTGTGTGTGTGTTTGTGTGTGTGTAAAGGGATCGCAAGCACGCTAGATAAATAGATACGAAATGAGACTAGAAGGTTATTGCACTGCGGTAACCTACAAAGAATTTTACCTTCGAATAATAACCTACGTGTATTCCTCTTTTCATTTAGCCAGCGATTCAAATGCACATTCCGAACATGTTCTGCTATGCTTCTATCCACCACCGGTACTATTCTCATGGGATGCAATAGATAACTGAGAGATATCACATGTAATAAAATGTGGCACCTAGGTGTTTTCCTTGAATAATAATAATATTAATAATAATAATAATAATAATTATTATTATTAATCTTATTATTATTATCATTATTATTATCATTATTATTATCATTATTATTATTATGATAATCATTATTATTATCATTATTATCATTATTATTACTATCATTATTATTATTGTTATTATTATTATTGTTATTATTATTATAATAATTTTTATTATTATTATTATTATCATTATTTTTATTATTATTATTATCATTATTATTATTATTATCATTATTATTATTATTATTATTATTATTATTATTATTATTATTATTATTATACCACCGTTTGTCGATGAGCAATCACTGATACCCTGTGTGAGAACTCATGGTGAGTACAAACAATAATAACAATAATAATAATGCTGCTGCTGCTGCTGCTGCTGCTGCTGATGATGATGATGATGATGATGATGATGATGATGATGATGATGATGACGATGATGATGATGATGCGGAACTTGCCAGAGAACTGAAACGGATATGGAACATGGAGAAAGTCAATATAATACCAATAATCGTAGGAAGAATCCCCACCAAATATACTGGAAAAAAGACTAGAAGAAATCCGAATGAAACGGGATCATTAGAAACTATACAAAGGACGGCAATAATCAAAACAGCTGCAATCTTAAGACAAGTCCTCGAATGCGGAAACAAACCCGCATAAGCTACGAAGGGGCACATGACATCTATAACTAGAAGAAAACAAAACAACAGAAAGAACAGCACAACACAAACCAAGGAACGGAAAATGCACAAAACATCACTTCATGAGCTGCCTACCCCGAATAAATTACACCCGCCTCAGCTAACACGACCCAAAAATATACCAATACACAGAAATAGCAAGAAACACAATAAGCTGGTCCGCTATCTCCCCAGAAAGATAAACAAAAATAAAAAATTAAAATTAAAATTAAAAAATACAACATCGTACTAGCCTAGATTGACAGCACACACAATATTTTCATAGGGTCAAGGAGGATGAGAAGACCGAGGAGGGACAGCACACACCATACTCTACTAGGGAGGCTTCTCGCCACCGAAATCCCAGAGTAGACCAATGGTCTTTACCAGCGAGAAATCAATAGTAAACGGTTGTTACGATACTGCAACGTTATTGGCGGTGGCTATCGAAAAGAGGTGGGTAATACTAGAAATCCGGGGATACTTGTTGTCACACGAACTCAAGGGAACACCACCGGTTATCGGTGAGCAATCACTGATGGCCTGCGTGAGAACTACTAGTGAGTACACATAATAATAACACTACTACTACTACTACCACTACTACTACTACTACTACTACTACTAATAATAATAATAATAATAATAATATACTTCTACTAGTGTAGCAATACCCGATCCTTCTGGCGACCCAGTAGCATCAGACAAAACACAATGATAGAAACAAGGGCGTGCTCAAGAAACTCTGTTTCTTTATTTGTCACCACCAACTGGTGTAAGTTTGGTATACACATTTATATAATTTAATATTTCTTTGTTAGCAAAAGTACTTTGGCATTATTGGTATGCCCCTTGTCTTACAGAGCAACCTCTTTCTCTACATTGACTGCGCGTGATTTTCGAAACACGACAATATGTTCTGTAGCAGTCAGCTCCCGGAATCTAGAGAAGGCTTCTGACCCCTACGCTAGTTATTTACGGAAGTTTGGCCGTGGTGGGGAGACCTCTCTTCGGGGTTAACCCCCGACAAGTTTTTCTCTATATCCTCACAACTCGATATCTGCTACATAAGCGCTCCTTCTTCCTTCGTTTGAAACCGCCGTTTCCGTTTTTGACTTTGCACTTCGGGTGCCTTCTTCTTTTGGCCTCGTTCACCTGCCTCTTTTAAAGGTTACCGAGTCACTTTTTTTACGACGTGATACGCCGAAATGAACTCCTCGATCTCGCACACCTGGGCTCGTTCAAAGGTCACCGATCTATTTCCGTTGTTCTTTCATGCCTTATTGACAAACTATCTAGTCTTCGGCTTTTCTGCATTATTGCGGGGTCATGTCCTTAACTTTCCCGTGAAGTCGTATACGTTATTACTCAACATCTCTGCATCACTATTTTACACTAGCATTAGCACGTTCAACGCAAAATGGTCAGATAATTAGAACATCCGAGTAAGGGAGTAACACATCCCACTTCGACTAGAAAAGTAATAAGAATACTGGAAACTATATAGGCTTATTGTCGCTCAAATTCCTGAAAAACTAAAACAACGGTAAGTGCTATAGAGAAATCAATACTGAACAGCCGGTTTCAATAACCAATTTAATGGCTATCGAAAGAGGCAGATAGTATGGCAAATCAGACAATATGCTAATGGCAGTGCATATTAACAGAGAATACGCAGTACGAAAATAATAATAATTATAAAATAATTATAATAGTAATACTAGTATAATAACACTAATTAAAAAGTAATAATAATAATTTAATATAGAAGATAGACGAACGTTATGAAAGACAAGTACATGAAGTCAAAGTAGACAAAATACTTACACAAAAAGCAAGAAGGATGTTGCCAAATAATACAGAAATGTAAAGTTTTTGTAAAAAAATACGTAAGGATAACGTCGACATTAAGACAAAATACATCAATCTCAGCATAATGATATAAAGACAGCCTTGATTCGTTTGGTAAAGCAATATCCATATAAGTGTACAACCAACTAAACTTTTAACATACCTAAAATAGTATCAGTTTAAGCTTAAGAAAGTTAAAGAACATAAGAAGAATAACGCATTAGAGATATCGAAATACAATGCGGCTAACTAATGTAAGAATAAAGCAGTGGGCGTTACAAACATTCCAATGAAGGAAACAAAACCTGGCGAAAAAGCATATATCGCCGTAACATAAATTCATAGGTCGGAGATCAATAAAACAACATTGTATGTGAGCTTGCTAGAGTATTTAAGCCAATACGGAAGATGAGGAGAAACATAGTATTAATAAAAGGTAGTAGTAGCACTATAGTAAACACTTCACTACTGAGAATAGCTGAATGATTAAGAATAATTTTCGACTGCAGATACATACTAAAAATTAACGGATGACCCCGTGTAATCAGAACCAGGATGGAATAGATTAGCATCCCGTACATATAACATGAAAAAACTGAAATCATAAAACGAAACGAATAAACGTCTCACTCTTTACCTAGTTATAAAAAACAAACATAATCTAACATCACCAATACTAAAGGATGCCCCGAGCATCCATTGACGCCACACAATATTGTCATATTTTTTTAGAGATGATTCAATAACGTAGGAAAAAGAGGATTACCCGGAATTCCACTGAAAAGAACAGAAACACACTAGAATACTTTGAAGACTTATTTGCACTCGCATCCAGTGTAAAAGCAACTTAACGTGTGCTGCTCGAATGTAAAGTTATTTTCAATTCTTATAGAAAAATGTGGAGAGTACCGGGTGTCTGGAGAAACCTCTTGTAACTCAGAGTCTAGAACAAAACTGTTTTTTTCTTAACAGGTGGCTACGGCCCTGTCTCGTGTTAGAAGGTTTAGTTGGTAAATACTAATGATGTGCGCTTAGGAAAGACGAATTTACTACACTTCGACATCTTGGAAGCGGACACCATCAAATAAATATAGATAGAAGATACAGTAAAACAAGAATAACCTCGAGGAAAAAATACTTTCAAAAAAACTATATAGCATATATTTTATAGAATATGCATCTGGTAGGTATCTCAAATAATATATACAGACTCCTTTAACTAGGGAACAGAATGAATGAATGACCAGATCTTGGAATAAGAAACATGATTTTGTCGGAAAGATCAATCTCTAGTGAGTATGTGGTAAACATAGTATATTGAAAAATACAGGTAAATATCAAATCAATTAAATGTTTAGTAAAATACATAACGACATGGAGGCTGTGTACTACTTCTTTAACTATCACCAAAGCCTCAAACTTAAAGTCGTGACACGAAAATTGGAAATGAAGCAGATACGTAGACAATTTATCACCGAGGTTTGAGAAAAATCACATTAGAAAACAAAGGCATGTCTTTGTATGAAGAAACTACAACCCTGACACAGTAATAGAACAGCACAAAGTAAGTGTTCATAATTATAAGAATTTAAAAAAATACAATATTATAGACGCGACGAAGATTATTTTCTACGATAATAATCACGTTCGCTTGCGTTGTTCACTTTCTGTCTATACATTTACACTCGAAACTAATGAAGACATTAAATCGTAAAATATTTCAAATAGTCACCAATAAACAACGGCAAATCCATTACATTAACATAAAAAGAGAGAAAGGTGATCAGTTTAGAATTCGCGTAATAGAAACACTTTTATTACCTTATTCGAAAAGTCTACCCCGATCTAAAGACGTGATCCAATGGGTCACGTCTATTTCTTGTGATTTATAATCGTTTACGTTTGGACAGTTCTGAATCTAATACTACGAAACCACTAATGACAATGGAACATAGGTATACATTCGATATATTATAAGTACTAGGTACTCTTATAGAGAACGGCCCGCGTTTCCGTGACTTCGCGTCATCAACGTTCGGGCAGGTCTCGAAAGCTACCGAGAGTTTCCAAAACTATTAACCAATAGTTTAGAGCAGGCATCAGACAATTAGGTTGCAGCAAGCACACGATCACTTTTAAAATAAATTAATTTCTACGATCTGATCGTGTTAAGAAAATGAATTTCTACGAGTTGTGTCAGCGCGTTGAATCTACCGAAGGACTAATTTAGTTTTGTAAGCAACGGGAATTTCTTGCGAAAGATTTACCCTAATCCTAACCCAAACCATATCGCTAACCCTAACCATAATCATAACCATAACCCTAAACCCTGACCCAGAAACTTTTAAAAAGAAAAAAAAACATTGGAAAAATGGAAAAAAAAAAAAAAGTGCTTAAAACAGTCGTTTCGTTTTTTTAAATATTAAAAACATCCACTGTTAAACTTGTCGTTGCAGAAAATAACATTTTATTTATAAACATTTTATTAACAATTGTTAATTTGACCCCCCCCCCACTAAATTAATAAACATCTTATTAATAACAAAGTGTTTAGCTATGGTTTGTTCGTTCTTTTTTGTATATATGTATTTTACTTTGATTTTATCTGTCTAACTTTTTTTATGATAAACATTTTGTTATTTATCGTCTGACAGTCTTCGCCTCGTCAACTCTCGAGCGCTTCCGAAACCTGCCTGATGCGGAGTCACGCAAAAACGGGTCATTAACTATAAGAGTACTATTTTTGCTAATTAACTTCCGTTACACATTTTTCAACATCGTTTTATTTCCTTTGATATTTGTTAATCACAGTTTTTTTACTCATGCTTTACTATATTAAGTATGCATTTACACTTTTCATTGGTCTCGTATTTTAATATTACTTATATATTCTACGCCTGTACTTACAGTGTAACTACTGGTTCAATATGATGAATCTGTTTCAGTATTAAGTTGATTTAGAGATGATTTCACTGCCACCTATAACTATACTGATGCAATCTTCATAGGTTCATTAGTATTCGGTATTTAGGTGCTCGTGATTTCAATGAATATATTACTTTGGAAATCATACGAATAAAAAGAGTATTTTATTTTACCAAGTTTTGATATTATATAAGTCTCGCTATGCATAAATTTGGCACAACAGGAAGATATATTGACATAAAAACACTATATGTAAAATATTTACACCATTGCTATTTGTATGCATGAGTGTCCACTTAGTTTTAAAAAGCTTCCTTTATTGCGTTGTTTTACTTAGAGAAAACGCAAGGGCAAATATAAACGTGCGAACTATAGCGTTATTTTTTAAATCCTACTTGCAATATAGCCAATAGTAAACCCAAGCTAATATTGATTTGATTCAGTTGGGAAATGATTATTAATATAAGATCGGCATCCATTACGATTCAAATCATTTATGTAAATAAATGGTGCCTTTCTTTGAAACATACCATCGAGGAGTTGTCATAATTCACACTTGAGACGCTTTCATGTGCTTTGAAATTACATAACAAATATCCTTCGCAAATTTATAGACATTTTCCTGGTTAGATCGCGGCAATATCGTTTTCAGGAAATTGCATTGATTCGAAAGCACTAGTCGGAAGTCCTGCTGAGTCGAAATGTGTACCTTCTAAGCTAATGTAAACGGTTCTAGCGGGTTCAAATCTTATCAGATATCGTATAATTATTTGCGCACTAAGACATTTCGAAACTTCATAAAATCGTACTTTGCACACACTTAAAGCATAGAAAAGTCAAAATGATGTAAATCTATATGTCTATGTTGAATTAATGGCTGCATAAGATTTTATTCGACATAAGATAAAAAAAACTATTCATTATAAACAGAATAGGATTTCTGAATGTGTCTCGAAATGTTAAGTGATTAGATTATATTTCTATAACGGAAATTATTTTTGCATTTCTAAGTTTTATATTTAAAATAAGCATCCGCGTTAAATGTATTGTACAGTATGACCAATTTATATCACGTATTATTGTATAACGCGAGAACAATTATAAAACCTAAAATTGTTGAACGAAACATTTCGAGTGTTTTTTTACGATTATATATTTTCTTTAGGTATGAAAACACTTAAACACTCTTGTTAAAGTACAACAATGCAAAACCGCAATACACAAGTGTTGTGAAACTGTGATCTATAGCATTCTTTAATTGTTTAATCCTGCCGCATTTGGCCGTATTACAGGCTCTCAATTAGTTGTTAATGTGTTAATACCAGGTGAAGTTTTTTGGTTTTCTAATTAAAACGTAAAATGTAATTAATATGAAAACCTATAACGAAAAGTAGGTTAAATATATAAAGGAGACGATAGTGTTTAATAATATCAAATGTTATTGTTTTAATAAAGCATATTAATTTCACTATTCAATTAATTTACAACATAAAAGTAATAATTGCAATTGACATGTTACCAATTTTTGAAAAAAATACACAAAATGATGATTGTCATAGTGTTATTTGATCTATTCGAATGTGGTGAATATTTACTATGAGGAACATAAGCACATTTAATTTTTAGAAAAAAAACAACAAAAAGGCGAATTGAGATATTCAAATTCGAGGAATCTTATTTTGTCTCAGATTAATCATGAACATGAATTCCTCATTAAAAACTAGTTATATAATGAAATGAACCAAACATAAGCGTGGAAGCTCGATTAGTCAAAGAAACAAGTTTTATATTACTGAGTAATTCGAAACTGGTACTTTGTATGTTTGCCGTTATTATAAAAAGCAACACACAAATGTCTTCATTACTATTAAAGAAAAAATAATCTATTGTTTATGGTAATTCAGAAATATTAGCGCAGAATTTTCATTTTCTATGACAAATTTTGAAATCATCATCATCATCATCATCATCATTACTGTCAATGTGCACTTATTTTTAACGTAAGAGGCCAATGAAAAAGAATCCTTCTAGATCGAGATAATTGCCATTTTTTTTCAAATCCAGAGTGCCTCTTTTGAAGAAGCTGTATTTTCCACACGTTAAATATTGACATTGTGCTGTGGGAGGAAGTACATAGGAACAGCAACAGCAACAACAACAACTTTATTAAAAAAATAAACTCATGTGTTTAATTATTTACAGAAACCCTTTAGTAATTATTGCGTTTTCTGCAAAGTTTATTTGTAAAAAGTAATTATTCGAAAGCTATAGAGGTTGTTGCTATGTGTAAATATACGCATGCAAAATCGTAACCAATCCAGAACAAATAATGAAACGGAGGGTATGATTTTGAATTTTATTACTTAATACATTTAACCGCTTACATAATATTACTATGGATAATAATTAAGATATTGATATCAAGAAAAGTGTTTCGTATATATAATAACATAGGAGAATAAAATTATAAGTGAATCGTACTGAATATGAATTTATTAGGCAATGTTTAAAAAATTAATATGCAAATAATGCATAGCCTTAAGAGGGTATAGTCAGGTTTTCTTTGAGTATATATACGTTGTGTTAAACTATATTAGTGTATTATCGAATTTGGTAGAGCTGAGGTGTGTTGATATAAATACAGTTATGAAAAATAAACATCCATATATATATATATATATATATATATATATATATATCTTCCTAACCTTCACGGCGTTCAAATTTGAGAAAAAAGTTATACCATAGCTCTAGCCAGACACTATAAAGCTATTACAATTGCTTCATGTTGTAAAATTAAAATTTTTAGTATAAGCCCTTTATACTCAGACACTGTCGTTAAGTTCTATCGTATGTCTAGATAGTCATACACGCCGCTCTCAGTGCAAATATCATTCATTTTTTTTGTATTCACGTTACAATCTCTCGTGGTTCCAAGACTAAATGTGTTTCAGTGAACCGAGTTCGCGCCGTCTGATCATCTGAGATTTGTATTTCCATGCACTGATGAGAGCTATAAGTTCGAAACAACGTCGTACGTATATTAAATATAAACCAATATAATTCAATATAATATAGATACATATATATATATATATATATATATATATATATATATATATATATATATATATATAGTAAGCAATGAAAATATATATGGCAATTCCCCCCGGGGATGAAACACGGGAGCCTCTGTGTAGCTTGATTGCCATATATATTTTCATTGCTTACTACCTAGCTCTACTTACGTATCGAGCACTGTTGAAGTAAATACTGAAAACTGATACATAAAAAATTATATCTCCTTATAATATTTTATGTGGATACATGAAGTACTAATATATATATATATATATATATATATATATTCAAATAGTTGATGTGTTGATTTATCATCTATTATCTGGATTAAAGTAGTTTATCAAAGTCAAAACAATGCCCACACTCTATAGTGTGAGCATATAAGGCGTTAAGCGTGCTGTTGGTGTTAATCGCTCTTTTATGCTCATAAATCCGCTTGTCCAGACTACGCTGCGTCTCCCCTATGTAGATCACAATCAAGACAAGCGATAGAGTATATGCCAGCTTTGACATTAGAGGTAGTGTTAACTTTAGATGTTTTGATTAAAGTTATAATACTTGCTGAAGTTAATTGTGTTATGTTTAGGCCAAGTTTATTAAGTTTTGTGTTAAATAACTCGGCAGTTAATTGGATAACCACGTGGGCTGACGACCTGGGTGTGCCAAGTTCGAATCCAGTCGATTCCATGAAAACACTTTTACTTATGGATGTTGGCAACCATTACGTTGTGCCTCCTGCAAAGAAAGCCGACAACATAATTACACCGATCAACAGAGTTGTACTCTTCATACGCATACACATCTACTTTTTAAAAAGTTTCTATTCTACTTACTCTGTTCTCTAAGATTATTTCATGTACGTAGATTTATATATTTTTCCCAAATACGCCCTTAACGGCCGGACTCTATTTACAATATTTCCTGAAATACTCAACCCTCCTACATTCCAGTTTGACTTTTCAGTTGGAATGCAAAATTGGTATAGGAGCACAATGGGAAATAGATAATATTTTTTCTTTTAAAGCTGGTTCTCTCCTCATTACGAACCAGTGTAATTAATAAGAAACTTTTTTCCTCCCTCATATCTCATATGTATTCATGCACTAATGTATGTAGTGCTGTTGGTATAGTCCCAACTCAACTTCTATTTTATTACATAACCTATGTCCTTGGTCACCCCTGACACTTTTCCTCTAATATTTCCCCATGAAATATTTCTTTTACTATACGTTCCCCTGTGCTCTTCCTCCTCTCCTCTTGCCGTACACATCCTCTTGCAGGATGCTTTCATAAAAATACCTTTATAAAAAGAATCTTGATAATATTCAACTTTTGTTTTCTAAACTTATGTTTTTTTCTATTTTATTTATATTTTTAAGGTTGTTTTTAATTCCTATTTTTATTTGATTTATTTTAATTTATTTTAATATCAATTATTTCTTTTATATTTATCTGATATTTTTATTTTGTAATTTTAATTTTTATTATCATGTTCTGATTTTTATTTTTGTTTTTTATTTTTTATTTTAATTTTGTATATTATTAGTTTACTATTTAATTCTTTGTTTTTTATTTATTTATCATTTTTTAAATATATTTTTTATATTTTTATATTTCGTTATATTGTGTATTTTCATTTTTATTTTTATTTTATTAATTTATTTATTTTTATTTAACCATTTTATTTTATTTTGACCTTTTTATATATTGTTTATTTTGTATATTTAATTTTTATTTTTATTTGTATTTTTATAATGTTTAGTTATTATTATTATTATAATTTTATAATTTTGTTTTTTATTTTATATTTGTAACTTATTCCTTTTTCTCATGAGTGTATCTGTGGCTCTTTCTGTCAATAGATGTACCTCTATGACGAGCTTTTTATTTTTTCTTTGAATTAATGTAAGACGTGGTGCTTAAAGCGCTGATGAAGCTCGTTTTGGAGAAGCTTTCTTAATTTATTAAATAAAATAAAAGAAAGTATTACCAACATGTTTTGAAAACGATCGTACACCATACTAGACTTGATGTTCTAATTCTTGGAACAACTGTAATGTTCTAATTCATTGAATCCTTATATATATATATATATATATATATATATATATATATATATATATATATATATATATATATATATCGATATTTCAATTGTAACATATTCGGATAACGTGACCAGTAGTGAATAGTTATATATCTATGCAGATGTGGCCCAATTATAAAAGTGGAAACATATACGTGTAGATGATCAACTAGAAAACAAATATATATTATTTGTATCCCCTAAGAAAACCTTCTAGATGGACATTGTTAGTGTAGTATTAACACAGCATGACGTCGCCAGCTATAAATGCATCGTTCTTTTTGATTAAGTTGAACATTCATATGACGTAAAGCTGCCGAATAAAGTGTTAAGAATTATCGCTGTGTATTTAGTAGTTCAGCGGTGGCCGAGTAGTTCTAGATATCAGGATTTTAGTTGTAAAATACTCAGAGCCCGGAGTTTCGAATTGCGTCACCAGTAGTGAATAGTTATGTTCTCATGCTGATGAATCCAATTATAAAAGACGAAACGAATGCGTACATAGATAATCAAGTAAAAAAAACGATTGTTTATTTATATATATGTATATATATACACATTAGAAATAGAGGTATATATTCAGAGCCATATCCTGAATCAATATTAGGTAGATTATTTAGATACGTATGTGCCACAATGCGTGAGATTTGTGGGGAGATGATGACTCCCCACTGCATTCATGGGCATTGTGCAAAACTTGCGCTGAAATTTCGGAAAAGAAGGAAAGTTCAACAGAGAGATTCTGTACTCGTTGTGATCGTGACACCAGAGCTGACAAGTGAAATTTAAATGTCAAACAAATTCAATGCCAGGTTTCGGTTTATGGAGTCACAGATTAGAATATTTGAGTTAAACAAACTCAATACATATTACCCGAGCGCAAAGAAGCAGCTGTACTATGACTGCTTCTGTCTCCCCCTTCCTTTTTCTCTTTCTCTCTTTCTCACTCGCTCTGTCTCTCTCTCCTTCTCTCTCTCCTTCTCTTTCAGTCACCCTCTATGTCTCTTTCTCTCTCTTTAGCTGGTAGAGAGATTTTAACGAAAGAGTCGACTGAAACTTTGAAGGTGGCGTACGCACGTTGAGGCGTTCTACTTTAGTCCAATAATGTATTCAGTGAAAATAAATCTAATTTATAAGAAAACGAAAAAATGCTTTCTTTCCTTATTACAAATAATATTCTTTTACAGAACAGAAGGTCCCTCCCAGCTAGCCGGTTCCAGAAGAGAAGGCGACAGCGATTATCGTCTAAATGATGATTGCTCACTGGTAAGAACGGCGAGTAAATTACGTTCACATGCAGCCAGACGTCTACCGTTCGACATTTCGCCACAATTCATCCCTAAGATAAACGATCCTGCCCCATTGATGCCGCGACAAGGATAAACGTTTCGAAAAGGTCTGCCGCCTGTCGAATGACTCGTGCTACATTGGTGCCGGTCCCAAGATTAACCAACGTCCCAAGGCAGCCGTGCCACATTGGCACTGTGCCACATTGGTTCCGCGACCAAGATGTACCCCAACGGCAAGCCGACCGTGCTACCCGTATATTAAAAGTTGAGAAGAGACGGAACACTATTATGGTGAGGTAAACGTGCTCGAAGCTATTTCATTGCATTTAAAACTAAAAATGGAGATAGATACCGTGACTATTCTTATTAGAAAACGATATTACCCGTAGTATAAGGATAATTATACTTCATTGTGATTATAGGTGCATAAATATACGGTAGGTTTGATGTTGTGATTTTATTGTATTAATGATTTGAAAATGTAGATAGACTCCTAGGATCATATATATATATATCACAAATGAAGAAGAATGGAAAGGAATTAGAGAAGCTAAAGTCAAATCATAATTCAATTCAATTGCTCAGAGCAAGGTATATTCCGCAAAAAAGGCAATTTATTCAAGTTAAATTTTCCTTAAGCCAGGCTTTTCGAAGATCAAAATCTTATCATCAGAGGAAGTCGCTGGGATAGATAAGTTGGCAAAGGCCAAGATTTAAAATTTGAAAAAATAAAATAAAAGTTGTAGGGGGAAGAAACACAGGGCAAAATTCTGCCCGAATGCAAGCAAATGTCCGATTGCTAAAAAGTCCGGTGTCGAAAAGTTCGCTTTTAGTACACCACTTTATATATATCACAAAGATATATTAGCCAGAGTATATGAATAAAAATACTGAGTTTTAATCAACGGGTGTTCAACAATATATTATAATTCATACTCGCGCTGTATAATATTATTGTATTCATAACTAAGTATATTGGGGTAGGCTCCTATTAGCCATGAAATGTTCTAAAATAATATTATCAAATATACTGGAGTAAGTATATTTCATTTAGATAAAACGCGGTACATAGATATCGTGGTGATCACGTTGGAAATGTGGGTATTTTTAAATGTATTCTATGACAATAGAGATATACATCTATACTAAGATATATACTTAAACTTTATTACCGATATTACATGGGAAAATAGTTTATATCTTGATCAAATTATATACAATAATATTATGAGAGTTAAGAATATAAACATACTTAGTTTTACCTGATTTTATTTGATTTTT
Organism: Sepiola atlantica; assembly: GCA_963556195.1. Taxonomy (NCBI): domain Eukaryota; kingdom Metazoa; phylum Mollusca; class Cephalopoda; order Sepiida; family Sepiolidae; genus Sepiola; species Sepiola atlantica. Next base: position 109,068,708 of record OY744528.1, on the reverse strand, counting down.
ACTATACATTTATGGACATTTAATAATAAGAAGAAAAATAATAATTCGGGTTCAGGGCTGGGAGCAATAGTATATAGTAGTCTTCAAACGTTTTTCGTAAAAACCGATATAACTGATATTCAATCGACATGACAAATATAAGACGATAGAAAATAATACTTTAATAAATAAAGAGGAACTAGATTTATTTCGGTGTGTTTAATCTATATAATACTAAAAGTCTATTGTTCTTGTATGTTTGCAATCAGCTTTCAGCTTTCCGGTTTTCAACATCCGGTTGCGCATGCGTAAATAGCATCGTCTTCAATCTGTTATTCCAATTCCGTTATTCTCTATTATGATTAACGAACGCATGAAATTTTCCTTCTGGAAATTTTTAAACAATTTCATTTAATTTCATCAAATAGTTTATTTGTTTTCTTCACGGCTAAAAACATTCAACGGGAGGACTTCGCAAAGTCTGTCGCAGTTTCAAAAAAACTCCTCCCTTTTAAAAAACAAAAACAAACAAACAAAAAAACAACACTCATTATTAATATCAGCCATACTAGCGGTCGGTGAACGAAACCACCTCCCACTTTCCCTCTCATAGATTTCACCACTCCTACTCCCTCTGTTTTCGTTACGTACGCGAGAAAGCCTGCTGTACTCCCTTCCTTTCTCAAATCGCCCTAACCAACCACTTATAATTCAGTAACTGTAATTAAAAAAAAAACAATTATAATAAACAGAACGACTCATAGAAATCTATCTATATTCTATTTTCATTTTAATATACTTTCATAGAAATGCTTCTGTTATGTAAAAAAACCTATTTTCTTTATGCCACAAGTATCACGCTCATACATGAATTCCATAGCTAATATAACAAACTGACCCAACGGGTCACGGGTGGTCTAGTTCTGGAATAAACCCATGTGTTTATGTGTTGCATAGTATAACGTATGTAGCTGAATAAATGAAGAGAAAAAAATGAATGTAACCTGTGTGTCCAAATTTACAGAACTATATATTTCCAAACTGTTAAACATTCAATTATTGACCAGGTTCAACGTCTCGTAATAAAGCTGAAAGGATTGGAATCGGTGTTTTCCGATGATATAGCCGTAAGCCAAAATTAAATATATGGGTTTAATTGTGCATGGAAAATTTCCCTTGAAATAAACGATCATATTATATCCGCGTTATTTTCTTTTTTTTTATATTTGCAACAATGAAAATGAATAAAGAATCGACAGGAAATAATTACGACAACATATCGTATATTTTTCCGTTCAATTAACGAATCAGTTTATGTTAAACTTGCCTCAAGAAAAAAACATGTTTAGAACTGCGTTTCGCTTTACCTGAAAACCAAGCAGGAGGATCCGGTCATTAAGTGCAATCTAATGTCATGACGACCGCGGAACGTAACGAATCCCAAATTGCTCCATAATATTGGAATTTTACAGCGATTGTCTCCATATTCTATTCCCTGGATCTCGATAGCAAAATATATTCGTATATTGCGTAAAATTATATGAACATTATGTCGTAACTTGTACGATTCCACTTGTTTGAACCATAATATTTTATATTATTTTTAGGTTATTACCTCAAAATTAGTGGGCATTGTTGAAATGACATTCTGCTCTATAAATGTAAGAATCTAATGCGTATGTAGACGCGTAAGTGGTGTAAGCTAGTGCGTCCAATTTAAGTTGCTTCGCGAGGGAAATCAGTTTCTTAGTTAATCTTTTGTTTTCTTGTTTTTAAATGCGCCTCCATGAACTCCATTAAAATTCTGCCTGTAATGTAGAAACTGGAAATAAGAAATCACATTTATATATTTCCCGCGCATTCAGAGAAGGCGACATTTCGTCGTCATTTATTTTTCAGTACTGTTTTTTTGCTTGTTTAAATATAATTTATCTTTTTTTTATTAGTGTTTGTTTTGAATATTGTATTTTGTAAGGACAACCAACAGTTATTATTTCGATGTGTATTCACTTCTTTTAGGGTAATTTCCTGTTTAAATAATTGAGTCGTCTTATGGAAGTGAATCGGTTACCTCTGTGATTTGAGGAATAGACAACTGATTTCTGGTTAGAATCACTTTAGTTTTGGAAGACCTCTTGATCGTCTTTGATGAGATTTAAATGAGCATGAAAAAAAAAGAAGAAAACCAGGATAAATGTAAATGTACAACACAAGTGTAGTTAAAAAACAATACATAAAAACATGTTTAGAGCTTGTGAGATAATCAGTATTATATACTAAACTCTAACTCGCACGAATGATACATACATATATGTTCATAAAAACAAGTTGTTATTGCTTTATCGTTAGCGAGAAACACAGTGCATACGAACTGCCTATCATTTTATTGTTAGAAGTCGTAACTAATCGACTTTCAATTGTCTATAAACATAACACGCAATTAATGAAATCAAATTATTATAATATATATATATATATATATATATATATATATATACACATATATATATATTTTTGTACTTTCTCGTTTTTTAATTTTAATTTAAATTTTTTTTCTTCTTCTCTTCTTAAGTGACCTCAACTAATGCAACGCCACATTGTGTATTGTCGGTTGTTGAAAGTCTTATTCCAGACATTTAATTTCCATGATGATCTATCAAAGAAGTACCTGCTTGGTAATGTAACACGTGTAGGAAAAAACATTTAATTTTAATAAATAACATTTGTAAGAAAAAGTCTTTAATGGTGATCATTGGTCTCCTGAAAAGAAATGATTTATTAATCTTTCATAAAATCGCATATAAATGCTCTGTACTCTGTAATCTTGTATCATCGAGCTTGTTTTTATTGGCACAACCATGGCTTCACTGAATGATATCTTTCATTAGTGAAAAATCTAAATATATATATATATATATATGTATATATATATATATATATATATATATAACTAGCGAAACCCGTGCCCAAGCGTTACCCGGGAAAGGTATATGTAATCAAGAAATTCCGGGCCTCAAAATTGAACTTCATGAGTTAAAACATTGAACTACGGAAGTTTTTCTATAATGTGTTAGAGACAAGAAAAACATGAAAACTATTGCAATGATGAAGAAAATGTATGTATCGAGTGACTTAAAAATAAATAAATGGAAAGATGACCGAAGTGTACTTTTGGTGTATATGTCCGCAATCATAGTGGGATAGAGTTTATTTAACGATTAAAATCTGGACCTCAACATTTATCTACAGGAGTTCCAACACTGAAGTGCAGGAGTGATTCTAACATATGTTACACGAAACAGAACCCCCCCAAATAAGTATATATATATATATATATATATATATATATATATATATATATATATATATATATATATATATATATATGTATATATATAGCGTAACTTTAAAAACTATTATAAGCTGACTTGTTAATGTGTCGATCCTCTAAGTAGACTTATAATAAATAAAGTAAAGTAAGAACTTAGTTCAGAAAAGTGTTGAGTGGAGATTTCTTTATTTATGGAAATTAAACATAAATCGTAATCTGTATTATCGAACAAAATTCGAATTAAAAATCATCTTAACAAGTTGACATTTTAAAAGGTTACGCGACAATGTTATTAATGTGTTGCTACAAATATCGTATGACGCTAAAATGTTAAGTGTACATAAAAAAAGTAGTATATATATATATATATATATATATATATATGTAAAGTATTAATAATTAAGTGCGTGTGTTAGAATTGCAATACTGCTATTCATATATTCAATGTAACTGGAATGTAGTAGAAACTGGGAGTAGTTATCATTTGTGTAAAACATGTATACTAGATAACGGCGAAAAAAAGTAGAGGGAACATGAAACACAAACGGTAGTAAGGGCGAAAAAAATCCCATGAACGTTAGGTCCCAAATTATACTGTTGGCAGTAGGACTAGATCTAATAATTAGAGTGAATGCTGCCTTTGTACAAGGTATAGATGGGAGAAGCTGTTATGTGGAAACAAAGTAATAAAGAGAAATTATTTACCATTTGAATTATTATTTCGCTGGGCTTGAGGCTGTTACAATAGAAGTTAGATACAAGTGACTTCATAATGGTGTGTTTTTAACTTTCTGTTTAACGTTGTTTCCGCTGTGGGTTTCGAATCTTTGTGTTAGCGATGTTTCTGACTAAGGGGGAATAACTGATGGGTAAACTGATGTTTAGTTTGAGCGCGTTGTAGAATATTGTTTTATACTTTGCTGTAACTAATATTAATGCTGGAGGTAAAAGTTTTACTGATAGTCATACGAAGATAGACTTTGAGTAACTCATTAAATACTGTTGTATGGTCACGTTTATGATACCGGAGTTAGTGTGTTGATATTTTGTGAATGAAGTCGTAACAATTGTTTAATTTCTGGTTGGCCTTACTAAAGGTGAGGCTATGGCTTATCTGTCCTAAATGCGTTTTTTTCTTTGATTTCATGTAAGACGTCTTGCTAAAGGCGCTGATGAAGACGCGTATATTCATTTATAAAATGAAATAAAATAAAGTATTTCCAAAATGTATTGGAATATATATATATATATATATATATATATATATATATATACATATATATATATATGTGTGTGTGTGTGTGTGTGTGTGTGTGTGTGTGTGTGTGTGTGTGTGTGTATCGAGGCAGCATTTTTTCTCAAAGGCACGTATTATTAAAAATAACCGACAACTCGTGGCTGGATATTTTAGTATGAATCCCTTCCATTTTCAAGATTAAAGTCCTGGTCTCGGATGAGAGTTGGCTGATGAATCTGCCAATTCTAATCCGAGATTAGGACATCAATCCGAAAAATGGAAGGGATTCATACAAAAATATCCAGACACTAGTTGTCGGTTATTTTTAATATATATATATATATATATATATATATATATATATATATATATATATAATTTATATGTATATACTTTATGTATATAATTTATGTAAAATCTGTACATTACATATTTCAGAGTCGTACCGCGGTTTCATCCAGATAGACTGACTTTTTAATTTTTTTGTAAATCGCCTATAGCCTATAAAGGAATATTCATCGTCTCGAAATCAAAACGCTATTCCCCGTGGTGTTTGATTTCGAGACGCTGATGATCCCTTTATAGGCTATAGACGATTTACAAAAATATTTAAAAAGTCAGTGCAACTAGATGAAACTGCGGTACGACTCTGAAATAGTTTATTAACCCATTAACTTTTCTGTTCGGTGTGAAACATTCTACTAAATTCTTCCACACATTTCTATCATAAAAAATTGTAAAACAAAAGCAAAACCTCTGGAACTGAATCTATACTAGGTAAGCTTTAAGTATCATTAGTTATCTGCGTTCCAACATTTTAGAGATAATCTTATTTACCTGAGATCAAATATGACGTTGTCTTCTTTTGAAAATGATGTTAGTTTATACGTTTTTATCGAGGAATTCAAGATTGTTCGAACATTATATGAATAAATAGATATACCCTATAGCTAGTAGTCACGAAGCTTTGCAAGAGTTGGCATCTGAAACCCCGATAACCTTGCAAATCTAACAAATAGTTTAATGATGTGTTTGTATTATCTTTAAAATGTATATTTTTATATTATAGTTATATTTTAGCCTTCCAATAACGTGTGGAACTATTGTTAATAAAAGGTGTAGCTCTTAGCAAATAGCTTGCACTTTAATTGAACATAGAAACTGCAACTCGAATAGTGAAAACATTCAGATTGGGACATGAACTTTTCATTGTTTTCTTCATATTCGAACACGCGAAATATGACCTCTTGAATTAATCTTCGTTGGAATTACCACTATGTTCTTGACCTCAAAGAGAATGGACACCTATCTTTTTAAAATTGATTATTCTTAAACATATTCAACTTAAATCATTCAGTAATAAAGCAACAGTAATATATGGCTATACTGTATTCAGATAAATTTCGAATAGTTTAGCCAATTTATCGACAGGTTTGAAAATTCATGCATGAGTCAGAAATAGATGGTGATGAATTGAACAAATACGTTCGAATATTTGTGTAATATTATTATATGTAAGTAACGACTTTTTCTGGAATAGTATGACTTCATATAGAATACATATCAGAAGGAATACTAATTATAATAAATAAATATCAGAATTATAGGTATAGTATATATAATGAACATATATATCTATATAGAGAAAATGTAATGGATTGGTTATATTTCCCTATATATATAGGTTCGGTATATATATATATATATATATATATATATATATATATATATATATATATATATATATATATATATATATATATATGTGTGTGTGAGGGGGAGGGTGTATGTGTGTGTGGGTGTGTGTGTATTGATGGAATTACCACTTACATAAGTAAACGCATCAATATGCACTTTGGAATATATATTCTAGGCAACACTGTGAATACAATGAACACGTATTCTTTGTAAATAGTACCATTGATGCAGTCTATATATATATATATATATATATATATATATATATATATATATATAAATATACAACGATTTTTGTATGTGCTTATTAAAATCAATAACTATTGAACGAATTGTGAATATTAGAATAAGTATCGATAGAAACATAGTGACCAACAATATATTTTTATGTCTATAATATTTGTAACTGCAGTATTGAAAATTATCCTGGGTACGTATTTATATCCAGTAAATGTATATATTGAGATATTTCAACGAGTGTAACTCACACATTGCTTTGATTTATCAACTAAAATGTAATTCCATTATAGATACATACATACATAAATTACATATATATGTATGTATATATATATATAAATATATATATATAGATATATTAATATATATATATATATATATATATATATATATATATATATATATATATATATATATATATGGAGAGAGGGAGATAGAGAGAGTTAACGCAACCGAAATAAAGAGATAGATAAATAAATTAACGGTTATATAGATAAGTAGATGTGCATTCATAGTTATATAGTTTTGCATATAGTAATTCAACTTTTTTTGTTTTCATATACTTATATATATATATATATATATATATATATATATATATATATATATATATGCAGATAGATAGATATTTGTAAACTCATACTGATATGATAAGCGGAAGTTTAGATCTAGTCTTAAAGATAGTTCACCGAATACATCGCAGCGCACGTCTCTCGATTACAAGAATGAAGAATGAGGTTCCATCACGCAAGCAATGATTAATAGGCTCACACTGAGCGCCCAAAGTAGCATTCAAGTTGCATCGAGTACGCGCACTTTCCTGTAATACGAGCTTAGGGTTATTTTCTTTCATTCAGCACTTGAACCTCAAATGTTGTTTGTTGTTAGCATATGAGCTATGCAATGCGGACGCAATTTAAAGTATAGGTAATACTCGAAAGACAGCAATTCATAGGTATCCCCTATTTAAATCGCTAACTCTCCACCTCATTATATATATATATATATATATATATATATATATATATAAATATATATATATATATATATATATATATATATATATATATATATATATATATATAGTAATCCAGGTAGGATAAATATCAACAGGGTAGAAATCTAAAGGGAATCAAACGAGCTTGTTAAAGAGTGCTCAATAAAAATATAGAATTGTATTGTGAATGTTTTTATTACAACATGTACAAGGTCTGCTACACTGGCATGTCGATGTTATCGATCTACAGCTATCAAGAGCTGAGGTCTCATCAGGCAGAAAGTGTTTTGTTATCCAACCCGTTCGCTGAATTCCAGGAAGAATGGAGTCAAGCAAAGAAGAAGAGGAAAAAGAAATAAAAGTCATGTGACCGATTTTTTTAATATATTTGCCGTTAGAAATTCATATTTTCATTTTCTTATCCAACGCTGAGCTGGGGTAGAGGAGGTGGCGAGGAAAAGAAAAAGAAAAAAGAAAGAAAAATATATTGGCTGTTAGAAAAGCTTAATTTACAGCTATTCGTATTTTTATTTTTATCCAACGCTGAGCTAGGGTAGGGGGGTCGAAGGAAAAGAAAAAGAAAGAGAAAGGGAAAATAAGGGAAGAGGGGTAGAGAGGGGTTAAGGGTGATTGTCTATAGCCATTTAGGATTTGTCGCGGGCTGAGAAGGGTTAATGTAGGATGTAATTTAAATTAAATTCATATTTTTATTTTTATCCAACGCTGAGCTGGAGAAGAGGGGGCCGGGGGAAAGGAAACAAGAGGGAAAGCGAAGATAAAGAAAGAGAGGTAAATAAAGTGTTAAGAGTGTATGTCTGTAGCCATTTAAGAAAGTTGTCGTGGGTTGGTGTGTCTGTTTCCTGTACACGGCCGGCATTGTTTTAATCTATTTCAATGCACACGTTAAACAGTTACCCGACAAAAAGCCTAAAGGGATATTTAGTTTAAATTATTATTAGTGATGAATGCATTTACTTTTGTTTAGTATTTGACCATGTAATGATGATTATTCCTAGTAAAAATTGTGCATAGATTTATGACCTAAGTATTAATAAATTATGCTGTTATATTTTGATCAATTAGTATTTAATTTGTTTCCTCGAGAAAAAAAGGAAAATGTTTCATGTAAGAAATTTAAAAAATCAAATAATCATCGGTATGTATCGCTGACAAATAATATACCTATATATATATATATATATATTTATAGTCATCCACATACAGCCTGTTTCGCTGTATATATATATATATATATAGATATATCAGCCCGAATATATATATATATATATATACATATATATATATATATATATATATTTCACTTTACCATATATATATATATATATAAACGTAAATGATGTGTTGCAACATTTAAATTACCTACTATCAATAAATGCACACAAACACTAATCATTGCTACCTTCCAAATCCATAGAGTAATACAATAATTTCAAGAGGTTATAACCTTTACTAAAGACGAGTGAAATACTTATATTTGTTTATCTTTGAGAGTCAACTTGTTGATATCAGGTTATACTTATATACAAACATGGTGATAACACGAACATAAACATTTTTATAATAGCTGAGATTTCATCAAGTCTAACATTTCAAATGAACTGTTATTTTTAAGAAAAGCCGCCATTAAAACTCTCCGCACACTTTGCAAAGATGAACGAAATTGTGTGTATTACTTCTCATCACACTTTTGTAGTTTCACACTACTTCTCTTGTTATTTTTTGTTGAAATATCCAGAGTATACAAATCGCTAAAAATGAATAAATGTTATTAATCATATACTTTTAGTTAAAACTTTATTCATTGACACATGGTTGTTCTATGAATCATAAAAGTCTCAAGGGAAATTATTGTAGCGTTTTTGTAACATTATAACGAAACTAATAGATCATTACGATATGCATTAAAAAAACTATAACTATCTGTTATTGGAGTTGTTAAAAATTAGATATCGAGAAAATGCAACATGTAGCAGGTACATGACTAGTATTGGCATTAAATAACGACTATGCCAACCAACACACCAGTAGTAAAACATTGACCCACTGTTATCTACTAGTAATGGTGCAAGGGACATGTATCCACCCATCGCTGGAAGACAATGTGACACAATTTTATTGTTTCTGTTCGTCGAAATGCAACTAGAGTATCACTATAATATCATCACAACACCCTCACTTTTACTTTAATATATATTCAAAATGATATATAATTAACGATATATAATCTAAATTATAGACATCACTTCACAATCAATACGGAAACTTCAGGTTTGACAGTAGAAATCAAAGACGCGCATTCACCAGGGATTTACATTATCATATAAGTTTACTAAATTACATAGAAACTCTCAAGTATATTACTTCAAACAGAGTTATGTTAACCGCTTGCACGACCTAACAATATATGTTCTAATGTATAGGGGGACGTGTTAAATAAATGTCCGATATATTCATTTATCTGTAGATAAACAGGCATTTATAAACAAAAGCGCTTTGTAACAAAGAGTTATATTTTAGTTTATGACCAAATTTAGTTTAGTTGACATCTGACTGTCTCGAGAGCAAACAAATGGCACCATAAAGTGTGCACCTTTCTCTATCGTAAACCATACATCAGTATTGTTGCAGTGGAAAGCATATATACAAAAATAGCGTAATAATAATACAACGTTAGTATACTGTTGTTGTTATTTTATATCTATTTAAAATCAAAACCTCCGTAAATCGTCGGGATAATACTCTAATCTATTATATAACTACCAAGTAATACGTAATAGTTGTAACAACTCCCCATTTAAAAATATAGACAGCCATTTTGTTTTGTTAATAATATTCAATTATTTCTGCAGTCTGAACATAAAAGCGTCAAAAGCTGCTACTAAACAGGATATAAATGACTGGCATTGGTACTAATATAAACCCTTTCATCTTGTATCATAAATCTAAGTGTGTATTTCGTGTTATTCTTTTTATCTTCCTTTCCTTACAGATCAAGCACAAATCAGTAATGTAATCAGTTCAAGTATCTGATCAAACGTTAATACGTTTTGATATTTCCAATATATTTGATTTGAACAGCAAATGAGCCGTCAGGATAACATAAATATTGTAAATAAATCAATAAACCCTAGGACAAATTTGTAATAATTATTCAAGACATGTACGCCTTCTTTTATCAATATGCTATTTTTTATATTTTGACTCTAAAATAGGCTTAAATAAGTATCTACGGTTTCAAACTTTTTAAATAAAAGCCGAGTAAAATTAGCAGAACACAGTTGTGTACATTGTGGAAAATACTTTAAAATGATGATGATATATATATATATATATATATATATACAAAAACATAGTTAGTAGAAATCTTACATCCAGCTTTACACGCCTTGCCTACGAAAACGGCCAGGGCATTAATATGTAATAAAAACATGCAGTATGTGTGTCTTTACAGCAAAACCCCAAATAGTACAATGTCAACCATGACTCAACACAACTTTGCATAAATACTGCGGGGCCGTTATGCAGATATTGTAATCTTGAAGTCGAAATGGCCTGAAGTACTCAAAGGCAATGTATATACATTTCGGTGAAATGCTGAATTTGTTTTAAATAAAGGCGTTTAGAGTTAGCATAGTGAATGTTAGATGAAATCAAATTTAAAATATAAAATATAATGTCAAAATATTAATAATAGTTTGCCAGCGTCCAGACCTCAATCTGTTTGCTCGGCTTCTATTTTATTAATTAGATGGAAATGTTGCATTACATCTCATCTCACAAAATTATTTTCGTGAGTATACTTGTGTGGTGTTGAATTTCTGTAAACATTCAGGCCGCTACCGCTCCCCGCCTCCGTAGCTGCGTCCTGATCCACTTCCATACCTGTTTTCCCGCTAACAGCGACAGTATTATCAAGCTTAATTCGTTTTGCAGGGGGATCGAAGTACTCGTCGAGTCCCAGGTAATGCTTTGCCCTGAGCGCAGTCCGGGATATAGCTCCGAGCACACCAGTTCCAGCAGAGTCTTTGTAGAATTGTTCATCCGCTTCCCTTGTCTTCCTTTTTCCGTAGTTTAGGTCGTGACGTTTCGCTGCCCAGTCAAGTTTGTTTAGCGGCGGTAGGAAGCGTTTTGTTTTCAGGTCAGTTCCAGGGCCCAGGAATCTGTGGTACGGTACTGTCCACTCGCGACTGCGATACTTTCTGCACCTACGTGTCGGTGGCATCCTTTTTATACTGTTTTTAGGTGTTGCGTCATCTTTATTTATAGAATTATTATTGCGTCATCTTCAATTATTATATATGGATCACAGCTATGACGCATTGGCACTACCCAATTTATTCCTCAGTCGCAGCTATGACGTGTTACGCTTTGGTGTATTCGCCAGTCACTGGGGGATACGATACAATAGCCAGTGACTGGCGAATACTACAATTTAATACAGAGATAAAAGAATTGAAAATATACTAATGTAAGCTATTTTACATTAAACTTTTAAAATGATCACATATATAGTAAGCATTTTTAATACGTGCATTCGACGCCTGCCTTTATTGTCAACCCGGCTGCAGTTCATTTCTTGATTCATATTGTAATATATTTCTGCAATGAGTTGACAGGTAAGAATATGATCAGCAATAGTGATGAACATTTTAATATGGAAGTGAATTGATAGAGAAGTAATGTTATATAAATACATTTAGAGTCATTTATTAGATAATAAATTGAACAAAATTGGATCTGTGTATTGACATTGAATTAAACATTTACATGTTATGCGAACTATTTGGTTTTGAATGTTTAATTGCGAACATAGTAGACGTTGAGTTGCAGAATTGTGAATAATCTAACAAAAATCAAATACAAACGTGAGGCAAAGTTTATGCAATATTCATATACAGGTTAATTTTTTGTGCGTATCTACAATAAGCAAAATAATGAATGATGTGAACGCTACAGCTTGTGATTTACCATCTTATTCAAATATGTGTGTGAAGAAATAATGAAACCAACTCCGCTACTTGTATTATATAATAACCGTGTATTTATTCCTGCAACGGATTTTAATTCAGTGCCTCATACTAAACAAATATAATATGAGACCATAGAATAAAGGAAGAATGTTGTGCAGAAAGTTAAGGCACGGGTGACCACAGTATCATAACCTGGTGGTGCAATACATGTACATCAGCGAACAATGTCGAAAATAAGACAGATAGATCAAACAACGTGGATTTCTTTCGGTAACACCTAAGTAAACAACGTCAATTCGGTATTAAACAATCAATAAATGTAATCTCTACATCTAACAGTTTAGTGTGTCCGACACATTCAAGCTCTTAGAAAAAGTCTGTATTTGCCGAATTGTAGCAAATGCTAAATAATATATGTATATTTATTTCGTTAAAAAAACTTATTGAAGAGCAACGAATAACGATACTCTGTATAGAGGTCCAATAATTAATCAGGCTATTTTTATTTTTACTACTCATTAAAACATCACGAGCCTTTCTTATTTCTTTTCTAGCATAGTAATAAAATTAATAATATCATTAATATAACCAGAAACAGCCTACAAAAAGCATATATATATATATATATATATATATATTGTTTTTACGGTTAATTAAGTGATAAAATACATGTAATTTGCATAGTTTACATATTTATTTAAACGTAAAGTGTTGAAACAAGAAATGAAAATATAGCATGATGTTTAAGCCATGACTTTTCAAAGATTACGCTTTCATCGTCAGAAGGTCTGACCAATAACAAGTTAAAATTGGTTAATTATTAGAGGAGAATATATATATATATATATATATATATATATATATATATATATATATATATATATATATATATATATATATAGTATTCCAGGTAGAGTAAACCTCCACAGGGTAGAAATCCAAACGGAATCAAACCGGGCTTACAAAAGAGTTCTCAATAAAGATATAGAGCTGTATTGTGAATATTTTATTCGAACATGTACAAGGTCTGCTACACTGGCATGTCGATGTTATCGATCTACAGCTATCGAGAGCTGAGGTCTCACCAGGCAGACAGTTTGTTTTACTTGATCCTACCTGGTCGGTGAAGTCCAAGAAGAATGGAGTCCAGCAAAGAAGAAGTGGAAGAAATAAAAATCATGTGACCAATTTAAAAAAATATATATATATGCCGTTAGAAAAGTTTAATTTTCAGTAATTCATAATTTTATTTTTACGTAACGCTGAGCTGGGGTAGAGAAGGGCCGGGGGAAGGAAAAGAAAGGGCAAGAGAAGCGAAAGAAAGAGAGGTATGGAGGGTGTTTGGGTGTGTGTCTGTAGCCATTTGAGAAGTTGTCGTATCTGATGTGTCTAGCTAGGATTCATGGCACGCGACCGATATTTGGCAAGTTTTGTTCCGTATTGGGGGGGGGGTTCAATTCCTTAATGCAGACGTCTACGTTATCGCGGCAAAAAGCTTAGAGTGATAAATAAATTTAATTTTGTGTAGTATTTTACAATGAATTAATAAAATATAATTGTGATTATTTCTAGTAAAAAAACGTATATAGATTTATGACATTAGTATTAACAAATTTTACCGTTATATCTTGATCAATTGATATTTAGTTTTAATTATTTTGATGGATAAATAAATGTATTTTAAGTCTAAGTAATATTTAGTAGTTAATTAATAAAACATAGCGGTAATTGCTTTTATTTTTAGTAAGAGTCATATATGAAATTAATTGCAGTGGTATTGGTGAATTTAATTCTAGATAATATTTGATAATGAGTTAATAAAATATAATGGGGCTTATTTTTAGTAAGAATCGTATACAAATTCATGACATTGGTATTAATGAATTATACTATTATATTTGGTTTTACTTATTTTGGAGTATAAATAAATGTATTTTGATTTTAAATAATAGTTGGTGATTAATTAATAAAACATAGTGGTAATTACTTTTATTGTTAGTGAAAGTCGTATATGAATTGATAGATTTTATTATTCGTTGTGATTGTATTAAAAATGGTGGGGTTGAAATCTGTCAGAAGATTAAAGATAATATTGGTGGTAGGGTGTTTTAGTTAAAGTTGTTAAAATAATTTATTGTCCATATATATATATATATATATATATATATATATATATATATATATATATATATATATATATATATATATATATATATATATTATGCAAATATGATAAACCATATCTACTATTATGCAATTTATTTACATTTGCTCGACCCAAACAATCCATATTGCCACTAAAGTGTAAGAATCTACTATGGAGAACAGCACGATGAACGATATAATGTGTCGAAGGAGGTTGAAAGGTAACTAACAATAGGTGTACAATAGATTAAATATCAAACGTTTTAAAAAAAACAAAGAATATTGTGAAAAGGAAAATTGTCTTCAATTTGATTTGTGCTTACAAAACGTTATAGAATACCGTTATATAGCAATACTATTGAAATACACATACATCTCAATTATTCCTTTTCAGATATCGACATGTCAATTATCGCTTTACTCTAAAATGAACACTTATAGCCCCTTCAATGGTAAACGTCTTGTTCGTTGCATTTATTAAACACATGTATGTTATACAGTTATAATCACACCCATACGTGCTTCTTAGATCATCCAGTAATGATCTGCAAGTTTCGGTAAAATAATGTTTGAAGGCGGGGCACCTGAAAATTAATTTACAGACCTACCTTTTTATAACATACGTAGAAATTATTGATTTTAATCACAGAAGGCTCACGGACAGTGTATAATTAACTAAAGGTATCACGCTAAGTAGAAACGTCCATCAATGAATAAAAAAGACAATTTAATGTTAATGTG
Organism: Sepiola atlantica; assembly: GCA_963556195.1. Classification (NCBI taxonomy): domain Eukaryota; kingdom Metazoa; phylum Mollusca; class Cephalopoda; order Sepiida; family Sepiolidae; genus Sepiola; species Sepiola atlantica. The sequence continues at coordinate 109,053,349 of OY744528.1, read as the reverse complement.
ATTTAGGTAATCTTATTTTAAATGTACCAATATATATATATATAGAGAGAGAGAGAGAGAGAGAGAGAAAGAGAGAGAGAGAGACGTTGTTACCCTTTCAGAAACTCTCCAATAAAATACATACCAACCTGTATTCCATATTTCAAAAGCCCATCAATTATATTGCAGATAATGTATGTGTGCGTTAAACATGAAATGGAACTTCTTGTTAACATCAGATCATAGTTATAGAATTCTGCATTAAAAATATAATGTTCTCCAGGAGATAAACCTATAAAATGTCTTTGTCGAATATTTACATTTTGCTGTCACGTACGTTTCAAAGTGTCGTGCTTATTGTGACGTTTCATGGGTGTATTCACGGAGTTTGGTAATGCCTGTGCATAAATATCTCGTTTAAAGAAACGCCGAGGCCTAAGTAAGGATTAAGGAATAATCCAGTGAAATGCTAACGAGAACTTATAAATATTGGTTGACCTTCGCTAAAAAGCTTCATTAACTTCATTCTGAATTGTGTCTCTTCGATTCTGTTTGCAATCTCACCATGCATAATGCAAGCGGACAAAAGTTAACCTGAAATTAAATCAACAAACAATTGACTTAAATGTAATTAAAATTTACATAAATATATTCAAAGTAAGAGACGTCGAGGATTATTTAGCTGGACACTGTGCAGGACAGCACACGCTTTATGCCTATAGCAATAATAGTTTCGAATAACAATAATGATTGTCACTAAAGTACACGTATTACATGTTATGCAATGTCCACCTACTCCTGGTTCATGTCATATTCAAAACGTTTAGCTAGTATTGTGACAAGATATCACACACTAAAATATTACTAAGGAGTATTGATATACTCCTCTCCAGGAGTTAGGCACACGGCCAGTTTTATCTTACTCCTACGAGTAAGATATGACCCAAGGCATTCCCCGGTAGGGACGCCTCAGACAGTAAGCAATAAACTTACTCCTCCCCAAAGAGGGGAGGCGAAGCCTGGGAAGGTGGACCTCCTAGAAGAGCACATGGCAGACCCATAGACCGGCGTAAATCAAGCCCAAAAGGCCAAGACAATACCAGTCTATGGGGTGCAGTATCCATCGGAACAGATACTACACTTTGATCTTAGCCAAAAGGCGTTATTTAACCCCTACCCACAATAGGAATATGTGACACAAGGTCGGAAAGTAAGATTTGAAAAGCCAGCGCTCGAGAAGGTGAGCACTCTGGCCATTAAAAATTGCCTGGGCAGCCCCGTCGGCATTCCCCGGTAGGGGCGCCTCAGATAGTAAGCACTTAACTTACTCCTCCCCAAAGAGGGGAGGTAAAGCCTGGGAGGGTAGGCCTCCTAGAACTGCACAGGACAGATCAGACCCATAGACCGGCGGAAATCAAGCCCCGAAGGCCAAGACAATACCAGTCTATGGGGTGCAGTATCCATCGGAACAGATACTACACTTTGATCTTAGCCAAAAGGCCAAGAAAAAAGGAGTAGCTAATACATTACAACATTAACATCTAAGTACACACTGCTATTCCCAAGACTACAATTAATATTACAATATAAAAATAACAATAGAAATACAAACAATTACTGATTAACTGAAACGGAATAACGCTACGTAACCCACATTTACAGATAACTATCATCATCACCATACACACTACTATTGCCACAATACGCAATGATTTCTATTGCGAGTTTTATGAATATCACTATTAGCAGAATTATTAATTGTTCTACATAAACAATTAGTTGAATTTTCACAAGAAGACACACTCTTACACACATATCTCGATATTTAGTCGGCTTTCTAACTAAGTCCCATTGCGGGAGGCATATCTATGGCACGTTGATCTGGATTTTTAGAAATAAGCAAAATATCTTCACGTGTGGATAAGCTATTCGTAATTACAAAAATAGTGTTTACTTTAAAAGTTATTATGCAACAAAAAATTGTTCAGATAAATGTGTATCTACAATATTTACCCTATTAAAGATCTGTCAAACTTGATTCGTAACATTCCGTTTACATCTTGTTTTTCTGCGTCCATGTTCGGAATAAAGACGACGTCATCATCATCATCATCATCATCATCATCATCATCATCATCATCATCATCATCATCATCATCATCACCATCGTCGTCATCATCACCATCGTCGTCATCATCATCATCATCATCATCATCATCATCATCATCATCATCATCATCATCATCATCATCATCATCATCATCATCAGAGCAGCAGCAGCAGAATAATCATTTGTGTATACCCTTTATTATTATTATTATTATTATTATTATTATTATTATTATTATTATTATTGTTGTTGTTATTATTATTATTATTGATATTATTATTATTATTTTTAGTCACTAGGAGTTTTCACACACGACAGCAATTGCTCATTGATAATCACCGGTGTTTACTCTGGAGACATAGTGTCATCACAACATACACTTACTATTGTTTCTAATTGGAAATTACGTTAAGCCTTCTCTGAGAGTGGGATGGCAATAAGCTTCCTCAATATCCCAGTCTTCTCCGTACTCTTTCAGTGCAGGCCTGGTTTGTGCTCTCCCCCTCGGTCTTTTACTTTTCCTTGACGCTTTACTACTATGTGTTGTGATGTATCATCCGAGGATGTTTCCATCATCTTTTTCATGGGGTGGGGATAGTTAATGATATTCCGTGCATTTTCTGTTCCTTTGGTTTCATGCGGTGGTATTCTGTCTTTCTGTGTTTGGGTTCTTCTTATCACAGCTTTCATGTTACCGGTTAGAATTCGTAGCTTATGCGGGTTAGTTTGCTAAGGATTTCAGCTGTTTTAATCATTGCCGTCCGTTTTATGCTCCCAGTCTTCTGGTTGATTCCAATTTCTCTCAGACTTTTTTTTCGGGTATTTCGTGATTGTTCCTAGTGCTCCTACGATTATTAGTAGTATATTAACTGTCTTCATACTCCATATCCCTTTCAATTCTTTGAGTAGTGTCGTGTATTTGTTTCGTGCGCCTGTCACCTTAATGTTCTACTTTGTAGGCTGCTATTACAGTAAATTTACGATTTAGTATGGGTTATCTTTCTTGTTGATGATAATAAGATCCGGTCTTCTGCGTGTATGGGTTTCTCTGTCTACAATTCAATAGTCCAGAGGAATGTGTTATTTTTGTGTTTCAGTACTGCCTCTTGTGTATGTGTGCACTATGTTGTCGTTTTATTTCTAGTTTCAGTCCTCCGTGAGTTGTTTACTGCGACGGTGCCTCTTGCTGTGATGGTTACCCTTGCTGTGTTCTGTGTTATGTATTTCTTAAGCTTTTTATTTGAGTTTTCCACACAGGCTTCTATACTTACCAGTACTCTTCTTATGGGTTTCTTTTCACGTAGAGTCTTTCCGTATCGTCTTTTATATGTAGTGTAGTTTTCAGGTGGTTATTCTTTTTGATAGATTTTTTCTTTATGATTTTGCTCTTGTTGTTCTTGTTCTTGTGTTTAGTTTTGTTGTTGTTGTTAATCTTCTTATTCTTGTACTTGTTCTTCTTCTTCTTCTTCTTCTTCTTCTTCTTCTTCTTCTTCTTCTTATTATTATTATTATTATTATCATTTATATATATACTTACACAAATAACCCTAAATACTTCTTACCTCACGACACAGTAAGAGCTGGTTGGCATATGCCCTGGGCTTTGATAGTTTACTCCTTCATCGATGTATTTACGCTATCTTGTACTTTACTCAATCATACATACATGTTGACCTAAGAAATACATGTGATAGCAAAGAGCTAGAGTATAAACAGGCTATGACTCATTTGCTATAGCTATGACTTCTAACCGTGCAGCGTCTCTCTCTATATATAATTAATAGACATGTCGTCTTTGAACGGAACACAGGTAAAATCAAACATAAATTTGCTGTTTCCACTTAGATCAACGAAACGATGAGAATGTGGCCCCAAGCAAATATACAATTCGTAGCTTCTTGGAGCTGTATTTAATCAATACATTGTAAATGACTAGAATACGTTATAACGAACATAGCGATAAGCAATACGATTGATTTCCTGCATGGTCGACGACTGACGTGGTTACTGTAATATCGCATGCAATAAGTGAATAACTTGACTGTGGTATTAGTTTCTCGAGCAATATACTTTAAAATATCAAAGACTGTATATAATGTCTGCCACAAACGTTTTATCAAAAGCGTACCTACTATGAATTACGTAGAAATGTCTTCGCAACCATTAAATTCGTTTTTTTTTGTTATCGGATAAAATAAATTAACTTATTGTTTATAGTCGGAAATGTATAAAGAGTTCGCCACAGTGCATCAATGATCTATTTTTGGGGTACACCACTCTATCTGATCTTCATTAATGATCTTTTAAATTAGTGCGTTACATCTACACAGAGAACACAATACTCTATGGCTAACCCGCGATGAACTGCAATAAAAATGAGCACTGGAGAAAGTGGATTTATATAAATACACCTCTAGAACAAGTATTATCTTCTCGCGCTCGAACGATCGAATTTCCGTTATACATCTATCGACATCAATTGCTCTCTTCTCGATGAATCCCCTAGTGTTGATGAGTACTTAGGACTGACGTTCACTCCAGATAAAAAATAGAATTGTATATCTAATCTCTCATAATTGTATAATGAAGAATCATACTTTTCGAGTACATTAGATCCTTAATTATTTGCTAGTATGCTTATGACGACTGTAAAGCTATACCGTCTATCTTTATTGAGGCTAATAAAAAAGTTTTTACCGTATTTTGTTGTGTCGGTTTTCTTATGTGTAAAACTTCTTTCGTCTATACATCAAACTGCTTTTTATACACTTTCTTCATGTCCGTCCATTCTGCTTCCTTTGGCACTTTTTATTCAAGACTGCGCCGATCACATCAAATAAAAAGAGCTTACAAACAAATTAGGTTCGTTACAAACTATTTTCTTTGGTTTGTTTTATTATATTTTTATGGTCTTAATCTTTTCCTTATTGTTCTCTTATGTTCTGAAAAGCGTCGAGGCATATCATTGATAGCTTTGTCTACCAGTCAAGTCAGATAGCATACTTTAGTTTGTAATAGCATTAATAGCCGGTAAACGTGCATATTGAATGTACCCATCTTACTAAGATACGCCCAATAATATGTATGATAGTGTCTTTAAATCGTTTTATCTGTCACATTCAAAATTGTAGTGGCATATAACTGAATCAATTAAGCTTACGCCAAATATACAATGGTTGTTCTTCTGTCACAGTTAAGTTTGATATGTAATTTTGATTGGTACACAAGGTTTAGCTTAGAATTACCACGCATCATTTGGCTTATTCTTACTACTGTTTACACCCTGTCTGTTATTTACACGACGTTCTAGCTGATACACATCTGGGCTGAATCTTTATATATAACCCAAGACAATAATACTGAACCCTTTATTTGATCCACTTATTAAATTACGTCTGCCGCGTCACACTTAAAAGAACGCGAACAATTTACACTCCTGAATTAAATGTAATTTAGAAGAGTAAACACTTGACCTTAGGTTGACCTTTGACACCATCGTAACTCTCGCTTCCCTTTATTTTATCATTTGGTTCTCACATTACATGAGCGATCTTACTGACAAAATGAAAAGAATTGCTGTTCTGTTAGTCAGAATATATCCATCTAACACTTATAGTTGGCTAGTTTTTTACCTTAAACTTATTTTAATTTCCTTACATCAGGTGGTTGCATGTCTTGTCTAGTGCGATTTCCAGAAAAAAAAACGGGTTGAGTTAGAAATTCCGTTAACATTTCTGAGTCCGAAACAAATATTCTGGAGCTTGACAAGATACATATCAAAATGGTCGAATGTTACATCGGCCAGAACGTTGTAAGAATAACATCGACTATTATAATTGAAGTCCCAATAATTAAAGTAATACACATTATCAATCTTCATCTAAAACATTCTGAAGTATAATCATCATATTCGTTCATCTTTCACGATTAATTTTAGAATATATTTTTCCTCTATCTTTCTGTTTTTTTATCCCAACAAAATGTATCGACTCGCAACGCTTCTATGTGAAAAATCAGCGTAGTTTTATTCTGTCACGTTTAAGTTTTAATTAGCATTTAACTCGGTCTGTAACGCTTCATTTTTAAAATAGAATGTTCGTTTATTTGCAAAGCATTTGTTCGAAATTGGCCTTGCTTTGGTCCGTCATAATTCAGTGTTAAATAGCAGCTTCCTAAGTCTGCCATAACCATTTTCCAATAGGCAAATTCAGTTACAGGATAGCCTCATCTTAAGAATATGTGTCTTTTTTTTATTTCCTGACATTATCGTATGAAGTGAATACTTAAGATACTTCACCAATATTCTATTTTTTTGGCAGTTTATTTGCCTGCAACTTTTAGACGCCAGCTTTTATTTCTGTATTCATCTATTTTTCTGCTGTGCGTTCATTGTTTTTTGTCTATATTGTTGATCCGTTTGTAATTATTTATTGTTTACTTGTATTCATTATTTTTTATTCACCTTGGAAAATTTGACAGACCTTGTCGCTTGGAAACGGATGTGGGGTGTTTCATACTATCCGCATATGCGTTTAATTGGGTGTTGGACTAGTTAGACGAGACAAAAAACGCCGGTATTTAAATATCTGTCAGCTTGTAGGCTTTAAGTCGCAGACAGACAATGTTTTTAACATATGTCGGATCAATCCATCTTTCCTTTCACTGAACTAAAGCGAATTGGAGATGAAGGAACGTCTGCTGAAAGGGCGGCTGGATAGAAAGTGCTAGAAAAAGGAAAGAGTAGATAGATAAAAAGCACGATATGAGAAAAGGTGGTAAATGTCTAGTTTTCTCACGTAAAGGATACTTCCATATCCCCTCTATATACAATCGGTGTGTCCCCCTTGCTCTCATAGCCGTCTCATTTTACTGTAGGTCATTTGTTATCTATTTCTATTGAGATGTTCTGCGTCTACTTATTTTGTATTTTTCATTTGGCAAACATGACAGATAGAAATAGGTAAGTAATGGTATAAGACAATCCTAATTGTTTAAATTTGGAATGCCAAAACCGAAATGGTAAACTAAGAGAACGGTAGCACTGTTTGTGAAAAACATGAACATATATTCCTATAAGTATATTCAATTTGCGCGTTTTACGATCTGAACACTATTTTAATAATTAAGCTTGGCAATCAGACAGTCTGACGAAGTGACTAGGAGTGCTTTTTACAACAAGCCGGTATAAACGATATGTTTAACGTGAGCATAGAACAGCAACGGGGTAAATGAGACTATAATTATACACTTCAAAGAGTATGGAAGATGAATATATAGAAAAATGAAGGGAAAAAAACGAAAATAATTAATGAATAAGTAAAGAAACACACATTGAATTATGTTCATATAGAAAACTGAACAGTAAATTCAGACAAACATTTTATTAGGAAAACCTTCCTTTAAAACAACTATAATAACTATTTTTTCATTTAAAAGAAACACAATTATGGCAGAGGTTAACATTTACTTTTCATGGTCCTAAATTAAAAGTTGTGTTTGTGAAAAAAATATCCATAATTCTCTCCGAGGTGTCACAAATTATAACAAAAAATATAAGTACAAACTTATAATTGCAAATTTGTTAACAAGTTGTCTTAGTAGTCGATTTATATGCATTTGAATTATTTGTGTTTCATTTTATAGAACTACTTATTATTATGAAGATTAAGAGCATCAGAACTTATACCGTTCGCATAATTAAAAATAGCGACGGAAATTCCTGATTATTTAACCTCAAATAGTGTTACGTAGCTAACACGAATTGCTGTCTCGACTATTGAAGTTGGTCAAAACAAATATTCTATTATTATCCAGTAAGGGCGTTACAAAATACAAAATCACAAATATGTTTAAACGTGTCATAATTATGGCATTACTAAAACATGTTTAAGACCCATCGTTTTTTCTAAATACCGAAATAGGTATCTATTGTAACCCTTTTACATGAAATATGATAGTAGTAGTCTAAATAATCTAAATAATCATGTCACTTAAATATTTTACTATCATCAAATAAAGCTATGTATCTATTGTAACCCTTTACATAAAATATAATAGTAGTAGTCTGAATTATCGAAATAATCATATCACGTAAATAGTTTACTATCATCAAATGAAGCTATGTATCTATTGTAACCCTTTTACATAAAATATGATAGTAGTAGTCTGAATAATCGAAATAATCATATCACTTAAATAGTTTACTATCATCAAATGAAACTATGTATCTATTGTAACCCTTTTACATAAAATATGATAGTAGTAGTCATAATAATGAAAATAATCATATCACTTTAATAGTTTACTATCATCAAATGAAACTATGTATCTATTATAACCCTTTTACATAAAATATGATAGTAGTAGTCTGAATAATCTTAATAATCATATCGCTTAAATAGTTTACTATCATCAAATGAAGCTATGTATCTATTGTAACCCTTTTACATAAAATATGATAGTAGTAGTCTGAATAATCGAAATAATAATATCACTCGAATAGTTGACTATCATCAAGGTTCTAAAAAGAGTTAAGGACGTGTTTGTGATGAAAATGTATTACATATGCAGCCATTGACGACCTTAGCCTGTCTTATATCTCTAAGAACAATTTTTAATTTAAGCCATGCGATTACAGTATACAGATTCATTCGTATAATATTATCGGTGAACACCATCAGAAGGATTAATCATGTAAAGTCGACTGCAAAAATAGTAGTTATTAAATATAATGACTATACGTCTACCGGCTTCCCCTTTTCTCCAACCTTATTCCAGATATCTTTAAATGACGATCCGTGGATCCATATGAAAAAAGATTGTTTTGTAAACAGGAGGAGTTATATATAGAAATACACATAGTACTTTTTAGTAGATAACTAGATAGACATCGTTAACACAAACGTGCCCTTTAAAAATATCAATATTTCATACGCTGCTCTTTATCTTTTGTCACAGTTGTAAGTTTATATAATTTGCATACATTATTAATTGGTGAATTGCAGTTTAAACGGTCTTGTACGTTAGATTAAAACATAAATGATTAACACCAATCAAACCGTATTGAATAGCGCAACCCAGGGAGATAAGAAATCCTAATATTTACGGAAAACCATCCGATGAAATAGTATGTATAACATTTCTAAAAGCGAAATAGCAAGAAATAACCGACTTAATCAAAACCGTCAGCTTGATAAGAGGCATTTTAATTAAAAAAATGAGCAGGTAATAACTCTATGAGCCACTATTAATATATCATATCAAAGAATAGGCTATTTTAAATAATATTTCTTTTTTCAAATTGGGAATTTTGCGACGGGGTAATAAGTACACTTTTGACTATTTTAAGGGTACGCATAACCGAACACTATAATGAAAAATAGTCTGAGAGGGTCCATGTTTTCTACAACTATATGAAAATAACAAACATCAAACTGCGTACACTTCTATATAATTCGAGAACTTCAAATAATGCATTTTAACATTAATAGGGTTGATCGGGATTGACTATGGTTTAGAGGACAGAATAGGTAACTTCGACGCGTGAGTAGGTAAGACCAGAGTATACTTAATATCCGCACAATGCCAATAGGTTTATAAAAAGGCCAGGGCACAATTATGAACGCATGTTAAATCTTAAAAACAACACTAGCGTGTGTGTCAATAATGTGGTGGAAGCAGTCCGAATTGAGCCCAGGAAAGAGAAAAAAACGACAGGGAGTAAAAACCTCTTCAAGCTAAGAGCCTTGTGATACACACACTCTTACCAGAGTCGAGACATGGTGTATAATGTAAGGATTAAGGAAAATCCAGTAAAGGCACTTATCGAAACTGGATTGAAATGATCGCTCTTTAAAAAAACGGTACTTTTAGAGAGAACGGAACATATTTCCGTTACTTCGCGCCGTAAACGTTCGGGCAGGTGTTGAAAGCACTCAGGAGTTGACGAAAGAATTAAACAACAGCAGACATTAGACAATCAAGTTGCAAGCAAGTAGACTATGACTTTTGGAATAAATATATTTCTACGATCAGCAACGCGGTTAATAAAAAAGTAATGTCTACTATCTGTGTCAGCGCGTTGAATCGCTCGAAGGACTCATGTAGTTCTGTCAGCAACGGTCAATTCTTGCTTTGTTAAAAAAACAGACGTTGAAAAAAATGAAAAAAACAAAAAAAGAAATTGGTTAAAATCAGTAATGTCGTTGTTTCTTATACAGAAAAACATTTCATGAAACATTTTAATGCACAAAAAATACATGTTTTTAAAAAACATTTGATTAACAATGGTTCTTTGACAAAAATATACAACATCAAATTAATAGCAGTTGTTTTACCTAAGGTTGGTTCGTTCTTTATTTTTATATGTGTATATTACTTTGATTTTTTTGTCTGAATTCATCGTCTGCCAGTCTTCAATTTATGGTTTGTCACTTTTCCCCTCGTACACCTTCGGGCGATTCCGAGAATTGCCCGATGGTTTACGATGTGAAATCATGAAAACTCGGTGCGTTCTCTATGAGAGTACAAAACAACTGATTTTGTAAAATTATAGACTTCTCCGGAAAAATATAAAATTCAGATGTTAAAGTAACCTTTGCTGGAATGCAGAAGATGAGATTATGCTGTATGGACTTAAAATATTCGCTTGCGTTACATATTGCTCTAGACTTGGATCGGATCGGGAGATAATATTTGTGTAGATTGGGTTAAACCACACTGAGCTCAACTAAAACTACACCGTAACCAGTTAAGGTAAAGATGAAATGTACCAATTGTTAGTACACTAATGAAAAGATCGACGTCAACTCGATAGAATAATCGAGTTACCCACAAGCGCTGCAAGTTTTAACTCAATTAACTCAACCTCTTCTAAAAAAACGAACAAAAAAGACTGATTTAAAAATCAAAACTACCAAACGCCACTTCAGATAAATTAGTAATTAAAGTTGAACATATTAAGAAATGTGGTGCAAATACCAATAAAAGGGTAGGAATTAATTAAAGAGAGAATAAATGAAAATAAGATCAAGACAAATAGGATAAATGCAGTTAAGTCAAGATAACACTTTTCCAGTGTATAGACGGCAACATACACCATTGCCAACAGTCATCTATCACCCACTCACGAGGCAAAAACAAAACTAAAAATGAGCAATATTTACCCGACCATAATGTACGTAGAAAGAATCACGAGGTAGCATGACTCGTATAGTTTCCCCCGCGAAACAATAAAATCAATAAGGCATACATACTCCTCAAATGAACTAATAAATTCGCACTAGAGTGTTTAAGGGAATATATATCCTGAATACACTGCTGATTAAAAGAAAATGCCTGTTTGAAAAAAACACACTGGAACCCCAGCTAATAAGAAAATATAACTACACATTTCTTCACTAGCCACCTGATATAACACCACCACATGAACTTTCAGAATATACAGCTATATTGCTATTACCGATCCAGGTTGTACCCGATGGAAGTTTAACCAGAAAACAAAACAGACATGCAGGTATACTCTATGGATTAATCCTTGACCTGTTATTGTCTTTGATTTTCGTAAACGATTTCACTGATAGCATTACGCCTGGGATGGGTTGATTTGCTGACACCATCATGCTGTACTCTCGTCATTTGGGTATAACGGACGTTTAGATATCTGAGACAATAGTTGAATCTTTAGTAAATGACCTCCAGTCTTTAGCGTAATAGGCTCATACATGATAGTAACATTTAATGCTGCTAAAACAAAGCTCAATTACATTTAATAAAACAAGATAAATATAATTAATGCGACCTGAGTCACCCACTTCTTGATTCTAATTTGACTCTTTTAATTATTAACGTTGAATGATGATTTGTCGAAGGCAGATCGACAAGAAACCAATAAGCAACTAAGAAAAATTGATTATCAAAAATGTTTGGCGCTTGATTAAAAAATGAAACTACAGTCTTGCAATGATCGGCAGTTAATCGAATATTTGCTTCGCCTATATTTTTCCTCTTTTTAAAACTCAGACTGCATCTGTTACAGACGCATATTTGGTGTGTAAAGTGAAGTAATCGGAATTACTGGATATAATTATAAAAGATGATGTACAAATTTACATATATATATATATATATATATATATATATATATATATATATATATATATATATATATGCAACCATTGTTAAAAATAACAGAACTTGGCTGTTTAATTTTTCCCTTTTTTCATTTTTTTCAATTTTTCTAATGTGTTTTTGAATATAAAATAGGAAATAATAAATATTTCACAGGTGTTACAAACGTTTTCGATTATTCATCGAATTATTCTCAGTCAAAAGCTAATGATCAAACAAAGCTTGGGAAAGAAAAGACGTTTATAAAGACGTCGGAGAAACGCGCGGAGAACGTTGTTCGCATTATTCCAGGAAGTTGTTGACGATTTAAATTAAACGCTGGCTGGAATCACAGAACAAAATTGCATCATGTTAAGCACTTTAAAATGTTACCACTGGTATATATATATATATATATATATATATATATATATATGGGTGTGTGTGTGGGTGTATATATTATTAGTATTATTTAATGTATCCACATGAAATATTATTTGAGAATGAAACAAGTCTTTTATATCGAAATACATTACTTTAAATCGAGTTACATATCTGACGAGAACGGATCACCGCTGTAAACGCGTTAGGTAAAATTGTAAAATGGTAAACTAACAAAATAGTAAATAAATGTTGAAAAAAACTTTATACAAATGTTGGTAGCCTTACTCATTTACATATAAACTTTTCTCTCGTAGGAACTGCACTAATACTGCACTACCCTCTTCTCTCTCTTTCTCTCTCTCTCTCTCTCTCTCTTTCTATATATATATATATATATATATATATATGCATATATACATATTATATATATATGCATATATACATATTATATATATATATGCATATATACATATTATATATATATATGTATATATATGCATATATACATATTATATATATATTTATATATATATGCATATATACATATTATATATTAATATATATATTTATATATATATGCATATATACATATTATATATATATGTATTTATATATATGCATATATACATATATATATATATTTATATATATATATATGCATATATACATATTATATATATCTATTTATATTTATATATATATGCATATATACATATTATATATATATATTTATATATATATGCATATATACATATTATATATATATATTTATATATATATATATATATATATATTATTTTTTAATTGTTCTATATACATTTTCTATTTGTTACTCCTATTATTTGAACGAAAAACTATTTGAGGGAGAAATTCCAGTTTACACTTACTTTATTTGAACCCAACTATTCTTACCCGTCTACGTTTAACTTGTCAGCGTCTTTATACTATTTAGTTAAACATCGATAAATATGTTAAAATTCGTATAAAGAGGTGATAAACATTTTAACAAATCGTTGACGTTTGGCACTAAATATATTGTTATAGTCTTTACTTCTTTTTTTTACTATTCTCTTCATATTTTCCCCCATTTCAGAAACTTCAGCGTTTATCATCATCTAGCGTTCTTTTATGAAAAAAATATATACTTTTCAGATGGTTTCGTTTTTTTTTTTTTAATTATCGCGAAAACAAGCCTCCTCATTATTTCAGATATCTTAAATTAAATCTGCTTATTTTCCTTGTTTTTTTCACAGATCTTCATTACCATTTCATGCTATTCATGTAATATCTTCCTATAATTCGTTTTCTTTCCTTGTTATTTTTGTTCTTTTACTTTTTCTGCTTTTTCTGCTTTTTCTTCTTTTTAATCTTAGTCTCATTTTTTGCTTTTTTTATATAGTTATTATTTTATCACCAGGAGCAGTGGATACTCTATATTTCTTATTCTCTCTTTTTCTCATCATGATTAGTATCACTACCAGTAGTAGTAATAGTTGAAGTAGTGGTAGTAGTAGTAGTAAGTAGTAGTAGTAGCATTACTATTATTATTAGTAGTAGTAGTAGTAGTTTATCGCCTTTAGTTTTACCGACCCAGTATCCTCTTATATATACACTATTCTCCCCGCCCGTCCATAATCGGCCAGCCTCGCCAAAAATCTTCACGGGCGGCCGTTGTCTTTAGATATATTAACTCGTCTTTCGGTGACCATCAATCACGGCCAACCGGTGCGCTAGCCAAAAGATCTGACCCATGATAACGGGTGAAATAGGGGGTTGGGTAATGCCGGACGACTTAAACACGACTGCAAATGTAAGACCGGAAATGACGTATGGTCAGCCGAGCGGTTAACACGATGCTGCAAACCGGAAGTGATTACAGCTGCCGCGTTCGAGTTCATTGAGTTTAGTAATCCGCAAGATAGACAGGACGCAGAGCCTCAGAGTTTTAGGTCGATCTTCTTGAGGGATGGAGTTGGGGGTTCAAATAAGCTGGAGAAAATAGAATAGTCTACGTTTTCTTTATTTAATTATAATTCGTTTTTTTGTTATTTACTGTCTGTTCCATGGTCATCTTCTTTTGTGTTTAATTACTTTGAACAGTTTTTCATTTTCTTTTATTATTATTATTATTATTATTATTTACTTTTCTTTTATGTCCTGTTTCTACATTGAATTCTATCAATAATGTAATACAGTGTTTATTTTGTGTGTCCGTCATAGTAATTTATTTACTTTCTGTTTTTCTCATTCCTTTTTATGCTTTTATTATTTTTATTTGTTATGTATATATTTCCTCCATGGCTGCCAAAAACACGCGCCGCTGGTCGATAACAGTTTAGGTAAAAAAAAAACCAACATTTTCATAGCTAAAAGCTTGAAAGTAATTCATGGGTGGGTCTATGTTCCTTCATTCGTTTGTTGCTAAGAATACTAGGTTTAAGTGTTAAATAACTCAGTAGTAATACTTGCTAATTTATCTGCCTATTTAGAATTAGTTAAAAATAGAGAGACTATATAACACGTTCACTAAGTATAGTTGCGAAACCTGATAAGCTACTGATTAGTGCTCATTGTTGATATCAAATAAATACTCTTCCATGATTAAACGCGCAAATTAAATAGGCGCATCTTAAGAAAATATAATTTTCGTTGTTTTATAACTTTTTGCAATAATCTCTTCATTAAACTCTTTCTATTTTTACAAATGTTTACCAATGATATGACTATGTGGAAATGATGAATTGTATACTCTTTTACGTATGTTTTCCCGATCTCTCTGCTTACACTAATATGCCTACTTATATTGGTTCACCTATAGGTTGTACATTAAATCCTGCGCATTCTATATTTAATATTGCGTCCTTTATGAAGTGTAATCCTTACATGAAATATTAACAATTTAATAGATTAAATAGAGCTATTTTGATTTACTTTCCATTATAGTTTAATTATTTTATGAATGTTATATTAGTTATGTAGGTACTGATTACGTTCTGTGTATTTATTTGTATGACATACAATGTTTTTCTTTGGACTATCAGACATTAAACAAACTCAACGATGTATTTACTATGATTAATTCAATATATGTGTTAAACATTGGACTAGTAGATACCCTTGTATACAAAATACTATGTTGTGTATCAGAGAAAATTCAACTTCAGCCAGAGCCAAAATGTGAGAGTTGCTTTAATATAGTATTAAAACTGTATTCTAGTGTAGTATGTTGACTTAGTCTATGTACTCTGTTAGAACATGAATAAACAACTCCTATCATGTCGGGGATTATCCTGAAAGACACCAGCCCTTCTCAAAATCCATTCCTCTTTTCTTTTATCTCATAGGCAAATCCACAGTCCCACTTAGGAACTGACTTTCTTGTTTTCAGTGTATACTGGAAAACAGCGAGCAGTTCACAATTAGACAGGTAAGGGGATCTCTACTTACCCACGCCATTTTTAGCATTTTATTTAGACCTTTTATTTTAATTATTGCTATTCTTCTTTATTTTGGGTGTTTTTAAGTTCCTTCTGAATCCCTATCACTCATTGAAATGTGTTATAATTATATATATATATATATATATATATATATATATATATATATATATATATATATATATATACATATATATATATATATATATATATATATATATATATATATACATATATATATATATATATATGAGAGAGAGAGAGAGAGAGAGAGAGAGAACAGTTTTTTATTATATTCCAATAACCATCGTTTGTTTTATTACTTTTTCACATTTCCAAAAATTCAAAATTTCTGTGAGATATATTTAACGGTCCGTTTCATTTGTTTTGTGCCAAACAACATTTGTATGTCAATATCGTCTCTGCAACACTACAAAATCATCAGAAAAAGTGTTTTTCAAGACTCTCTAATCTAAGAACTGTTATTATTTGTGAACTTTTTCTGATGATTTTGTAGTGTTGCAGATACGATATTGACATACAAATGTTGTTTCGCTAAAACAAATGAAACGGACAGTTAAATATATCTCACAGAAAGTTGGAATTTTTGGAAATGTGAAAAAAATGAAAATAAAAGTAATAAAAAAAAACATGGTTATTGGAACTGTTCTATATTTTGTTCTGTTATCAATAATTTACAAACATTGAGCTGAATCTTCAAAGGAGACTACAAAGTAAAAGGATCTGATGATATATGATAGTACATATATTGTCTTTAATAATAAATTATATATATATATATATATATATATATATATATATATATATATGTATGTGTGTGTGTGTGTGTAAAAAATAACTTTTGTAAATATGTTTGCTTTTTTCAAAGATATTTTGTAAATATCAGAAGACTCTTGCGTTTAAAACGCGTTGTATATAATTTTCGAAACATCCGGGAAATTTTGAATAGATTAAGTCAATAGATTGAATGCGTGATTGTAGTGACATGAACTAGCATAGGTAATAGACACGCGGACGACCCCCTTCCCAACCCGTTATAGCCTTGTGCCACATCTTTTTAAAATTATGATTTCTTGTAATTT
>OY744528.1:109021229-109031229 GCA_963556195.1 Sepiola atlantica | reverse complement strand
ATAAGTAAAGTAAGAAGAGAAATAATTATGCTCCGACATTGTTTTCAATAATATGTGTATACATGTTAAATAACTACTCAATCAGTAAAGTAAGAAAAAAATAATTATGCTCCGTCATTGTTTTCACTAATATATGTATACATGTTAAATATCGTCACAATAAGTAAAGTAAGAAGAGAAATAATTATGCAGTTTTCACTAATATTTGTATAACTGTTAAATAACGTCTCAATCAGTAAAGTTAAAGGAGTAAATAACTATGCTCCGCCATTGTTCCAAAAATATTTGTATACATATTAAATAACGTTTCAATAAGTAAAGTAAGAAGAGAAATAATTATGCTCCACCATTGTTTTCACTAATATTGGTATACATGTTTAATAACGTCTTAATAAGTAAAGTAAGAAGAGAAATAAGGATGCTCCGCCACTGTTTCTACTAATATTTTTATAGATGTTAAATAACGTCTCAATATGTAAAGTAAAAAGAGAAATAATTATGCTCCGCCATTGTTTTCACTATTATTTGTATACATGTTAAATAACGTCTCAATATGGTAAGTAAGAAAAGAAATAAATATGCTCCGACATTGTTTTCACTAATATTTGTATACATGTTAAATAACGTCTCAATAAGTAAAGTAAGAAGAGAAATAATTATGTTCCACCACTGTTTTCACTAATATTTGTATACATATTTAATAACGTATCAATCAGTAAAATTAAAGGAATAAATAACTATGCTCTGCAATTGTTCCACTAACATTTGTATACATAAAAAATAACGTCTCAATAAGTAAAGTAAGATGAGAAATAACTATGCTCCGCCATTGTTTTCACTAATATCTGTATACATATTAAATAACGTCTAAATAAGTCAGTTAGAATATAAATAATTATGGTCCGCCATTGTTTTCACTAATATGTGTATACATGTTAAATAACGTCGCAATAAGTAAAGTAAGATTTATATATTAATACGATAGCGTGTGTGTTCGTGTGTCACGATTCCGGCAAAAGCTCTGCACATGCGTGCCGCACTTATATTTTGAAAAAGACTCAACTTTTTTTAAAGTATTTCCCTTTGGCGCAACGGTTAGCGGCGTAGTATTTATGACTTCGGCCTGACTGGTTTATAGTTCGATCCCAACTAACCTCTAAGATTTCGAGGGGAAGTGGAAGAGAGGTAGGGAAAGGACGACCGGGAAGACACATATTAATACAATAGCGTGTGTGATTTTGTCTGTCATGCTTACATCAAAAGCAATGACCTTCTGAATCATGAATTGGCTTGGCCTTTTGGCTAAGATCAAAGTGTAGTATGTGTTCCGATGAATACTGCACTCCATAGACTGATATTGTCTATGCCTTCGAGGCTTTATTTACGCCGGTCTATGGGTATGTCCTGTGCAGTACTAGGAGCTCCACACTCCAAAGCTTCGCCTCACCTCTTTGGGGAGGAGTAAGTTTATTGCTTATTGCATGGGGCGCCCTTAATGGGGAATGCCAACGGGGCTGCCCAGGCAATGTTTAATGGCCAGAGTGCTCACCTTCTCGAGCGCTTGCTTTTCGAACCCCACTTTCCCGACCCGACCTTGGGTCACATCTTACTTGTGGGAGTAAGATAAAACTGGCCTTTTGCCTAACTCCTGGAGAGGGGTAAATAAATATTCATGAATTGGAGCCAAATTTAATGGAAAACATTTACAAAGTAAGGTTTAATCGTCGAATAATTACCTTCACTAGAAATATTGTATATAAAGAAGTTTTGTAAATTGTTTCATTTATTGTTCATTTTTAAACATAAATATACAAGTCCAACTCTTATCATATTTTATTAAAACATGTATAGGTTAAAAACAAGATAATTAGTATTAAAAACATCATTTCGTGTAATGTACACTGGTCCCGCTAGTTAATTATTATTATAATTATTATTATTTGTAGTAGTAGTAGTAGTAGTAGTAGTCAGTAGTAGTAGTAATAGTAAGTTTAGTAATATTAGTATTTTTATTATTATACTTTTATTCTCGTTATTATTTTATTCTCATTATTATTTTATTATTATTATTATTTCATATCATTAGTATATTCTTCTTGTCCTTATTTTTTATTATTATTATTATAATTATTATTATTATCATTATTATTATTAGTAGTAGTAGTAGTAGTAGTAGCAGCAGTAGTAGTAATACTATGAGCATTTTATTATTATTATATTCTCATTGTTATTTTATTCTGATTATTATTATTATTATTTTATTATTATTATCATTATTATTATTATTTACTTACTAAGAGTTCTCACACAGGTCATCAGTGATTTCTCACATCCAACCGGTGGTATCTCCTGAAGTCTGAGTGACAACAAGTCTCCCCAGATTTCCAGTTTTTACAACCTCTTTTCGGTAGCCTACGCAAATAAACTTGCAGTATCACAACAGCCGTTTACCATTGATGTCTCGCTGGTAAGGGCCATTGGTCTTCTCTGGGATTTGGGTGGCAATAAGCCTCCCCAAGGTCCCAGCAGTCTTTGCACTTCCACTAGGGGTCTGCTTTGTGCTTTCCGTCTTCGGTCTTCTCATCCTCCTTGACCCTATGTAAATATTTTGTGTAGTGCCAGCCTAGGCTAGTACCATTTTTTTAATTAATTTCTTTTTTTTAAATATTTATTTCTTTTTTTTGGGAGGGGGGGTGTTGACGGTGTATCTTGCTATCTATGTTTATTAGTTCATTTTGATGTCGTGTAAGTTGATGCAGATGTAATTTATTTGGGGGAGAGGAGCTTATAAAGCGATGTTTCTTGCATTTTCTGTTTCTTAGTTTGTGATGTGTTCTTTCGGTGGTTTTGTTTTCTTCCTGTGTGACCCTTCGTAGCTTATGCGAGTTAGTTTCCGCATTCAATGATTTTTTCTTAAAATTGTAGCTGTTTTGATCATTGCTGTCGTTTGTATAGCACCAATGATCCCTTTGATTCCAATTTATCAGTCTGTTTTCCAGGTTTTTTGGGATTGTTCCTAGTGCTCCGACGATTATTGGTATTATACTGACTTCCTTCATGCTCCATATTCCTTTTAGTTATCTGGCTAGTTCCGTGTGTTTGCTTATTTTTACGTTTCTTTGATTGTCCCTCTCTGGTCTACTGGAACTGCGAAGTCTACGATTTTGCAAGATTTTTCATTCCGGTTGATTATTATAATATCCGGTCTTCCTGCTTGTATGAGTTTGTCTGTTTGTATATTCATATCCCAGATGGTGTTCTGTTTTTCGTTTTCCAGTACTTTTTCTGGTTTATGGTTGTAACATTTGTCTGCATATTCGACATTCAATTGTTTACACAGTTCCCGGTGTACTGCTTTCCTCGCACAGTCATGTCTGTTCTTATATTCTTTTTGGACTAGTTTGCTACACTCACTTATTATATGATTTGCTGTCTCCTCTCTGTGTCCACACATTCTGCATTTACTGTTTTCCTGATTTTTATCTATTTTTGCTTTAATGAAGTTTGCACTAATTGCATAATTCTGTGCAGCCATCAGTAAAGATTCCGTTTCTCTATTCAAGTGTCTTTTTCTTAGCCATGCCCGACTATTTTCGTTGGTTTCTTCTCTTGTCAGTCTTCTGAAGTGTCTATGTAGTTTTTTTTCGTTCCACTTTTCTTTTCTTGTCGTTTTGTTTCTGGTGTCGGTGTTTCCCGAGTTGTTCGTTGGAACGTTGTCTCTGGCTGCTGTGATAACGATTTCCGTGGGTTGAGTTATGTATTTTTCCAGCTCTATTTTGAGTCTTCTACACAATATTATTAACTTACCAGTTCTCTTCCCCCTTCGTTTCTTTTTATGTAGAGTCTGTCCGTATCGTCTTTTGGATGTAGTGCATTGTGCATGGTCATTAATTTTCTTAGTCCTCTGGTCCAGGTACCTGAGTTCCTCTTTGGTCCAGCATATGAATGGTCCAGAGTATTATTAGTACTACTGCCCAGGTGTTTATTACTGTTACTTGATTCCTGCTATATAATTTCGTTTCTAGGAGTGTTCTTGTTCTTCGTAAATATTATTTTCTAATCTTCTCTTTCATTTCTGTAGATTTGATGGCGTCTGCTAGCAAAACTCAAAGATATTTGTAGATATCCTGCTCGCCTAGCGCCCGCATCACCTCTTTGTTGGGGAGATCCATGCCCTCTGTCGTCTCCAGTTTCCCTCTTTCCATTTCTAGTACTGTACACTTTTCCATTCAGAATTCCATTTGGATGTCCTGGCTAAAGATTCTGGTCATATTTATCAGTTTTACAAGTTCCTATTTGCTTTGAAGATGCCTCTGTATTATTATTATTATTATTATTATTATTATTATTATTATTATTATTATTATTATTATTATTATTGTTGTTGTTGTTGTTGTTATTGTTGTTGTTGTTGCTGCAGCTATTGCTGCAGCTGGTGCTGCTGCTGCTGTTGTTGTGGTTGTTAGTAGTATTAGTATTAGTATTATTATTTGTACTCACTAGGAGTTCTCACACAGATCATCGTCAGTGATTGCTCACCGACAAAAACCAGTGGTATTTCCTGGAGTCTGAGTGACAAAAAGTCTCTCCAGACTTCCAGTGTTCTTCACCTCTTTTTGATAACGTGTCGGTATCGCAACAGTCTCTTACCATTGATTTCTCGCTGGTAAGGACAATTGGTATTATCTAGGATTTGGGTGGCAACAAGCCTCCCCAAGGTCTCAGCACTCTCTGCACTTTTCCAGTGGAGGTCTGGTTTGTGCTGTCCCTCCTCGGTCTTCTCATCCTCCTCGACCCGCTACAAATATGTTGTATGGTGTCAGCCTAGGCCGGCACCAGTTAAAAATAATAAATAAATGGATAAAATTATTATTTTTTTTTAAATCAATTTTTTTTTTCATTTTTAAATGTTTTCATTTCAATTCCTTTTCTTTTTCTTTTTGTTCTTTTCCTTTTCTTTTCCCTTATTTAAAAAAAATATATTTTTTAAATTCTGTTTAATTTTGTTGGGGGGAGAGGGACGAGCTTATAGTGTTTCTTGTAATTTCTGTTTCTTGGTTCATTTTTGTGTAGTGATAGCTGAGGCCGGAGTAATTTATTGGGAGAGGAGATTATGAAGTGCTGTTTCTTGCAGTTTCTGTTCTTTGGCTCTTGTTGTGGTGTTCTTCGTGTGGTTTTGTTTTCTCCGTTGTAAATTCGTTGTGACTGGTTAGCCCTTGAAGCTTATGTGTGTTAGTTTCCGCATTCGATGATATTCCTTAAGATTGCAGCTGTTTTGATCATTGCCGTCCTTTGTATGGTTTCGATAGTCCCTTTGATTCCAATTTATCCCAGTCTTTTCTCCAGGTTTTTTGGGATTGTTCCGAGTGCTCCTAAGATTATTGGTATTATACTACTACTTTCTTCAGGCTTCATATTCCTTTCAGTTCTCTGGCTAGTTCTGTGTATTTACTTCGTTTTTCCGTGTCTTTGATCTTCACTCTGTGTTCTGTTGGAACGGCGTGGTCTACGATTTTACAAGATATTTCCTTTTTGTCTATTATAATAACATCAGGGCTCCTTGCTTGTATGAGTTTATCTGTGTGTATATCCATATCCCAGATGAGTTGGTGTTTTTAGTTTTCCAGTACTGTTTCTGGTTTATGTTTGTAACATTTGTCTGCATATTCGACATTCAATTGTTTACACAGTTCCCTGTATTACTTTCCCAACACAATACTGTCTGTTCTTGTATTCTTTATGAGCAAGTTTGCTACATTCACTTATTATATGATTTACTGTTTCGTCTCTTTGTGCACACAGTCTGCATTTATTGTTTTCCTGGGTTTTATCTATTTTAGCTCTAATGTAGTTTGCCCTAATCGCATTGTTCTGTGCAGCCATAAGTAAAGATTCCGTTTCTCTGTTCAAGTTTCCTTTTCTTAGCCATGTCCAGCTATTTGCGTTGGTTTCTTCTCTTGTGAGTCTTATGAAGCGTCCATGTAGTTAGTTTTCTTTCCATTTTTCTTTTCTTTTCTGTGTGTGCCCAGTTCGATGCTTCCTGCGTTGTTCGTTGGGACGCTATATCTTGCTGCGGTGATCAGCCTTTCTGTGTTCTGGTTTATGTATTTCTCCAGCTCTTTTTTAGTGTCGTCCACACAGTCTTCAATACTTACCAGTCCTCTTCCCCCTTCGTTTCTCTTCACGTAGAGTCTGTCTGTATCGTCTTTTGGATGTAGTGCATTGTGCATAGTCATTAATTTTCTTGTCTTCTGAACAAGGTGTCCGAGTTCTTCTTTAGTCCAGTTTATGAATGGTCTAGAATATTTTATTAGTGGGTCTGCCCAGGTATTTATTCTTTTGATTAGGTTTCTGCTATTTAATTTAATTTCTAAGAGCTTTCTTGTTCTTCTCAGGTATTCTTTTCCAATCTTCTCTTTCATTTCTGTAGATTTGATTGTGTCTGCTTCCAAAACTCCCAAATATTTATAGCTCTCTTGTTCATCTAGCGCCCTCATCTGCTCTTGATTGGGTAGTTCCATGCCGTCAGTCGTCTCCAACTTTCCCTTTTTAATCTCTAGCAATGCACACTTTTCCATTCCGAATTCTATTTAAATGTCTTGACTGAAGATTCTGGTAGTATTTATCAGCTTTCCCAGTTCCTTTTTGCTTTTTGCAAATAGCTTCAGGTCGTCCATGTACATGAGATAATTTATTCGTTGTTCTCTGCCTGTGAACTTGTATCCGGCATCACATTTCTTGAGTATGTAGTTGAGTGGCATCATGGCTATGATAAACAGTAGTGGTGATAGGGAGTCTCCTTGGAAAATGCCTCTCTGTATTTTTATCTTCGTCAAGTATTGTCCTCCAGCTGTTTGTTCTAATCTCCTTGTTTCCATTGCTTTCTTTATGAAATTAATAATCCTGTTGGGTATCTTGTACATTTTTAAACATTCAATTATCCATGCTCGAGAGATTCTGGCGTACGCTTCTTGTAGTCAATCCATGCCATAGATATGTTCTTTTTCTTGATTTTAACTTTTTGAGGATCTTTTGCTCTATGTATAACAGATCATGCGCCCCTCTTTTCCCTTTCTGGTATCCTTTTTGTTACTCGGGAAGTAGTCCACGACTGTTCAGGGAATGGTAAATTTGCTCTTTAAGTTGTGCCGTTAGGATTTTCCACATTGTCGGTAAACAGGTTATTGGTCTGTAATTGCTTGGGGTCGTTCCCTTCTTGGCGTATTTTTGTATGAGCGTTGTCCTTCCTTTGGTCATCCACTCTTGTACGTCTGTTTTATGGGTACACACATTATTATTATTATTATTATTATTATTATAGTTATTATTGTTATTGTTGTTATTGTTGTTATTGTTTTTGTGGTGGTGTTGTCGTTGTCGTTGTCGTTGTCGTCGTCATTATTATTATTATTATTATTATTATTATTATTATTATTATTATTATTATTATTTCCTAACTGGGAATTCTCACAGAATTGAACATAGCACTTAGTCCGAGCTAAAACGCATCCCTCAAGATTTTCACTCTTTTTTTCAGCTTTTTTTTCTATTCTAGCATATTGTGTACTTCAATCGGCTGTTTACTACTGCTTTCTTGTTTATATAATATTGGTTTTGTCTGTGGAATGCTACTAACACCACCCTCTTTCAAGCGATAAGTATAACATTTGGTTTTGGCGAAAGGTGTGCGTTGTAAGCAGGTTATAATATTTATTTAATATAGCGACCCTAATACTTTCAATTGCAGTTGTAATTGCATATTCCGTCCAGTTGTACTTAGACAAATATAAGTTGTACTCAGACAAATATATTATATATTTTTACTTCATTATGTGGGGTGGCTTACGAACTGTTAGATTATTCTGAATAGCTCGGTCGTTTTCGTCACTGACCTTGTTTGCATTGTGACAATCAGTGAATCATTATTTGCGATAGCTCACTGTAAATAACATGTGTTCTCAATGACAAAAACTATACACAGATTTTCAGAATTATTCGCTAGTTTCGATAAAAGTTACAAATAACTAGATGTTTTTTGAACAGCTGTTTATCATCGAGTTATCGCTGAAAGCAGGCATTCATTTTCTCTTGAACCTTAATGGTAATTAGCCTCCTAAGTATTCCCTATTCTTTTCCACTGTAGCTATTAATAGTTATCTAATTTTTCTGGCTTGTTTAGTATGGTGTTCCTCCCCTATTTTAATCAGTTTTGCCTCCATATTTACCCAGATAGTTACTTGTGTTGCCTAGTAATCATATTGATATACTATAGTTCAGTCCACATTATTATTTTTCTGATGTGAAAATATTAAGTTTTGCCTATTTGCAAAAGGTATTACATATGCTGACATATCATATGAAACAAATACATATTGTTTTACATAAGATCATATTACAGTAAGTATTAAGACACTATGCATATTCATACCTTAAGATATCGGGCAAGTCCTATGCTTTTTTTAGGTGTCTGGCATAATTTATGTTGACCATAGAATCTACACGGATGGTAACATTAATTATTTGGCCATTTTGTTTTTTTATTCTATACTATCGTATCGTAGAGACTTCTAGTTTGTATTCGAATGCCCATTTTTATTTCAATGCCTCGATTATTATTGCTCGTTTTATTTTTTTTATATTGTATCCTGGCTGTGCTAGTAGCAGGAGTCTGCATGTTGAAAATGCATACGTCTGCACATTTCCCAGCTGACTACTGTGCCGTGAAAGTTATATGTGGTTTCGTATTCCCTCTGGGCGGGTATTATGCTTACACTAATTTTGTAATTTATCGGTTAATCTCCATGCCCACATGCCCAACATGTTCTCATTTCCTAAGTAATATATATCGGAAGTATTATTGCAGTTCTGCTAAATGAAAGGTGGTTTTTTTTTGTTTCGTAAAATAAAATCATGTCTTAAGAATATAGAAAATGATACATATATATATATATATATATATATATATATATATATATATATAAATATATATATATATATATATATATATATATATATATATATATATATAAATATATATATAACATAAACAGAAAATTTGAACAAAAGTTTTGTAATTACATATCTATAGCTTTTGGTGTACCATTTATTTTTCTAGTGTCCGATATGTTTTCATAGGCTGCTTATCTTAAAAGTATGTATGTGTCTACATCTAGCTACTGATTCGTTCCTCTTATCTAATATATTATTATGTTTTATTACAGGGTATACGTTATTTGTTCTAGGACAAAATTTCGACTGCGTTTTAACCTCCAAGGGATGTTGAAATTGAATAACATTGACCAGGAGACTACCGTGGTAAAGTTAGTTTTAAAGCTATGGTTAGGGTTAGGGTAGGCAGACCCCCGTTGTTAAATTCTAATTCTTCAGCATCCACCAGTGCTAATCCAATCGATTGTTTTTTTTTTTATCTTAAGCGATGGATATAAGTTATAATAGTATGAGCTTTGAACTGTGGGTTCCATCTTGCATAATAATAAGATATAGAGATAAAAAGGACGACACATGTTTAGTATCGCTTCATAATAAAGTGGTGGTTTTACACATATTTATTAATCAGTTATTATATGAATTACGTAGCGCTTTCCTTTCAAATAGATTAAAACACCTTTTTATAATATATATATATACATATGTATATATATATATATATCTATCTATATATATATATATATATATATATATATATATATACATATCTAGTTATATAACATCATATTTATCACAAGTAAGCTATATACATTCGCTTGTGTTTGATTTCCGACGGAAATCTTCTGACAATATCGGATTAGCAGACATAAAATTAAATGCGGAAGAGAATATTCAAAATGAAATGAACACTCTTATAAATCGCATTATTAAGTAGAAACATACCAGAAATACACAATTCAATCAAATATTTCGTTTGGAAATTGAATACACACGGTTCTGGAAGGCTTACTGGCTATAAGTATTTTTTTTTTAATAACTTTATACTACTAAA
>OY744528.1:108986229-109018729 GCA_963556195.1 Sepiola atlantica | reverse complement strand
TGATTATTATTATTATTATTATTATTATTATTATTACTGTTTTACTTTTTATTGCTATTATTATCATCATTATAATTACTACTGCTATTTATACTGTTCTATAATTATTTATTAATCTTTCACTATCATTGTTACTATTGTCAAGATTACTAGGATTACCACTCTAATTACTGTTGTCGGTAAAACCACTATTATTACTATTTTTATATGATCAGCATTATTGCAACCATTAACCCATATCACAATATCGGCACACATTATCTGATTATTTTTATATTATTATGATTATCACTACCTCCTAATGTTATTATTATTACTATTTTTATTTCTATTATTATTATAATTATTATTATAACTATTATTATTATTATTAATAATAATTAATAACGCCGGCATTTTCTAGTTATTCTATATTTATATTTTTTTAGTACTTTTGAATTAAATTACACTATTATTATTATTTTTATTATCATTCATTATTATTTTCATTATTTCATCTCAATTATTATGGGTGTCTATCATTATCACTACATTGTTACTACTACTAATCCTGTTATACTAAACGAATATATTTATTCGATTTATTAATTGATCAATAGTAAGCTATAAACTCTAGACAAACTATAAAGATAATATAAATTCAGAATCGGCGACACATTTGATTAACACCACACCACCACACCAATTACACACGTGTGATCGGTTTGCCCGCACGCACACATACACACATATACACAATATTATAGTTCACTTGAAAAATACATTTATAAGCTATGCTTGAAAATAACTGTCGTTTTCTTTTTTGGCACTTGATTAGTGCGTGTACACCTCCCACCCCCTACTTTCTATGTCCTATCTCTTCTCTCTCGATCTGAATCAACAAACGTTTTCTTTTCTTCTCCTTCTTTTCCTTTATGTGTCTACCTTCCTATCACTTCTCCCTTCATTATATTCCTCTCTTTTCACTTTATTTATACATATATATATATATATATATATATATATATATATATATATATATATATATATTTATTTATTTATTTATTTATTTGTCATGTTTGTTTCAGATTTTAGATTTTAGACTTTTTAGATTTTTTGCTTTTTGTTTTTTGTTTATAGAATTTTTAGATTTTTAATTTTCAATTTTTTAACGGCCCCAATTTTTGAAAAGTTACATTTTTTTTCTTCTTCTCTTTCTTTATCCCTCCATTTCATTCTCTCCAAATATGATCTTAGGTTAAGATCGGATTCTAACTCTGCCTGATGTAGTAACTGTTGATCGATAACATCGACATGCCATTGTCGCAGATTTTTTACATGTCTGTGTAAATAAAATTATCACACATATATATATATATATATGGTAGTAATCTATGAAAATATAGTTATGGCAATTTAGCTACACAGAGGCTCCCGCGTAACAATCCCCTGGGGGGAATCGTCAAGCTAAAATGCATGGAGTTATTTTTGTCGGGTGTTTTTATATAAACGGCTAGCTAGCCATGCTTGATAGGTGGTGGGATATTCTAGACTAAATTGCCATAAATATATGTTCATAGCTTACCACCAAGCTCTACTTATATAGCATGCACTGTTGAAGTAAATACTGAAAATTGATACATAATATAGTATATCTCCTCATAAAATGTTATGTGGATACATTAAATACTACTAATATATATATATATATATAGCAAGTATACGTCTTGATTAAGACGCTGCTATTGCTCACAGAAATTACCATCCCAATTTATTTCAGAGATGTCTGCCCTAGAATCAAAACCGTCTTTTAAGCTTCTCTCGATTAATGTAAAAAGATTATAGAAAACGAATAATAGTTCTCTGCCAATCCATTAGATGCAAGATGGGTTAGTAGAGGATTGCCAACTTTAAGTCTTCGATGATAAATAGCAAGGTACTGAAAGGATGTATGACGTCGATACCTACACTCTTATAAAAGAAACCAGAAGTTATATATTTACACTCAGATAAAGCCGAACTATTTGCAAAGAACTACACCAACGTTCACTCATTGTGAATACAGCAACTTTTTAATTGAGTTTCTTTCAAAACCTAAACATACGCTACGCATCTAATACAACATACTGATGCTAAAAATAAACTAGGCCTTTAAACTATTCCAGTAAAAAAAACTGAAGCCGGAGAGAACTAATATCCTCAAAAAAGCTATCCAAGTGTGTCTCGAAGAATAAATACTTACTACTACCTTGCACAACTGCGCCAGTTTTCTAGTATTTAAATACTGGTGATCCATCTTTTACAACCCTATTCTTACCGATCAGTCTCTTGAGCGTTATAAGTAATCTGTTATACGCTGTAAGAAATCAAGTTGTAAATTACTATCTGCTTAATGGCAAAGATTATGGATTTCTTCCATCGAGATCAACAGTCGATCTACAGTCTGTAATCTCACACGGAATCAGTGACGGGAGTTTTGTTTTTAGGGCGATAACTCTTGATATATAA
Organism: Sepiola atlantica; assembly: GCA_963556195.1. Classification (NCBI taxonomy): domain Eukaryota; kingdom Metazoa; phylum Mollusca; class Cephalopoda; order Sepiida; family Sepiolidae; genus Sepiola; species Sepiola atlantica. Next base: position 109,016,242 of record OY744528.1, on the reverse strand, counting down.
AATACTTTTGAACAAAGGTTTGCTTCAAAGGCAATCTCTCTATGAAATACTCTGACATATTTTCTCAACTATTGAATGTGTTCTCTCTTATAGGTCTATCAATGTGGTTCCTGATAGGCTTAATATGAAGAACGTATAATAAATACTAGCTTAGCTGAAGTGCCCATTCTGGGTCAAATCCTGTACCTGCTATTCAAAAATATCTTCTAATTTATAATCTGAAATCATTGGTTGACATTAATTATGGCAACGTATTGTTCCATCGCATCACTGCCAAAAGCATTGATGAACAAACCGTTGCCGGTAATTACTCTTCTGCCCTGACGCAAGTAGTTCAAATGGAAAACAGTTGCGTTTTTTATTTAAGACATCCATAGAACAGTTTCAGACCTATCATCACCGACGTTCAAATTCTCATTCTGCGTCAATTCAAATAAATTGATCTCTCCTAAAATAGTCCCCTGCGTTCAGAAGATGTTAGCGGTGACTTAAATCCCATAGCTGGAATAGATGTCTTAAATACAATTCGTTTCTAAAGTCGCTGAGTGAAATAGCTAAAAGAGTCTAGAAAGTGCTTTATTCTGTATCCAATCCTTTACTTATATATAAGCCAGATTTGGCCAAACGTACAGTACTGATGCCACGTCTTAAGGGGTGCCGCTCAAACAACTCTTTTTTCTATAAAAGAGTACAACAGAAAATGGATGTTAGCTGTTCGCTAGGTATTTCAATAGAAGGTATACGACTGTTCTCCAAGCTCTTACTCCCCTACTACTACCACGCAAAATATTTCTCGGCATGAACTTTCCTTATTTGTAACACTGCAAATAACTCACTTTTATATCCTATGTGTACATAAAATCAAATGTAACCATGATGGGAAACCTTTCTTAACAAGAACACCTAACACGTGCAATACTTGATTGCGTTTATGTTTCCATACAGAAAACAATAGTCGGTTCAAGTCTAATGTAATCATTATATATTTGTCGAGGTGTCGTGTGCCTTGATCATAGCCCTCATTTCTTTCATATCACGTTTCTATCACAAAACCCAATATATCACAAACGTTTTTCCTCCAGTTGCTTCTTGGCCTAGGAAAATTGTGTGTATGAACTAGCATATATATATATATATATATATATATATATATATATATATATATATAAAAGGGATTTTACGAAGTAAATTGACACCCCATCAAATGAATGTATACATGTTTAAAGTGTATACTTACTTTGTTGACGGTCAGCACTCTGAGTTGTACACACCGAACGTTAATATTTCGACCATCGATATTTAGTACTTATTGACATTGATTATCTTGCAGATAGTTATACACCAATCTTATATAATCATGTACGTATATATGTATACATATGTATATACATATATATATATATATATATATATATATATATATATATATATAGGAATACATCTCAAAACTGCACCCAATACTTAGGTATTTACGTTCATGAGGACAGAGTCAGAACAACCAAATTTTACATCACGATATATTCCTTTTGGTCAACGAGATATATGAAAATATGCTTCTTACATATTACATTAATTCAAATTAGTTCCTGTCAGTAATGTGTTGTACACATTACTCTATGTTCATCTATACTAGAAAAATTATGTAACCATCTACATATGTATTATATATGCCATTACATATTGACTTTTTCCTGTTCATAATTACTTATATGGTGTCACGTGTTCGGTCAGTAAACAAAGGCAACGTCTTATTGTCTTTAACACATCCTATATTACAATATTTGTAGTAAGGCAAACAAGAAATGCAATATCTGGCAAAATAATATAGAAAATAGTACAAATACTTAACGAAAACAAAACAACAATAGCCTTTCTTGTTTTCTGATTATATTAATAGAGCGTTGAAAAGCTTGATCTTGAATACAAATCGCATAATATCATCGGTTATTGAGCAGCAATGGTTTCCCTTTTCATATCAAACTAATAGAAGACGGAAGGAAATATGAAAATAAGCAAGCGAAAACAATAAAGATATGAGCAAGAAATGTTTCGAGAGTCAATTTCCCAAAATAAATATATGATTATTACAAAAAAACTTATTGCTGAACCCACAAGCGACGGAGGGACGCTTCTTAATATATATATATATATATATATATATATATATATATATATATATATATATATATATATACACACACACACACATATATATATATATATATATATATATATATATATATATAGAGAGAGGGAGAGAGAGAGGTACGTAATCTTGATAATCACGTTTTATTTATGTATTTGTATGTTTCTTTATTTCCTCATATTAATAATCCTAAACTGTGTAACTACTTGCTTATCGAAGCAGCATATGTGTCTATGTGAACGTATGTGAATACACGTATATCCCGTGTATACGTATGCATAGGTATACGGTAACTACTTTATATTACCTGTTTCTCTATTTTCAAATACCTCTCAAACATCCCCTAAAAAACTGTACGCTAGCATTGAATGAATTATAGTATATATGCTGTAGACTTACCAAGTTTTGTATTGAACACATTTTTATATGAAAATGAATAATACTATATATATATATATATATATATATATATATATATATATATATATATATATACACACTAACACATTTATTTATATATTTATATATATATATATATATATATATATATATATATATATATATATTTATAGATATATCTATTTATATACACACATTTATACATATATATAATGACCAAAATGTATCCATATATATATATATATATATATTTTTTTTTTAACATAGTTCACCCTAAACAGGGTGGGCCGCCACTGTAGACGTAAGGGGATACTGAGAAAAAAGAAAAGGGGGGAAGGTACGGAGATTTATCTTAATTGGGATCTGCGCAGCGAGATGTCTGTTTACATTAGTTTTAAATATCTGCATGTTTGTATTGTCGGGGAAAGAGGCGGCAGGGAAGGAGTTCCAGATGACAGTAGCACGAGGAAAGAAGCTGTTTGAGTAGAAGCCTCGTCGACATCTGGGGACCTCCACAGTGAATGGATGAGATTGAGTTGATAGTCTCTACGGTAGAGTGGGAGGTAGTCAGTCATGTCAAAGTGGTGAGAGGAGATTGAGGATTGAAGGTTAGTTTCACTTAGAGCTAGGATATCCGGGGAGTTTGTCAGGAGAAAGGTTTCTACGTTGTTGATGTTGGTTCTCAGTCTCCGGATATGTGTACATGCGAACCTCAAGGGCGGAGGCGAAAGTGTTTTTTGTTGGGTGTCTGGTTTAGGTTTGCTTTTATTTTTTGTAATGACATGTTTGTTTTGATTATAGAGTGGGTTGGCCATTGTGGGTACTTGTTTGGTGCTAATAAGCTCACACAACCCGTCTTTCAGTCACGACCTGGTCCATGGGGTTTAGCCTCGGGAAAGCCCACCGGAGATAATTGCAGGGCCATTTTCCATGCGCGACATGGCACATACAGCTGCCCACGGTATAATGAAACTGATGATGAAGCTGCCGTTATTGGCGCTACGCAAGAGTTTGGGCTCCTTCCTATGAGTCGAAAACAGCAGCCTGACAAGCTGTCTAACCTGTACCCTCAACCTGTTAGAACAAGAAATACCCAGACTGGTCATGTAAGACTTGGTGACGAAAGAACTTCCCCCAAGTTGCCCAAATAGACATAAAGAGAACGGCGTTCATTGTCCTAGTAAGGAAACAAGGCTATGCACTGAGTGATTAGAGGCGTCCCTCTGCGCCTGACTAACAAACAAAAAAAAGTGCAAGGGTCGGCGATAGGCAGAACCTATCTACTCCGTAAGCAATTGTAGGTTTGCAAACCGGATATTTTGTTCGAGATTTCAACTCTAGGAAGGTTGTCGATCAGGACAAAGGAGGCCTCCCTCCCAACGGTTTTCTGCCCCGGCGTGAATAGCTTGTAGCAAGGTTTTTTCATCAGAGATATCCTTCTCTTAGATGGATAGCCTTACAAGGTCTTACGGGTCCATCACTCCGAGAGGGGTAAAAATAGCCTGCGCCCGTGTACTAGTCGAGTATTTCCTATCCCCCGCCTGTTGTAAAAAAAATTTCCAATATAACGTATATATATATATATATATATATATATATATATATATAGAGAGAGAGAGAGAGAGAGAGAGAGATAGATAGATAGATAGATAGATAGATAGATAGATAGATATGTGTATATATATATGTAGATAGAACAAGTTCTATTGAATACTAAAAAGGGAACAGAAAGTTAAAGATAGGTTTCCCTCTTGCAAGTAAGCATAAATAATAGAAATAAGAAAGGCATATATATATATATATATATATATATATATATATATATATATATATATATATATATATATATATATATATATATATATATATGGGAAATGAAAAAGTAAAACGAAAAAAGATGTTTGTTTTATGTATTCATCAATGTTCTGTCTTTAATTGTAACACTTCCTCAGGATGATGATTTTAAGAAAAATGCCATGCAAGTACGTGAGAATATTGGGTTGACATGATGGGTTGATGAGAAGAAGTAGTAGCCACTACTGGGTGCACATGGACCGAGGTCCGGGTTCAGTGAAGTCAGTAGAATGTAATGCAATGAATGAGGCTTGTACTGAGTAAATCAAGTAGAGGGTTGGAGGTGAACGGAAATAAGGTGGATGGAAGTGAGTGAATAAGTGGAGGGGTGGGAGAAGAGGAGCGGATGTGGGCGGTTCTGTAAATTTGGTATGTGGGTAATGCCATTAGGAATAGTGGTTGTGGTTGACATTATTCACAACCCCCCTCTTCCTGACACATACACACTTTTATTCTCCACGAATCCCAAACTTTTAACTTACTCATTCCACACATTCTTGACATAGCCGGCTGGTAAACACTACTACTCCCAAGAAAAAAATTTCACACCAAACTACAACAAACTCTCCCCTCTCCCCCTCACTCATTTCACCCTTTCGACTATTTCTCTCACACTCTTAATCACCCTCCCACTTTTAAACCACATTCACTTTTTTTTCAAATCTTTTCTAAACCCATGACATTACCCACATACCTAAATCACAGAACATCCAACCGCTCTTCTCTTTGCCCAACCCTCCACTTCTTCACTCATTACCATCCACATTATTTCCGTTCACCCCACCACTCCACTTTTTCACTCAGAACCATCCTCATTAATGTCATTCCATGCTACTGACTTCACTAAACCTGGACCTCGGTCCATGTGTATCCAGTAGTGGCTACTACTTTTTCTCTTCAACCCATCATGTCAACCCAATATGCTCACGTACTTGCATGACATTTAAAAAAAAATAATTTTCCTGAGGAAGTCTTACAAATAAAGACGAAACGTTGATGAATATATAAAAAACATCCTTTTTTAAAAAAAGGCATTCTTAGGCTTCAAACAATATTCTTACATTTCAATATTGAATGCTTTCTAATGGGAGACCAACATATCTTATATATATATATATATATATATATATATATATATATATATTTATTCATGATACTTTCGTTTTTTTATCTATGTTATTAACATATTCTATGTTTGTTTTTCACTGTATTTTATTTATTTCCATGTAGAGATAACTCACTTTTTTACAGGTCCCTAACCGGTTCGTTATCAATATATGGAGATGTTCTTCAGGCGAAATAATGGAGACAATATAGAAATCTTATGAAATCAATCACCCCATGCACGTTTATGTACTGCACAAGGTATTGGAAAAATGTAAACTGATATATATATATATATATATATATATATATATATATATATATATATATATATATATATATATATATATACAAATGAAGGAGAGTGGAAAGGAATTAGAGAAAGCAAAAGCCAAATCAAAATTCAATTCAAAAGTTCAAAGCAAGGTATAATCCGCAAAAAGGCAATTTATTCAAGTTAAATTTTCCTTAAGCCAGGCTTTTCAAAGATCAAAATCTTATCATCAGAGGAAGTCGCTGGGATAGATAAGTTGGCAATGGCCAAGATTTAAAATTTGAAAAAATGAAATAAAATAAAAATTGTAGGGAAGGAAACGTAGGGCAAAACTGTGCCCTTTCCACTCTCCTTCATTTCTACCTGTTCTATCCTGGATATTGAGCTGTATACTCTTCACAATAGGGTTTTACCTTTCCTAAAAGTTCGCTTTTAGTACACCTCTTTATATATATACATATATATATATATATATATATATATATATGTACGAACATGACAATTCTAGAGCATGGCTTTCAAAAAATAAGTGTAAATATTAGTGTAGATAACATGTATGGCGAAACTATAACATTTCATTGACTGGAGAAGTGAGCTAAATTGGACAGAATTACAAAATCATACTGAATATTAATAGAGTCTTATACCTTGTATGTTTAATATATTTCAAGCTTCCATACATGTGTGCATATGTGTAATTCATTTCTCGTGTATAATAATTTACTAATCCTCATTAATATTTACACGTTGAAAATATAAGTGAATAATATCTTAATATTGTCTATGTCTCGAAACTCTTTCACTGATAAATGATAACAATCAACGTATATTCGGTATACTCCTTTGTAAAGATTATTGACATTTTTAAAGTGTTTACCCAAAGTAAACACTTTACATTTCCTCTATTTGCTAGAAATGTGAACAATAGATATTAGATAAAAAATTAGCCAGATCCATGAATTTAAAATACTGTTAAGTGCCGAATTTCGCACATCATCATTTAAGAATTCAAATGTGTTACATTGCCATCATTATAGTTCGTAAACACTAATCAAGTTCAATGTAAAAATAATATTTAGTTTATGTCCAATTGGTGTTGGCCACGTCATCTCTATGTATTTATTGGTATTCCATCATCTATCCTACCATAATACTTAAATTTAAATTTAAAAAATGAATTATTAAAGACCAAATAGGAGTTGATTTATTCAAAAAAAGTTATATATATAATGCGACAAGCATAACATCCGTTCACTTTGTGAGAAAAGGTGAAGTCTGATTGCAACTTTGACACGAGTATAAACATATGCTTAATGTCGTCTGTAAACAAATTCATTATCAAAGATGATGCACCCTGGTTATGAACAAAGGACCAAGTGTATTCCCTGCTACAATCGTTCAAACAAAGATGGACGTGCAGGTTCTACATATAATATAAACACAAAAGAGTATACCTAATATACTTACAGTACTAATCATGTGTTGCATCTGTTGTGTCCTTGATAAATCTGAAGCACCCCTAAAGTAAAAAATAACATATATTCATCGTTTCCTCAGGTGTTGAAGAGTTGCCCCTTAGAAAACAAAGTATTCTAATCAAAATACCATCCGTCTGCACTAATAACATAAAAGTCCGCCTAATATTAAACTGTGATATAGAGATTTGAAATAAAATAATTTATATTAGCTGTTGTAGGACATACTATTGAACAATTTGTTGGTTTCTTTTACGAATGTGACGCTATATATGTATTTATTACATATATATATACATATATATATATATATATATATATATATATATATATATATATATGTATATATATTGGGTAAGGTACACGATAATTCATGAAAATGAAGTGCGATGGTGGACGAAATGTGTGAAAAATGACAAACGAAAACAGGTAAGAGTGCGGGAGAAAAACAAAAAAAGGAGATTTGACCGATTTCGTTCGTGTTGGCGAATGTCTTCTGAAGACATACATATTATATATATATATATATATATATATATATATATATATATATATATATATATATTAAATATGGGTGTGTGCCTATATTAACAAAACTAAAACACTATAAAATACTCCAAAAAATCCTGAAATTTGGGGAATATACAACACTTATTGTTAAAATTTACAACATAATAGAGGAATGTGAGTTTTCAGGATTCAAAATTGTGGTTTCACAAATATATAAAAATATATCCATACCTACTTACATAGAGATAATCAAGAAATACACCTGTGAAGATAGGTAAACTTTACCCGGAATAGGACAGTTTAACACAAATTATATGCACCGTTACGAAGATTTAAATCAATGTATGGTGATAAAAACATTCTTAAATACTCGGTATTCCAATTTGGATCAAAGTCTATCACTTTATGTTCATTCAAACATGCAGATACGTAAACAGAATTAAATTGGTATCTTGGGTAATATTCAATTCAAATTTTATATATTTGGATTCTTAAATTGAATGTTGTGCATTTATAGTAGTGTGCATATTCACCTAACAATTTTATATAACTTAATAAATAAATAAATTAATAAATTTGGGACACAAAAACTCTCGCCGGAAGTTATATTACGAAGGAAGTATAATAAGTCGGACTACAATTGAGCGAACACCGTTTGAAGCTGACTTACCTGTAAACATAATCGGTTAATATTATTAGTTGCCATTGATGTCTAATAACAAGGATTACAATTTCACAAGCATCAGATGGAATCTGAATAAAAGCAACTTAATATAGCTAATATTTGGACCCTATAAGCCTAACTACTTCCCTTAAAATGTGTAATAATAGGTTAATTATTTTAGGTATTAATCTTTTAAATGTAAATATGTAAATAACTAACTTCATATAAAATGCCATATATATGCATTTATACATAACTACATATTCTGAAATTGCTACGAAAATTTAATTAAGTTTCTAATCTGCAACTCTTCACACAACATTATTTTTTGTTATTCAGATTTTATTTTTTTGATTTAACCATTTTTCTTCGGAAATTCGAATCCTCTTCTCATTTTCCTATATCCTAACATCTTATTATTATCCATATTTGGGTATAAGTAACGTAGACTCCTGTGTTATGCGATATTCGGTTAAAGTGACAAAGTGTATTTATATGTCTACCATGTGTAGGTAACATATATCTTGACACATGATGTATTTGAACAATACCTACACAAACACAAAATACAATCATAATCTTACAACCTGAGAAGTAAACGTTATGACTCACTCTGGTATTGATTACTTCAAACCAAATATGTGAAGCTCAATTCATTCAGTCATTGCTTGATTACTAAAAACATTGGTGCTTGTATAATAAAAAGCCGAAAAAAAGTTGTGTTTGTCTTTTAGTGGTGGAGAGGTAAATAAGGGGCAGTAACTCTTACTACGCTTTTATAACACGATTTTCTCTGAAATTAAGAAAATGGATCTTAACTTTTTCAAGTTCGAAGATATTATTTAATTTACCTCAGACAGTGCAACACAAATATAATTTCTACAAGCACACAGATAAATTTCTGGTGCAGAAACATGCACCTTACCCTAACCCTAACCCTAACCCTAACCCAAACCCAAACCCAAACCCAAACCATAACCCTAAACCCTAAACCTTAACCCTAACCCTAACCCTAAACCTAAACCCTAAACCCTAACCCTAACCCTAACCTTACCCTAACGCTAACCCTAAAGCTTAACCCAAACCCTAAACCTTAACCCTAATCCTAACCCTAAACCCTAACTTTAACCCTAACCTTACCTTAACCCTAACCCTAACCCTAACCCTTGTTGTGCATTTATTATTATATTAATTGCTTTAATTTAGATTAATAGAACAAACAAAAGTGTATTTTATGGAAAACTATAGTTTGAAAGCTAGAGCTGGAAGAATGTAGCTGCCCCTTATTTACCTCTCCAACACCAACAGACAAAACAAACTTTTTTCGGCTTTTTATTATACAAGCCCCAAAACGTTGTTAGGCTATTTGCGTTGTATATTTATTTGTTCCTTTATAAACACATATAAAATTCAGCTTTTTTAAATATATTTATTACATACAATTCAATTGAATTCGTACGTTTCTATTTATTAGATGAAATCTATTTTTATTTAATTTCTATTTCTTTGATCTTGTTTCACTACGTTTCATCATTATTTACAAATTATTTAACATTAATGAATAAAATAGTAAATACACACACCAAATACCATTTACAACAGATATTATTTTTTCATTACCCCAACAATAAATAAAATAGGCACATAGGTAATAAAACAATATCAAAATATGTAAAACGATGCAGGTAAAAATAATGTTATATCATTTATTAAAAATGTATATGGTTATAAGCTCTTTTAATAGGATTAAAGTTCAGCCTTGTTCGGTGAAGTTAAAACTAGACCTACACGTAGCTATAAGGCATATTCCTACAGCGTTCGGGGAATCTCTAGTCAGTGTGTTTTATATGTGCCTCCCTTTGCACGAATAGAACTTACATTTCCTTCTTGACGTGGCAATGTCCCGGGGCTGTATAGTTATGGAGTTTGCTGGTGGAGTCTAAGTTGAATTTGTTGCACGGGTTCGAACTTGTCGACAGTCTAAGATTATCAATGAAATTCTGGTATATGTAGGTAAAATAATTGATTTACTTCAGATTAATATTGTTTATATATATATATATATATATATATATATATATATATATATATATATATATATATATATGATGTTTATTGGTAATTTAAAATTGAAATAATTCGCTTCTGTCTAATACAAATTTGTTAAGCCATTTGTTGTTTAGTTCTGTCAGTTATAAATGTTATTTTTAGGAACATCACTGCGCTAACAGTACTATATTACTTGACGCGTTTTTCAAATAACTATGTTGTATTATTGATTAAAAACGGTAAGCTATGTCGATGGTAATATAGACATGCTACATTCAGCAATCTTTGGAATTTTATTTATTTAGATAAACATTTGCTTACAAATGTTTATATGCGATTCTCGTGAGGTAGTTGTTTCTTTAAATTCTAAGTGCACGGATCCTGCAAATATATTATACTTGCAGAACCCGTTGAAATACAAGAGTTGTATACTTTATATCGTGTATTCCAAGGAGCGACATTTGCAATATAGTAGGCAGATAGATTTAAATTAAAGTGAACATTTAACAGTTCGTATTATTTCATGACTAAAACGAATATTCTTGCATCTAATTCCGTGCATAATGACGATTAAAGTCAATTAAATAACAAACAAAACGAGGCATATATTTGTTTCGTGAAAGAGCTGTGTATATTCATTCATAAACCTGTCATCAGGGGTGCAATTGCACTCATAAAATAGAGAATAACTCTTTTACACATTCATATATTTTGAAATCATGTATGTAGTGGAATTAGTTTGAAAGAAGAGACTCATCGACTAAAAGAATCATTTTTTTTTCATGCTAATAAAAACTGTATCTAATACCATGTTTATCTGTTGATTCCGGTATTCCATCACATTCACAAAAGAGTGACCATGTTGGGATCGTTAAACGAAACGTTTGGCGAAAGAAAATCGTATCACTTCATTTAGTTCCATTCGTATTTTCGTCTTTAAGAAGTGATTTTCCACCATAACGTCTGGCGTGCAGTCTGTCACACTTCAGTACAATATCACATTTTTACTGGAAATTAGTCGATAGAATTGGAACATCATATTTGTATAAAATAGGATGTGTCGATTCGATCTGCCAATGTCAAGCCTCTCCATAGAAACATATGGGCGTTATTCGTGTGCTCTATAAATACTATAAATGATGCGAAACTTTTACTTCTCAGGCTGCACTCGTCGTATGGGTAACTAACAATTTACAATGTTCCATTTTATGAAAGGGAAATCGCTCCATATTCTACAGCATCGGATGTGTCGCTTACAGATGAGAACATTTGTATGAGAATACAAACTGTATGAACGAAGTTTGGATCTGCATTAATTTAACAGTCATGTGCGAAGGCGGATGTGAAGTGTAACTTTCTATGTAACGTATATATATATATATATATATATATATATATATATATATATATATATACATATATATGTATACATATATATATATATATATATATATATATATATATATATATATATATATATATATACATATATATATATAGAATAGTAGTTTGGGTATAGTAGTAGTATGTTTTAAAAAGCTGTGGGCAATGCAAATTCCGTATATATATATATATATATATACATATATATATATATATATATATATATATATATATATATATATATATATATATATATATGCTACTATGAACATGCGATAATCGATGTCGTTTTCTGTGGTTGAACTATATCAATTTGAATTTTTGGCTTGAATTTATTATTAATGCTGAATATTCTCAGGGATGTTGAAATTAGACTGGTTAAAAGCCTAAAGCAAAGTTCCGAATACGCTCCTCGAACACTCTCGCGACTAGTCCGTTACATATGCCAGCATTTAGGGGCATACACCTCTTACTTTCCATTAATTACATGACAGTTTACGGTGGCCTAGTTGATAAGGTGCTTGCTTGCATATTCTAGGTTAATCTGTGAACCAGATTTGCCTCTTTCGAAATTGTTACTTTCCTGCACTAATAATACACATAAGCTTGAAATGCTTACGTATACACGTATTCACAATTTAATATTTAATTATTAATATTTAATTAAGCCCCTTTAAGAAATGAAAGTCGAGTAATCTCGGGGATATTAACAATTGATTTTCGAAAAGCCCTAATTCAAAGTTTCGAATACGTTCGTCGAGCATTCTCTCGACTAGTATTTTATCTGTGTCTACTCCTAATCCCATATACATCTTAATTTACCTTACTCACTTGACAGTGTCCGTGTGTGTATGGGGACTTCTTGCAGATTCTAGTCTGACTCTGTGAATCGTTTCGCGCTTTGCGCCTTTCTGAAATTGTAATTTTACTGCACTAATGAGAGCAAGAAGCTTCAAAGATAGCGTGTATGTAGGTATGACTAGTTTAATATGTATTTATAAGCATTATATACATATACCTATAGATAGATAGTGTGTGTTTTATTCCCCATGTACACATGACTAATACTATATATATGTATATATATACATATATATACATATATATATATATATATATATATATATATATATATATATATATATATATGATAGTTATTTTGTTAACAGATCGTTTAATCTGCATTTTAAATTCTAATTTGCTAAATGCTTCTTTAATTTTTTAATTTGCAATTTTAAAACCTGATGGCTTACTGGAAAAGGTATTTAATAGAAATGCAATACAACTCAACTATAGTTTCACAAAACAAACTAAAACATTATTAAACTCTATAATGGACAGATTAACACCAGGAAAATAGATATAAAAATAACAGTAATATTAATAAGTTTACATACAGTAAAGATAGCAACAATTACGACTGAGCGTGCAGCAACAACATAACTCTCCACCTCAATAAGATTTCAAACTAAGAGTATAGTATACATGGGAATAGTGAATCAAAAAGATATTCGCAATCAACAGATATTCTCCGTGGAAAGTACTAACACGACTATTAAAACCAGATAATGTTAGGTTTAAACATCACTTAATAACCCACATAAGAACTACACGTAACTTTGCCAATACATATAGTATTTGGAGATAAATATTTAAGCACTTATTTTTAAATGGGCAATGTTAAAAATAAACTCGATTCGTACAGTACATAATTATATGTTTTATCTTTGTCTCAATCAAAAAATAGTGATCATTAGATCGCCAGACATAGTGAAATTATTAGGAAACGAGCCTCTGAATGTGTGATCATACAAACCTGCTGACCGCCTTGGAAAAGCCACATGTGCGCACCCTTTTTTCGTATTGTTAAGACATAGTGGGACGTTTAAATTCACTGACAAAAAAAACCCTGAGTATATGTTATAATAAAGATTTTGTGTGTTTGTATATTTCTCTCACATATTACAGATTCCTAAGATATATTTTGTAAATCTTTTTAAAAGAATAAAATTACAATTAAACTATATATATATGCATACATACATATATATATATATATATATATATATATATATATATATATATATATATATATATACATATATAAGGAAAAAGAGAAGAAAAAATACAAATCCGACGACATCAGGATATATTACACACCGATGATGCCAAGATTTTGGCGAAATATCTGTATCACTTTAAACTAACAAAAAAAACTGCTAGTTTATAATAAAAAAAGAAAAAGAAATCGGTTTCGCTTTATTATTTTTCTTTTTTATAAAAAAAATTGATATCGCATCTTTATGCTTCAAAAGGTATTTATTTTACCTATTCCTTCTTATATATATATATATATATATATATATGTCTCTTTCTATATATATACATATATATATATATATATATATATACCTGTATATATATATATATATATATATATATATATATATATATATATATATATATATTGAGACAGCATATTCTCGTTTATGCAAACATTGTAAAAATAACAGAAAGTAGATGATGCCGAACCCGATTTAACAAGATAAAAATTACTGGAAAGTTATCTACATAAAAAAACACAACCTAAAATAAAGTATATCACATATACAACCAGTAGTAACATTTCAAAATGTATAACGTTATGCGATTTTGTTCTGGGATGCCATCCAGAGTTGATTAATTTAAATAGTCCACGACTTCTTGAAACAATGTGAAAAACCTCTTCTACGCGTTACACCGCCGTCTTTTTAAAACTTCTTTTTTTTTGTCTCCAGCTTTTTTGTTAATTTGCTTTTGACAGCTGAGGATAATTCGACGAAGAATGAAATACGTTGATCAAACCTAAGAAACATTGATTCATTTGTTTTTATTTAAATACAAAAAAGGCCACCAGAAAAATTGAAAAAAAATTATAATAAAACCGACGTATTCTGTTAATGTTAACAATGTTTTCATACAAATAAAACATTTAATGTTACTTTTCATGTTCCCAGCATTACAAACGCAAGCCCGTAACTGCGTACGACAGTTTCAAAAAACAGTTTGGAAATACTTTATTTTTATCATTGTATAATTTGAAAAGTTGGTTCAATAGGGCTCTACATCAGCGCCTATCGCAACACGTCTTACAGAAAAAAATAATAAGAAACACTTAGTTCTAGAGAAATATCCACTGACAGAAGGAATCGCAGGTGCATATGTTCGTAGCATAAAAAAGGAGGGGAAAAATATACATCACTGTTTCATATCACATCACTGTTTCATATAAAAAAAGTATAACGCAACATTTTCAAAGATTTCTCCTTTTCAAAATTGAGCCAAAAAAAAAATTTTTTTTAATGTTCTACTCAGAGGGGTGAAGAATCAATGATGCATGTTAACACATTTCACAAACTTACAAGAATGTTATCGAAGGTTTATCGTTTTAAAAATGTTTCATAAAAATCAGAAATTATAACATTTTAAAAGGAGATTAGACAGTTAAATAAGATAAACCAAAATAAAATTCAATTAAATTAAGAAAATAGAATGAAACAATGGAATTAAAATTTGTAGAACTAACCAATGTATGTTTCTGGGGAGAATGTATCACGTCTAATAATAAAGCATACTGTTACATCGGTCAGATTTCTACTACTTTTTACCGAAGACTCACTTACTATACTTCAGACTCCCATTCAATATGCCAGCATTTGAAGCAACATAACTCCACCCATTGCCATGTTAGACAACTGTTAATCAATAACAGACAACTTTTACACCAGGATTCTCATGTAAAAAAACTGTAAATATTAGATGCCTTGCACATAGAGATCTAACGCCCTACAATAAACAAGATTCATTAGGAATTTGAAGCAACAAAACTCCACCTATTCGCAATTTAGAAAACTGTTAATCAATAGCATACACCTTTTACACCACGATTCTCATGTAAAAAGACGGACATTTTAGAGACCTTGCACATAGAGATCTAACGCCCCAACAATAAAATACATTCATTATGAATTTGAAGCAGCATAACTCCACCCATTCGCAATTTAGAAAACTGTTAATCAATAAGAGGAATATTTTACACTACGATTCTCATGTAAAGAAACGGAAAGTTTTAGAGGCCTTGGACATAGAGATCTAATTCCCCTACAATAAACAAGATTAATTATGAATTTCAAGCAACATAACTCCACCTATTCGCAATTTAGAAAACTGTTAATCAATAAGAGGAACATTTTACACCACGAATCTCATGCAAAAAGACGGAAAGTTTTAGACGACTTGGACATAGAGATCTAATGCCCCTACAATAAACAAGATTCATTATGAATTTGATTCAACAAAACTCCACCCATTCGCAATTTAGAAAACTGTTATCAATAACAGGCACATTTTACACCACGATTCATATGTAAACAAACGGAAAAGTTTAGAGGCCTTGCACATAGATATCTAACGACCATACAATAAACAAGATTAATTAGGAATGTAAAGCAACATAACTCCACCCATTCGCAATTTAGAAAACTATTAATCAATAACAGGAAAATTTTACACCACGATTCGCATGTAAAAAGACGGGCAATTCTAGAGGTCTTGTACATAGAGATCTACCGCCCCACAATAAACAGGAGTAATTATGAATTCAGTAAAAATAATGTAAAGCTCTTAGGCTGAGAATACAAAACTCTACATTTTAGCTTTTTGAAATATCGTAAATTGTAAATTTTGTCAAATATTGTTGATTTTAATCAACTACGCGACTAACACGTGATTACATACGGAGTTTAATCACACGCACGTTATTTTAAAACGTTATGACTTTACCGCACATCTCGAACTCAGCAAGTATTAATATACTAGTTAGACCTTTCACATGAAGACGATTGAAGGAGGTCAATTGAAAGTAGTCGCGTACGAAAATTGAACAAAACAGAAACGAAGCGTATATCAAGCAATTGAACAAAACATAAAAGAAAAGATTATCCGAACGATCGAAAAGATAACAAAAAGATTGAATACACAATAGCATTTCGTGATATATATATATATATATATATATATATATATATATATATATATATATATATATATAGTCTAAAGAAGCTTTAAGTCATTTTAATTTAAAAAAAAGTAAAATGCAATTTAAATTCCAAGAGAAACTAACTAAATCCAAGATATTGCAGACTTAACATTCGTTAGAAAATTCATTAATAAAAAAAAATATAGGTAATTAAAATTTAGAAAAGGGGGGGTTAAGTAGCTAACAGTGAATAAAAAACAAGAGACCTTTAGCGTCCAATATTAACACGGGGATCATCAGCTGTTTACCATGTAACTGTTTCGGAGATTTAAAAACAAGGCAGTTATAATAGTAATGCCTCTCCAATATATATATATATGGTTAAATCGTAAATCTAACTATAATATGTAACTGTAATGTGTGTAAAATGTATATAGTATAGTATTTTTAAGCGCAATATTTAAAATAATTGATTATTTTCAAGAAAACAATTGCCCTGGCCTCTCTTATTCGTAGAACGCCTGTATTGAGTTTCTTGAGTATGTAAACCAGTGTGCGTGTCTACGTGTGTAAAAACGAAGAACACATAATTCGTTATAATGTCGATTCTGACTCACTGTCGGGATATGGAGGTCTTGTAAGTAAAGGAATTGTCCGACAATGAAAGTTGGACGACGAATCAAGGAAGTGGGTCGGGTGGGTGGGTTATAAAGTATTAAGATATATGCATAAATACGAATAGGCTGACAAATGGACGATGTGAGACACGGGTTAGGAAGTAGGAAGTAGGAAGAGTCTGGTGAAGTCAAGGTAGAGATGGATGGCTGATAAGTATGATCATATTAGTTACAAATAAGGAAAAGGCGTCAGTAGTAGTCCAGGAACTAAAACTCATGTCCACAGATATATATATATATATATATATATATATATATATATATATATATATAGATACATATATATATATATATATATATATATATATATATATAGATATAAATATATATATATATACATATAAATATATATATATATATGTATATTCGTACATATACATATAAATATATATATATATATATATATTCGTACATGTAAATATATATATACATATATATATATATATATATATATATATATATATATATATATATATATATATTCGTACGTATACATATACATATACATATATATATATATATTCGTACATATAAATATATATATATATATATATTCATACATATATATATATATATTTATATATTCATACATATAAATATATATATATATATATAGTTATATATTCATACATGTAAATATATATATTCATACATATATACGTGTATGTATATATATATATATATATATATATATATATATATATATATATATATATATATATAAATATGTATATATATATATATATTTATATATTCATACATGTAAATATATATATTCATACATATAAACGTATATATATATATATATATATATATATATATATATATATACATATATATGAATGCCTATGTGTATACACGTATATGTTCATATTTCTGTGATATATACTACTTAAATGTTATTTATTTCATTAATTGTATTGTATTACTAGGTGGCGCGTGTTTTCGCGTTGCCCAGAAAAGGAGACGGACTCCAGAAATTACATGCCTGATATTTAACAATCTAACACACACAAGGATCTTACAATTTTAACAGCATTTAACCAGAATGTATGTACACAAAATAAAAGCTCGTCCTATCTGTATAATCCTTTCGTAATTTCTATAACGTCGTGTTAACCCTCTATTGGTAGGGTGTGTTTGTGCATAATGGGTTCGTAAAAGATAATGTTGTTTCATGACTGAAAAAAATGTCCAATGCTGACCATCCGTTAACCAGCTTTGGAAAGTGCTGCTTCTCATCTATTTCTGAATAGAAGAACTTCGTCTTGGTAAACATCAACATCAATTAAGATTTTGGCATTACTGCACGGTTTAAAAAATCACTTACTTTTAAAGATGGGACTTTATATTTCACCGTAGATTTTTATTGAAGGAGCCACTAATGTGGCCCTTGCTGACAAAAATAGTATAGTACTTCGGATAGATTTGTACTCATGTGCTTGTGTTTATGTAATTTGTGTGTCATATTCAGAAGATATGGAGTGATAGGAAGAATTGTCTAATAACATTGTCAAAATGCTTTTGAAACCATGTATGAGATCTTAAAGATATGTATTAGAAAGCGTTCATTTTTTCCTGAAATTTATTCCAAATATGTATTTTTATAAAGCACTTAAAGCTTGTTTAAAAAGCATTTTGCCATATTGAAATTTAAATTCTAAAGATATGCTGTCAAAGACAAAACTTTTCAATTTAAAATATACTGCAAGCTGTTAAATTTGTTTTAAAATTTGGTAATAGGAGTCGTTACTACAATAGTTCTAACTCTTGATGATACTGTGAAGATTAACCTTTTCTAATTATAAAAAAGACAATAACTTTACATATGTTATGACACACTTTTCTACCTCATATCTGAATAGACACTCGTTGAACATATTTTAGAATTGATTTGAGACTAGTTATTACCTTAGTCTCTCATTGAAAGTATAACACAATTATTACATGTAATTGGACTTACGGACACTCGATATGAAAATCAACATTTTAAGGCATTCTTCAAACGTTATTGTAAATACGTCTTAGTTGAAGGATAAAACTCCTGCTGACATTTTAAGATTATCATTTTAATGTTTGCAATAATTAGTCATATAGGCGAAATAATTTATTTCAATTTCTGAACGACAGACCAGTTGAATTATGTATCACATACATTTGATGCGTCTGTTTCCTATATAGCAAAATGTGACGGAATGCGTCTGTGGACGTTCATTGGAAATGAATACATAGTGTTTAGCAATAAAAACGAGGAAATTAAATCGTCATTATTTAAAATGAGTCATACTGTTTTAGAGCAGGCTTTGACTTCTGTCAGTGGTGTGTTACCTCGATATGATTGGTCGTTGTTTTAATAAGCCGACCATGCTTCCGCCGCTTTTTCTGGTGCGATGCTATCACAGCGTATCGTTACTCATAATCTAAAAGCACAGGCCTACATGCAATGAAACCTTGCTCACAGGTCAGTCAAAATAGCAAATTATATGGCATGAAAATGGGATAATGGAAATGAATGTTATCTCGGATATTTCGATTGGGGTTTTCTCAAAAAGAAGGAGGCGGAGAATAATGAACAAATATGAAGGGAAAGAGGAGACGACAAAGTACAGAGCGAAGCCAAACAACAATCAGAAGAAATAAATACAATGAGAAAGAAAACAAAAAAAAAGAAATATAACATCAACTCTATTTAAAAGGGGCATAACTAGGAGGGGAAAGTTACAAAGAACAGATAGGAATATAAATAAAATATAAGTATAACACTAAAGAAGAATACAGGAGGAAATGAGACGAAGAACAGAAAAAGTACAACATAACAGAAGAAAGAGGAACAATTAAGTATTTAGAAACAGGAGAGACTTTTAACAACATCAAACACAATGGGAATAAGTAAGAAAGAGAACGAAGAAACTGGGATTCAAGAAGTTGAAACGAAAGAAGAGGATCTGATTGTATAAGGATTATCAAAGAGAATACCGTTCTATTATTTAGACGAAACGGATAGGAATAAAAAATAAAAAATATGCTTCAGATCAAGAAGTAAAATAAAAACAAGTATAATATTTTAAATAATTAATATCAAATACCACATAGTATTTATGTTAATCTGACGAAACATGGCAGAGGTGTATTACAAAATGAATATTCTTGCTGCTGCCATTACTACATCTAACACTACTAATACTTATACTGCGATTATTAATCATAATACTACTAATACAGCTTCGTTAGTAAGAAATCACTGGAAACCCGCTGATGCGAAACGGACAAATAACGGGCAATGATGCCATAAAGAAACGGATAAGCATCAGGGAGGGGGGGGGGGCTGCTATTTATCCGAATCCAAGGAAAACAATGTGTTTTTTACCAGGAAGAGATTCCCAGAAACGACTGGTGTGCAAACCCCTACTAAATATTAATAGTAATGATCATGATGGTATTATTAATAATAATAATGACAACAACAAAAACAACACATACGCAAACACCACCACGACCAACAACAAAAAGAACACAAAAACAGCAGCAGTGAAGTAGTAGTGGTAGCAGTCGTAGTAGTAGTAGTAATTATATAATATCAAGTGTCCATTCGTTGCACACAATAGGCCCCTGAAGAGTCAAGACTGGTGAATATTCGAAGAGGCTGCGAAATATCTTGCTGTCCACTAGGGGACAGGACTGGAATATTTATCTACCTCCCACAAGGTAAGATGTGACACAAGGTCGGGAAAGTGGGATTAGATAAGCCAGCGCTCGAGGTGAACATTCTGGCCATTTAAAAATTGCCTGGGAAGCCCCGTCGGCATTCCCGGAAGGGCGCCTCAGACAGTAAGCAATAAATTTACTCCTCTCCAAAGAGGGGAGGCGAAGCCTGGGAGGGTGCACCTCCTAGAACTGCACAGGACCAGCAACCCCCAATAGACCGGCGTAAATCCAGACCCAAAGGCACGGACGATACCGGTTTATTAGGTGGGGTAAAAATACCCCTGGCTGAACTGGAGCCATGAATTAAATCCAGACAAATCACAATGGTAGAAGTTGTAATCTGTGTTCGAATAACATAAATGTTCGAATGATATATTTACGCTTTGCAAACAAATATAAATATACAAGTGTTAGTTCTGAACCTAGAAATATATGTTTAACATACATGAATTGATTTGCAATGAGTTTTAAAAGAAGCGTAGAATACTGGGAATATTGGGTAAAATTATGCTACTCCGTCTCCGGCGACAGATAAATGGAAATGTTTAGTATGAAAACACTTAAATATCAAATACTACTTATAAAAGTCTCGTGGCACACACATTCGTTGGTGTCAATGATACCACTTTTTTTTTAGGATTGAAGAATCAAGGACGAGGAACATCATCATCACGTAAACTCGAAAGGTACGAACATGGAGTTCTTAGAAGTTTTATAATCACTCATACCCTATAGTAACTAAACTGCAGTTATTAGTGAGAAATTAAATAATAACGGCAATTGCGATAATGTATACTAATTTGCTACGGTGATAAAAAAGCGGAGAGTATTGGACATCTTAGGAGACTTGTATCACTCAGATTTCCAGGGAGAATACACTTTTTTTTCAGGGAGATACCATTGTTAATTACTCTTGTGAGAACACTTACTATGTTAGAAATGATGATGATTATAATAATAATAATGATACTTGTTATGATGACTTACCTATGTACAACATGGACTCTTTGTCTTTGCTCAATAAATGCCAACAGTAATTAACTCTCGCCGGAATCAAGTAGATACTCGAGCTCTACTTACCAGGCGCATATTTCTTCCCTCTGTACTCTCTCTCTCTTAATACACTTGTTTCTACTTTATACCGTGTTCGTATCTTCATTTCGGTCCCTTTAAACAGGGCCACAACAATAATCAAAATAAATATACTAATAATAATAATAACAACAACAACACACACAACAACAACCATACTACCCCACCAACAATAACAACACCACCACCAACGACAACAACACTAATACCAATACCAACAACACTACCACAACCACCACCATTACCACCAACAACAACACCACCAGGAATAACAACAAGTTTCCGAAACGTAATGCAGGTCGTACTGGAGGTTCATCTGGGTCTGGAAATACTTTTCCAAATCTAATGTGTGTTAAGTTAATTTCCATTGTAATGTATGCAATTTTCGAATCATTCTGTAGGAAAAAGATATTCAGTGCTTAAGAATGTCTAGCACAAAGTATATCCATAGAGTTTTGTGTCAAAATATGTTTACAATGTTACGTGACAAATATTAAATCTGTTCGAGAATGTTTAAATATGTGGAACGAAATGAATTGATTCGTGTAAAAAAATTACAAGTTCGAGTAGAAAACTGATTATTTTATTTGAGTACATTTTTTTCTTTTCTGAATTGCACGTACATCATTGATACCTTTTAACATCTGGACAGTAGTTAGATATAGTGCGAGATAAGTGCGTTCGGGTTCAACTTTCAGGAAGATACATCGACTCACAGAAAAAAACTACATATGTTTAATGGATTGTTGAACGAAGAGGACGACATCAGATTACATCTGCGATGAAAACAATGATGTGTGTGCAAGAGACGCAGATTTCTAGATATGAATCAGACAAAACATAAATAATTACTCCTTGAGAACACGATGAGAGAAGGTAAACTGGCTAATGAAAATATCGAGTACTAAAACGATTCCAAAGCAGATTAATGAATGATAAAGCACGATTCAGAGTAACAATTCAATTGTGTAGGTTGTCTTGCTAATAGAGAAATTAAATACGTCGAAATCGTTGGAAGAGCTGGTGAAAAATGATCGACTACAGAAAATAAAACCATAAGTAATTGCAAACAAGGACCATGTATTTAACCCTAATTCAATCCAAAACGTATGAACCATGAAGTTGAGTCGGAAAATGTGGCGGTAACTGGTAACCAGATAGGAACGCATGTAAGGTGTTTGCACACTATACTTACAGTAGTCATCATAGTGTAAAATCGTAGCCCGATTAGTGTTTCGGTATCAGATATTATTTTGAGATGGACGAGAATCTGCACCGCTATATGCTTGACAATTATTATGTAAACTATTATATATATATATATATATATATATATATATATATATATATATATATATATATATATATATATTAGTAAATATTTCCGCTATAAAGAAAGTATTTACATTTTGTAATTTAAACTTTTTTTTTAACCAGTAAAATGCAGACGCTTTTTATAACATAAACAGATTATTTATTGAAATTCAAATTTTTGATTCACACAGGAATCTTCATCAGGATAATAGACAATATTATTTGTTTTTTTTTTAAAACTACATGGTGTCGCGTGATCTTGTGCATCGGATGTTAACGAAGCACGTTGTGTAATAATGTAAACATTATATATATATATATATATATATATATATATATATATATTTATTTTTATCTACATACGTATACGTTTCATCTTAATGGGAATCGTCAGTGTAGAGATCAATTATTCATACCGGTTCCAAGAACAAAAGTAATGTTTCAAAGTCAAACTCCGACGTCTTAGTCCATATGCTCGCTATCAACAACCCACGACATCAGTTAATACCTATTTAAATTCAGTCGTCCACAAAGTGTTATATATATATATATATATATATAAATATATATATATATATATATATATACACATATATACATATCTATATACATATATATACATATATATATATACATATATATATATATATATATATATATACATATATATATAATTATTTATGACAATATATGTGTTAGCATATACTATCAGATCCTTTTACTTTGCAGTCTTCTTAAAAGATTCAGCTCGAAGATTTTCAATTAGTGATAACAGAGCAAATATAAGTCAGTTAATATTATATTCCAATAAACATGGTTTTGTTCTATTATTTTTATTTTTTCACATTTCCCCAAAACATGACATTTATATGAAATACATTTTTACGGTCCGTTTCATTTGTCTTGTGCCAAACAACATTTTTATGTCAATATCCTATCTGCAACACTACAAAATCGTCAGCAAAATTCACAAAAAGTGAAAAGTTATTGGATTAAATGACACAAAAATCAAAAAGAATAGTAACTTAGATACTAGTACAGTTCAGAACAAGAATAACAGCTCCCAATGTAACTGTAGAAATGTCAATGAGTGACATTTAGAGGGGATATATTTAACTTCAGATATAGTTTATAAGTGTTACGTCATAGAGGAAAACAGAATTAGAACATACATTGGGTCGACGGGCTGTATACAAACCATATACACTCTTTCAAATAACCTAATACAAACTCATAGAAGGTCCATACAACTTTAGCTAAACATGTAAAAGAACTAAACAGTAGAAATATACAATACAGCCTAAAATGGTCTATAGTAGGTAGAGCTGAGAAATATAGACCTAACATATCTAAGAGATGTAACCTTTGTATTCTGGAATCCTATAATATAGATTTTTCTAAAGAAAAATTATTAGAAAATAGACAGGAAGTGAGTCAGAACTGTCTACATAGAACCGCATATATCCTATTCCGTTACAGACCCATCTAAAATACCAGTGGTAGTAACCCTTTCATCAACATTAATATGAAAGTATCTAATGTATAGGAATATTATAAGAATATCTAGGCAATAGACACCATAAACCTAATAGTTGCTGACGGAGTACTAATACCTCTATAACACATTAACATATAGAACAGATCACTCATAACTTAAATGACCGAAGCGACTAAGCTTAAACCTAGCCTATAATGAAATGGTAAGAGGGTCAGATCATGAGAGCATCAGTAGAAATTTTTTTCATTTTAGTTTTCATCTGTAATAAGATATTTTGGGGAAAGGAGTAAGAACTAATAATGCAATACTCATTTTAAATATAATGCTAAATGAATGTTTAATAGAAAAAAACATGAATAAAAATAAAATAAATAAATAAAACAAAATGTATGTATATGTGTGTGTATATATATATATATATATATATATATATATATATATATATATATTGTGTGTGTGCATGTGTATGTATGTGTGGGTATAGATATGTATATATATATATATATATATATATATAGTGTGTCTGTATGTATGTTTATGTGTTAAGGGTTCGGACGCGGAGCGCAATAGATCTAATTCGTTTAAATTGAGACCTTAAACAATAAAAACACGAATATATAAAATCTAGACCTCGAATGATAGCTGATTTTAATGGAAATCAAAAGTAACTATTTGGTATCATATTATGTAATACATGATGTTAGGGTGTCGTCAAGTGTTGAAATACAACCCTTTTTGTAGGGACAGTTTCGTGATTTTGAAAATGGTGTCTGGTGCATTTTGCATTGGAATCTATTCGTATATGTATATTAATAGGCACATTCATGAATAAAAGAATGCACACAACCTAATATTAAATATAGGCATACCATTAAAGTTGGACCTGATATTGACATTGGTGCTTGTCGGTATTCACATGCTAATTGCGAGTTAAATTTAAAACCTAATCACAATTAACTTTAAGTATAAATTCCCTTAAAAGTACCTTTGAATCCTCATAATACTTTAAAATGAGGTATTTAAACATTATTTTATAAAAACTAAAATAAAATAAATAAATAAATACATATTTAATAGCCCTCTTCGGTATTTTGAATCATGTCAAGGTAACTATAAAAATATATTCGTTGTAGGTGACCAATTCCCCCCTTAGTTTCACATTTAATAGAAACTTACTACTTAAGTGAAGAATTCTGGGTAATTAAGCTTATCTAAGTATTGATGGAAACGATTCATAAATAAATGCTAAACATCTTCTAAAAAAAATACCGAAGTATAGCAATCTTTATAGTTGCTTGAATGGAGGGCTGAGTCTATGAAACTAGCTCTAAACAGTTGAACTTGAAAAAGGTTCGTATCCAAATGACCTAAATAGACATCTAAAGGTTAATTGATGTAATTTTTCGAAAGTAAAAAAAAATACTCTCAAGTGAATTAGAATTTTTATAAATAAATTATAGAACTTACTAACTAGTTTAAGAAATATTACTAAATTAAAATTTATAAATGTCCGCACAATCTTTTAGGATGTTCTAGCTTTGAATGAAAAATTCAAAATGGAGTATTAGTGGGTTCGCCAAAGTGTGAGTTTGCCCTTGTTCTTTGTTTTTGTTTGTGGTCACCAAAAAATGAAACACTGTATAGTGTCGTTTTTTTCAAGACTCCTTAATCCAATAACTTTTTACTTATTGTGAATTTTTCTGATGATTTTGTAGTGTTGCAGAGACAATATTCACATAAAAATGTTGTTTGGCAGAAGACAAATGAAACGGACCGTAAAATATATATCTCACATAAATGTTATGTTTTTGGGAAATGTGAAAAAATTTATAAATAAAACCATGGTCATGGAATATAATATGAACTGACTTTATATATATATATATTTATATATATATATATATATATATATATATATATATATATATATATATATATATATATATATATATATATACACACACCTATATATATATATATATATATATATATATATATATTAAATAAAACTATGGTTATTAAAATATAATATAGACTGACTTACATATATATATATATATATATATATATATATATATATATATATATATATATATATATATATATATATATATATATTGGGATGACATTAAGGTGTTGTAATTAGCATGAAACTGAGTGTTCCAAGCAAGTAAAACATGAAATATGAAGAACTCCTAAATCACTAACCTCCAGCTTGCTATTTCTCTTTCGTTTGCGCTCACTCGTTCGTCCTCAGTGTTCCTAATCAGGCAGTTTTCTGTTTAATAATATAATTGGATCTGCTGATATTCTCCTGAGTTAATAATGGATTGTTCCTAGATGTTCTTTTCTTCGTATATCAACTTTTACTCTTAATTAACAAAGCAGGGAGTTAGGAAAAATAGAAATTGATGATTTATAGAATAATATACGAAGGTTAAAAAACATAAAAATGGTTGAAACAATAGATATAAAGTCCGTAAATTATGATCCACTTCATTTGTAAATTGCGAATTACGGTCAATTAGAGTAATTTTTCTTATTATTCAAACAGTTTTATCCGGTCTCAACCGGTGACTTTACAGGTGCATTTTCATTAACAGTTCATAGTTTAAGCTTTATCCAACATGAATATTGTGATGTCTATTATCATCTCTATTTTTGCCGTGCATTTCAAATCAGCAGTTACTGGATTTCATGTTAGGAGTTTTGTTACAATTGCGAAATAACCGACGCCAATCACATATGCAGCGGTAAAGTATTACTCAATTATATTCGTGTCTTACAATAATTATAGTAAATTATTTCAGCTTGCGATTTGGCTTCCGGCATCTGTTTTTGAATCAGATAAATAGACACGAGTGTTTCCAATGTATCCCCGCTTTCCCTGAACATACTACGCCCGTCGCTTTATGTTTTAATAGAAAATTAAAATTAACTTTGGCAAACAAAACGATTGAATGAAATTAAGGAAAAATATGCAATAATAAACCAGTACTTTATAACATACACCTCTATCAGACATTCGGTTGAGCGAGTTGACAAATGGGTCGGGGGACTTACGTTCAATCTGCGGGTGAGTAATACCTAAGACTCATAAAAATGGTACTCGATGCGTACTTGCTAAACTTAAAAAATAACGTTTGAATAAGGGCCGCATTCGATTAAGGTTTATATGATTTACTTTATTACTAGCATGGTACTCCAGTCCCTTAGTCGGGCAGTAACTCCATCGGTATGTCCTGAATAAGTTTGGAATATAATTTTGAGGGTTATTTCATATGTCGGTAATGCTTTAGTTTTAAATATTATTTTTGCTTCTAAAGATGGGAAGTTTTAGATGTTACAAATATTCTCTATAATGCCCGTCATTAAAATTGTTTCTGAGGTTTGTAATTCTTTAGTTTCTTAGAAATAAGTTTGTATTAGTAAACCTGCATGTGGATTGGGAGCATTCTTATATATATATATATATATATATATATATATATATATATAAAGTTATGAAACAAAAGATATAAGAGGCAACTAATATCTCTTAATTAGTGAAACATCCAAATAAAGACTAAAGCTAAATATACTGGATAGATCATCAATAGCATAAAATAAAATGTAATTATGAAATGAGGTACAAATCAAATTTTATTAGAATTCAAAGTTCAGGCAAAGTATCTAAACGTCCTTAACTCATGAGTGTTCAAAGATAATTCTTCTCTTCTGAGGAGAAGAATTATCTTTGAAAACTTATGAGTTAAGGACGTTAAGATACTTTGCCTGAACTTTGAATTCTAATAAAATTTGATTCGTACCTCATTTTATTATTTCATTTAATTTTATGCTATATATATATATATATATATATATATATATAAATAAAAAATAAATATTTGTTTTCATCTACATACGTATACGTTTCATCCTTACGGAAATCGGCAGTGTAAACGAGATTTATTCACACCGGTCGACAAATTCGAACCCGGAACACGGGTTATATTTCAAACTAAAATTCCAACGTCTTAGCCCATACGGCCGTTATGAACACCGATACAGTAATCTTATTTAAAGCAGCTGTGGTAAAGTGTTCTTCCATTGAAAGGAACATAGGAGCAAAGAAGATTGAAAATAATACATGTTTGTAATTCTAAATAACTGAGAAGACGAGTAATTGTGTAATAATATATTAGTATTCTCATGTTTATTACATGAGAATACTAATATATTATTACACAATATTTGCAAACGACGGAAATACACGTAATGGGACGAACATTAAAAAAATATATAAGTTTTAAAATATGCTTTAATTAATATAATGATATGAAGATCTTGACAAACGCTGAAGTTGCACGAATTGTTATTTGTATTAACAGGGAGGTTCGTACGCTTTTTTAAAAACAATATTAATGTATTTCTGTCTTAATAAGCTTTTCGTAAAATCTGAAGCAACAGAGCTTGTGTTTATACATATTGTAATGACCCGATTAAACTAGGAATACAGACTTGACAAATATTCTCAGAAATAATTGATGAATTATATACAGAAGAGTAGACTTATCTCAAGGATTATGTGAACTAATCTCGAAAACAATCAGAATCTAAATATATTCACTATAATATTGATACTGATTTTTTAACTTAATATTCATTACTTTAGCTTCGTGAGGTACCAAATTAGAGAGTGCATGTCATAAATACATTTGCTTGTTTTTCTTTTCAATGAAAACATATTTAATTTTGACTTGAAAATGTTTGATTAGAAGTTTAAGAAAATAAGCGATAATCGTACTAGAAAGCAATGTCCAAAAGTACGTACATATATACATAACTAGTTATTACATTTCATATCAAATTT
>OY744528.1:108968729-108981229 GCA_963556195.1 Sepiola atlantica | reverse complement strand
ATAGATTTCTATGAGTCGTTCTGTTTATTATAATTGTTTTTTTTTTAAATTACAGTTACTGAATTATAAGTGGTTGGTTAGGGCGATTTGAGAAAGGAAGGGGGTACAGCCGTGGCCACCGAGAGACAGCAGGCTTTCTCGCGTACGTAACGAAAACAGACGGAGTAGGAGTGGTGAAATCTATGAGAGGGAAAGCGGGAGGTGGTTTCGTTCACCGACCGCTCGTATGGCTGATATTAATAATGAGTGTTGTTTTTTTGTTTGTTTGTTTTTGTTTTTTGAAAGGGAGGTGTTTTTTGAAACTGCGACAGACTTTACGAAGTCTTCCCGTTGAATGTTTTTAGCCGTGAAGAAAACAAAAAAACTATTTGATGAAATTAAATGAAATTGTTTATATTAAAAGACTAAAACAAACATTGCTAAAACTCTCAGTATTATAAGGTCAGGATCAAGGACAATGAAGCAGTCCTGGGAAAAGAGTGGCGCCCTCCCCTACATCTTGGGTTAGTTGATAATGTAAAGAGATCCTCTACTGTAATCGGGCAATTTAGCCTTTTATAAAGTCTGAAATTAGCGACCACCTCACCTAAAATAAGCGAACGCCATTTTTGTTTGACGAATTTGACAATATAACTAAATAAATATTTGAAATAAAAAAAATTAATTTCTCAGATGTTAACCATACAATATCATTGCCCTTGTCTTATTTTACGTCTCTATTTGGTACTTTGTTACATGGGGACCCGGGCTAACTTTGACCCTGACCCTAACTTTAACCCTAACCCCCAATGACCCTGAACTTTATAGGTAACCCTACCCCCCTCCCTAACCCTAACGACGGGGTCAAAGTTAGCGCGGGTCCCAATCTAACGAAGCACCATCTATTTGTTAGTAAGTTACGCTTGTTTTATTATGAGCACCCCCCCGGATAAGAGTGAAATATTTTGAAAAAATTAATAATTTGCCTTCCAATAACGCGTGTACGATGGACACTCTACTAAAAAGGGTTGATATACCGTAAAAACTGGTAGGCTTCCGATAGTAAACGAAATTATACTTGTTACTTTTTTTTTCGATTAGATTTTCTTTTTTATTTTGCTTTGAATCACGACTTTCCTCACTTTCGTTTTTGTTAAATATTTTTTTTTTACTTTTTGCGATTTATTTATTTGTTTTTATTGCGTTTTCACTTTTCAATTACGTTTATTCTCTCTCTCTCTCTCTCTCTTTCTTTATCTTCTCCCTCTATCTCTCTCTTACGAACACAAACTTTCTCTTTCTTTCGTACGCGCTCTCTGTGTTTCACTGAAAAAAAAAAGGAATTCCACAGTGTTTTCTACATCAATTTGTATAATTTACTGTTAATAAAATTATCCGGTGGCTAGAAATATGCACATATCTTACTCACCAAAATTTTGCGTGACGGGATGGAAGTATATATATTTATTATATTACTCGGTTGTCGGGGTAAAAGCTGTCTCTTCAGCAATCACTATCGGTCGCGACTCCCCTCCCCCGTTGTCAGGGGCAAAAGTAAATACTAAATCTTATTAAATGAGAGTGTCAGATCGTGACACAAAATAAGAAACTTAACTTCTCAGATGTTAACTATACAATATCATTGTCATTGTCTTATTTTTTACTATCTCTATTTGGTAGTTTGTTACATTGGGACCTGGGCTAACTTTGATCTCCCGTCTTAAAATCAGTTTTTAAAAATTTCTTTCCAAAACCCCCGGAATTCTCTACTGACATGATAGGTAATTGTACACCGAAAAAGATTTAAAAAAAAATTGAGATGGTCAAAAAGAGGGGGATCAGTCTACGTTGAATTAACATTGGAAACTGATCCCCCCTCCTAAAATGTAAAATATTTGAAAAAAAATTCCAAAAACGCCGGAATTCTCTAGCAGCCTGATAGATAAGTGTACACCGAAAAAAGAAAAGAAAAATGGTCAGTAAAAAGTTGTGAAAAACCGACAGTGGTTAAAGACGAACATGTGCCAATAAATGTTTTAACACTTTAAGAAGTGGTGCAAATAAAAAATAAATACTTAGTTCAAACTATCATTGAAAAAAAAAACATTGCTTAACGTCCGTTCAAAAACAACAACAACAAAAAATAATAGACATGCCCTAAAAACGTCAAAATAAAAAACAAAAAATAGTTTTAAGTTTTAAGCAACACAAAAAAGTACTTTTTGACCGGGTGATTAAAAAAAATGTATTATTTCTTCCCCTTCCGCTCGAAATGTAGAAGAAAAAATATTAGCGGCTGGTTGGGATCGAACTATAAACCAGTCGGGCCAAAGACAAAAATACTACGTCGCTTACCGTTGCGCTAAAGGGAAATAATTAAAATACGATGCAGAAATTAGGCTAATTAAATGTTATTAATAATCTAGGTGCGGCACGCATGCGCAGAGCGTTTGCCGGAACCGTGACACACGTACGTACACCTTAGCGTATTAATATATAGATTGTTGTTGTTTTGTTTGTTTGTTTTTGTTTTTTAAAAGGGTTTGAAACTGCGACAGACTTTACGAAGTGCTCCCGTTGAATGTTTTTAGTCGTCAAGTAAACAAAAAAACTATTTGATGAAATTAAATGAAATTGTTTATATTAAAAGCGATATAAAAATTTCCAGAATGAAAAATTTCATGCGTTCGTTAATCATAAGAGATTAACGGAATTAGATTAACAGATTAGAAGACGATGCTATTTACGCATGCGCAACCGGATGTTGAAAACCGGAAAGCTGAAAGCTGATTGCAAACATACAAGACCCATAGACTTTTAGTAGTATATAGATATATATATATATATATATATATATATATATATATATATATATATAATGGTTCGTTCAGTTTTAAAGCATTGCTGGGTCAGTATTATAAATTGAAAATATAAGCCATTATCAATTAATCATTTTTTTACTTTAATCCTTATTAATTTCGGAACAAAATTCCATCATACGAATTGACCAGTATTGTGCCATATATATATATATAATATTTGTTTTGTTTCATCTCCGTACGTATACGTTTCGTCTTTTATAATCAGGACTCATCAGCATAAAGATATAACAATTCACTACTAGCCATGCGATTCTAAACCCCGGAGTCTCGAGTATTTTACAACTCAAATTCCGAAATCTAGAACCACTCGGCCACCAGTGAATAGCTGAATAAACAGTAATCATTTTAACACTTTATTCGGGTGCTTGACCTCATAAAAGCGTTCAACTTCATAAAAGGAACGATGCATGTATAACTAGCGACCTAATGTTGTGCTAATACTACACCTACATTGTCCGTCTAGAGGGTTTTCTAGGAGCTACATATATGACAATATATTTTAAATATATTTGTTGATTATTATTTATTTTTTCATTATTTTGTGTAAATAACTGAACGGATAATTTATAATTATGTTGTTTATATATTTTTAGTCTCGCCATATGTTGAATGGATGCCGAATTTTGAAGAGCATGAATGTAAGTCGCGTTCTTTAACTTTGTTTAATATATATCATGTCTCACCAATGTGTACTTTGTATATGTTCAATATACATTTTCAGTCTATGTTATATATGTAACAACATCACTTTAAACAACAATGTTTTTACGTTGTTACATAATAATACATGTTCAGCCTCGATACCCTCTAAACACGTATCTTATATATTTATACGATGCCCCTTGCAAAATATAGTTTAATTCTCGCAAGTGTTTATTATACGTCGCAATCTGAAATGTAACTGAACATTTAATGCATTGCTTTTTTATTCATGAATCTTCAGTTCCAGTACTTTTTTAATAAACATTGTGTTTTGAAAACCAAAATGAAAATCATCTTATTGGCATTAGTTCATACAGACTCAGCATTGTTATTCTTTTTACTCACGTCTTCTTTAAAAAAAATACAATTTCCTTATTCTACCCATAATTATTACATAAACCAGGTTATATATAATTGCATATCAAAATACTTTGTGCTTTTAAATAAACAGAATATTTTTCTAAACCTACGAATATTAAAAAAAATACAGTTTAATTCATGATTTTTGCTTAATATATTTCAGTCCCTATAGTTTCTGTTTACATACCATTTACTGATAGTGAACGATTAAGTAATTGCTTTTGCAGCGTATTTTGTTTAAAATTTGAACACACGCTCTATTTTAACAAGATAGAAGTTTAATGATTTTTAGTTAATATAACTTAATTTCTATTACGTATTGAACGACTTTGTTATTTTGAAAACAACACAATGTACTTGCTTAATGCATACTCAATTATTATTATTATTATTATTATTATTATTATTATTATTATTATTATTATTATTATTATTATTATTATTATTATTATTATTATTATTATTATTATTTCTGAACTACTTTTTCATTGTCTATCTTAATAAATTGTCAGTTTGAATCAATGTTAAACCCACCTTATAGTTGGATAACATTTAACGTTGGCTTAATTTATCCGGTTTTAATACGCCCTATCTGTCAACTATGAGCAAAAAAATATCACAACTTTCATTGCTCTTTGTTAACCCACATAGTATATAGAGAAACAAGCAAATGTTTAATTTACCTATATCTCAGTTGGGACATATTTTGAAGTTACACACACTTTTGAATCAAACGGAATGTGTAGTTTTTTATTTTGAATAATTCGTTCAATGAATTTTGCATTTAATCGTTGTCCTTGGTTAATACTTTTCTAATCTCGCTGACTTTTCCCCCTCTATTTGGCTTCTTCCGACCTTGCTTATTTCTCTTAAGCTCTCGCCGTTTGACTGGTCCGCCGTAAGTCAACTTATCCCGCTCCGGTCTTTCCTGTAAGATTGTATAGCGATATCTCTTTTTATGTGTCTCACTTTCCAATGTAAACGGTTTATTACACTTAATCTTTCTAAATATGTGTCTCTACTATTTCAGTCTATATATGCGTTTCCATCACCCAATTTCTACATCACTATATATGTCGGTATCTCTATATGAGTATGTCTCTTTTTTACACAGTTTCTCTTTCTCTTTAGATATCTTACTTACTCATTCTGTCTATATATATTCACTTCCCTGTCTTCACCCAATCCTCTTTTTCTTGCTCACTCCATATATTTCTTTTTTCTGAGGGATTTTATCTATGTGAAGATTATCACCTAATTTTTTTAATTTCTCTTAAATACTGATAACATGTTCGTTGTTAAAGTTTATTGTTTAAAATCGTCAAATCTATGTTTCAACGGTGAAAACACGCAACCAGAAAAGTCAGGATCGCAAACCCACTGTGTGAACATAAACTGTAAATGCGTAGCTCGTGCAGGATAATATGTCAGTAACAAATTCTGAAAATGTTGTCGTTGATAAAAGTACTGACGTTTAGGCGTTACACATTCCACTCAATCTAATGAAAAATATCTACTTGCTTTTACACTTGTCGTTACTTATGTCAGTAGTATTCTCTATATAATAGTGTATATTTGTCTTGTACTGTCATCGTTTACCTTTTTCGTCCTCTGTTTACACCATGCGGTTTGAAGATTCTATCATCAAACAATAATTGATGAGTGTCTTCCAATGTGGTACTGTTTTGGCATCTTTGGTCCGAAAGCATTTTCTGGATACATACGATGAGGTTCCGCAGTATAACACTTTGCCAAACAAATTGCACATCTCCTCGTAGATGTTTTCATGTCACATGATACATGTCGATCATACTCAATAAACGGACAATAAACACTTACTAATCATATATATATATATATATATATATATATATATATATATATATATATATATATATATATATATATTGGGTATATCTAGAGAGCATTTTCCCATTTATGCAAACATTGTTAAAACAGAATTGTAGACAACCTCTCGTTGATCACACTAAAATAAAACATTCCAAAATTACAATTACACTATATATATATATATATATATATATATATATATATATATATATATATATATATATATATATATTGTGGATGTATGCAGCATCTACTCAAAAATACTGCAAGCTATCTACATTAAAACACAGGAATCTGAATCAATAACATCACATACGAAACCAGTGGTAACATTTTAAAATGATAAACGTGATGCGATGTTATTCTTTGATGTCAACCAACGTCGCTGAATTTTAATCTTACACGACTTCCTGGAACAATACGAAACACTGCGCGTGTATCCGCTGTCTTTTTTAAAAAAAGGTCTTCTTTTCCCAGCATTTTTGTTTATATGTATTTTACACCTGAGGATGATTCGACGAAAAATCGAAAACGTTCGTGCAACCTATTGAACATTTATTTCATTTTTTCTTGATTTGGCTACAAAATAGACCATCAGAAAAATAAATAAAAAAGGGTATAAGTAAACAAACGAATGCTGTAATTGTAACAATGTTTGCATATATATATATATATATATATATATATATAGATTGAGAGAGAGAGAGAGACAGCGAGAGAGAGAGAGAGAGAGAAAGATTTCTTG
This sequence comes from Sepiola atlantica, assembly GCA_963556195.1. Taxonomy (NCBI): domain Eukaryota; kingdom Metazoa; phylum Mollusca; class Cephalopoda; order Sepiida; family Sepiolidae; genus Sepiola; species Sepiola atlantica. The sequence continues at coordinate 108,974,710 of OY744528.1, read as the reverse complement.
CAATTCCGCCTCCGCGTAAATAAATTGTCAGAAGAATATATTTTCATAAGTTACTACCAAGTTTAACTCACATAATGAACATTGTTGAAGTAAACTCTGACACTCGATACATGATACATCATACCTCATTATTATATCGTTGATACATAACAAAATAATATATATATATATATATATATATATATATATGTGTGAGGGGTGTTCTTGTGTGTGTTTGTGGGTGGTAGGTGTGTCTCTACTTACTATCTATTTTTAATTTTTGTTACTTTATTGGTATCAAGCATCTGTGCTAGTTCATGTGTCATTCAAAAAAAAATCGTATATGTTTTTTTCGATAAATATTTTCATAAACCTTTTATTTCAGTTTTAATATTTATTTCTCATGTCTATTTTATCTACATTATTAAGAAAACTGAAAATAAATAATATGTAATACAGTTTCTAGAGAGACCATTAGATGTAACCTTCTCTGATTAACAATCTGTGACAGACTTTATGATCATAAACTCGTATACATCAGTATAACTCGCTCGACTTGCCCGAATAAAAAAGGCTTCATTTTAGCCTGGCGTGTAGTTTTTAAATTAAATAATTATTGAAATCTTAGGTTGCAAGTGTTTATTTAATTCACGACTTTGAAAACTTTCGAATCGTTCGTTCGTTGAGAAAATAATTTTAGTTTTAGACAACTATTTTCTTTGATTCAGCAAAATACGTGAATTCCAAATAAGTAATACAAACATTACACAAATATAGTGCTAAATAATATAAAAGGAAATCGTTAACATACATTAAACATAATGATTTTATTTTTCATTTTTTTTTTAATAAATATCAGGAGATTTATTCTGACATATTAAACCCATTATATTATAGTGAAGACTATGTGACAAAAGGCGCAGTTATGCCTTAAAATATGCTTAGTAATTTACGGAACTAACTGTAACTGTAATTCTAATTTCTGCTGTACATTTAAAATATAATTTACATTTTTGGTTTATCTTGAATCACCACAGAGTACTAGTAATCTACTGCAAAATGTTTGTTATTCACAGTTTTACAGGCTATTCTTCCAATTATAATCTCATATAATCTAATTACAGGTTACAATATACAGCGAAAATACCTGATTTGTCTGATCGATAACACATATATCTGTTGAACTCCGGTATTCTGAGATCACATCTTAGTGTTTTCTTCCGCGATGCATGCAATAAATAACGTTGAGTAATGTGTGAACGGTAAGTTTATCTCGAGGTATTTGAAAAAATAGCTCCGTTACATCATTCAATTAGTGTACAATTGATTGTGTACAATAAGTATTATGAAACAATCACGATATGTTGTTTTACCGTAATACAGACAGACAAACGCTATCACCCACACCTGGAATGACGTAGTCAATGATGACGTAACATATTGAATCAGAAAGCGAAAATAAAAGTAAATTCGTACGACCTACACATTTACGGCTTTTTGAACCGCCTTATTTCTGTTGTTGACATTAGATTAACAGATTCCTTCTAGAATCAAATACATACAGAAGTGGCATTGTGAAGATTAAATATGTTCAGACGTAGAAAATGCATTTATTAAACTGACAAGATGCGAACTATGAAAACTCAGGCGTTTAGTCATCGTCGTCATGAACTTTAAGACTGTCAAGTTTTAAACACACAATTAAATATGGTGTTATTTAATAAAATTACACTTTTACCGTTTTAGGAAAGGTATGAAGCCTCAATATAATCTAGATTTACAGAAACTGAACAAATAACATATAATGAAGTGTTTACAAAGGTTATTTTGTTTACCCATTAGATAACTAAAAAAGCGGATCTGCATGAAATAGACTGTTTTATATATATATCGTTAAAATATCATAATATATAAATAGTCCGCGGCTTTATAAATGAAACGCAAACATGTAAACCTGTTCTGAACGACAGAAAACTATTTTTATTATCATTATTATAACATATTTGTAATTTTTTTAATCTTTAAGGGAACATCATCGCATAGTAGAATTGTAAGTAATTTTTACATTAATAAATATCTATAAGATAAATATGTCCATTCTGAACACCGAGATTTAAAGTAAATTATATTAAATGATAAATGACCAACATGGTTGGAGAAATAATTTTCCTGTGTTACTTTGTTTCCATGTATTTGCTTCTTTTTTTCCGAAATATGAACAATATACTAAATAATATTTGTGCATTGCGAACAGCCTTGATCTTGGGAAAATATAAGATTTAAGTGTGAAAATAATTGGAAAATATTGTTGAAAGATGGTGTGATTAAGTTGTGTGTTCATATATAAGTTGCTTGAACAGATTCCCACCAGATGTAGCTATCAGAGTGTTATAAAACTTGAACATAATTTTTTTTTAATGCTTTTTGGAAAGATACTGCGTCCATGATATATAATTGTATATGTTTATATGCAGTTAATTATATTTTAAGAAAAAAGTTAAAAATATGTGCTGTGTTTTATTTCACATAGACCTATACAGTTTGCGGATATATCTGTTGACATGCATTCATTAACTGAAGCTGTAGGTAGATCTACAACCCTGTTTTATTAAGTATATATAGTAACGCAGATCAGATACGTTCAAGTCTATTGCTATGAATTGAATATATAGTATAGTTATTTATATATGCTGATTGTTATTCGTAAAACTCTTACAAATTTAGAATAACCAGAGAAAATTAACATTGCAGCTGCATCTAAAAGGGGTTTAATTTTATTAGCTTCGCGGGTAAATGATGCCGTACTGTGTAAATGTGTCACTAATAAGTTTGGAGAATAACAGGGAAACCTCAAACGTTAGTAGTCGTAAATGTAGCATTTTTAAGTATGTAAAAGTATATATAAGTAGGAGGAGAAAAAAGGTGAAGAGACAATGATCCAAGGTTTAGCAATAAGGATATTTATTTTGAGAGGACGTGACGATTGTATTTATTGCACTACAAAAACTAACATGTTCTATAGGAATAAAGAAAAACGAATGAATAATATAAAATCTCACTCCCAGCTACTAAAATCCCAACTATTATTAAGTTGGAATAAATGGTTCTCTTCTAGAGAACACCCAACCATATACTGCTAAGCTTCTCGGACTTACTTTCACCTATGATCTGATATTGAAGACTTACATTAAACCTGTTTATAATGGCGCTTGAAATGTAATAAGATGATTTTTATCCTCTAGATAGTATCTCACTCCTGACGCAATCTTCCATATCTGGTGATACCAGATCAGGCTGTCCTGTGGCTCCCTGAGACGAAATTCACCTACATTGACGTTTTTTTTTTTTTTTTTTTTTTTGTAAAACTTAATTATGTTCTACAAAACCAAAAACAAAAACAACAGCCCCTCTCCCTTTCTCCCTCCCCTTTTTTATTTTTATTTTTCCTACCCTACTCCCGGTCCTGGATATGACCTTAAACTACATCCGATGGTGAGATCCGGCTTACGGACTTTGGGGAATGTGGAGCCTCCTCTTAATTACCATTGCTCCCAGGTCCACCCTGACCCGGAGTGGTAGTACCTGTTAGGGTCCCAACTATGGGTTAAATAGAAACAGATATTAAAAGGGGAAAGAAACAAAAAAGAGAAGAAGACAAGACCAGATTCGGCATTAAATAACCCAAAAAGGGTTGATATGCCGTAAAACAAAACTACCAAACTACCAAACCAATCTTCCATGTGTATGAAGTCAGATACGTCTTAAGAGCAAACTATCCTGACTTCACATTGAACAAATCGACTTCGGAATCTAGTGAGGATATTATATTTTATTCGCTGTCGCCACTTACTAACAGTAGATATTATGCTAGTCTTTCTAAACTCCGTAATGATTTGAATTGGTAGATACACAAATAAGCTATAATCTTTGGTTTAACCAGTAAAACAATTACAGCAACACCTCGTCTAGCAAGTGGCACTTTAAATAATTACAATTTCATGCTCTATATAACTAAAAGTAAACGTATTGGCCATGATAAATGTGTATTTCTCAGGACAAAAAAATTGTAATTAGCCGTCATCTTAAATAATTAAATTCTCTCGAACTTTCTTTATTGTCTAACATCTACAAAGTAGTGTTTTATCGTCAATTTGAAAAATACATTAATCCTTGTCTAAGAGTTATATTTTGACTTTGAGAAGCGGTGACCGATTAATACAAATCACATCTACTTACGTTGGGTTCCGATGTGCAAAAGCATGATACAAAAATCTAGTAAACCACAAAATATATATTTTATAAAATATAAGGAAACACATGACAAATTAATTAAAAGTACTGCATTATAAAATAAATAAAGAAAACGGATACAAGAATATAGATGAATGCTACGTGTGACTAAATATAATAGACGCCCAAGTGAGAAGCGTGTTTGCCCTTCGAAAGCAAGGAAAGAATACAATGATGTCGGTTTACTGAGTCACGCAGTCCTTTTATTTTGTTGTGGGATGTTCCTAATGATGGAGTGTTTTCAAATTACCAGGCTACACCCTGAGAAGCAGCGCTTGAAAAAGGGGTGAGTAATACGCGGTAATGTATTTTCTTGAAAGTAACAAATAAATAATGAAATCGCAATAAATTATGCACATAAACACACATACAGATATTTATATTATTGCAGATAAGACTATTAGGAAATGCACACAAAGGAACGCATGAGCACGCATATATACTGACATATGCCTTTATAAATAGGTATATGAATATATATATATACACACATATATATATATATACATATATATATACATATTTATATATATATATATATATATATATATATATCTCATTTTGGTATACATCTAAACGAGAGTTGAATGATGCATAATATATACGTACACATATACATACACACACACATATATAAATATATGTATTTATATATGTGTATATGTATATATATATATATATATATATATATATATATATATATATATAAATATATATATATAGAGAGAGAGAGGGGGAGAGAGAGGGAGAGGGACAGAGAGTAGAGGGTTATGTAGCATCAGTGCAATTCCAACGAGATGAAAAAGTATATTTAAAGAAGTGAGGCTACCAAGATTATTTAAACACTTTTTTCAACAATTCTTTGTTATTTTATTATTTGATCATTTTATAAGTTTGTGATTTTATAACACGTTTACAGCTTTCGTGCTTGCTCTCTTCAGATATATTTTCGATTCTTTACATGTCAAATACTGTGGTAGTAAAGTAGTTAATACCATTAATGTTTCTCTCTTCAATTGACCAGTTAGTTATTTTATAATATATCTTTATTGTGCTCTATTAGTCTTACCGGACTCCAGGACATGTTTTCTAATGATGGATCCAGCTGTGCTGTTTCTTGATGTAACACTATTCAGAGAAGATACTCCATTCCTTGTATGAGCCACTGTATAGCCATGTCGTGGGGATTTTATTTACTCTTTAAATACTATGTTATTTGGAATATTTGGTCAGGGTTTACTTGTAAGGTGACGCATCCTGATGTCAAGTAATACTAAAACACTCTTGTACAGAGAACCCGGATACACTCGAGGATTGTGTGGGGACAAGAAAGTTTACATTGTAGCAAAAATGAGGGCACAAACGTATCATCAGAGTTTAAACAGGATATTCCAGTCGAAAATTCAATCATATTATCGGCATGCATATACATGATTCAACTTCTATATCCTTCGCTTCCTCAAGCCATGTAAAAATTGAAAAGGCTTAGAGATACGACATCTTAGTAATTATTTTCTGTTCTTACACTGTGCAATAGAAGAGTGTTGAAATGATGAATTAGTCATTCGTCCACATTTATTCAATAATACAACTCTACTTGTTATTGAGCACTTGTGTATGAACGCAGGAGTTTTATTTGATTACTATCTAGAAAACAGTGTTACAATCACGATATATATATATATATATATATATATATATATATACATGTG
>OY744528.1:108953729-108963729 GCA_963556195.1 Sepiola atlantica | reverse complement strand
TAAAGTAACTGCCTCCTGGAAGTTCAACTCTCTGGTCTTTTTTGGAAGGATAACATTCACGAACTTTGTATGCTCGGAAGCTCCTAATTTTCTTAGCAAAAATCTAACTTTTTTAGAGTCTGTCCATGTACTGCAGTCCGATACAAAAATATTCTCATATCTTACATAGAAGTCAGCAAAAGTGACATCGGCTTCTGGATTATCATTGAACATTTCGATAGCGCTCCACACAGCCGTCTGGGAGAATGCATTATGATTCTCGTTTGCTTTCGTTAACTGTGTTGCCTCCAGAAATGTTCTCTGTTCCTCCTGTGATTTTATCAAGAGTTCTTTAAAGTGTTTCTGCTGTTGTAGCAGTCTTTACTGGAATGTTTCTTCTCGTGTAGTAGCCAGCTCTTTTTGTTCAGCATGCATTTTTCTTTGGGCTTTTTGCTGTTCCAACAACTCTCTTTTAAATTTCTCCTCAATTTCAACTTGTTTTCTTTGAAGTTCCATTTGTTGTACAACTTGCTGTTTTTGTAACATAACATTTTGATTCGTTTGGAATTTAACTAATTGAAAAAGAGAATCTTTGAATTCAGCGTCCATCATTCACGAATTCAAATTATGCACCACACAATTTACACTTGTAAAAAAAAATCAGTTTTCCCCACAATGTGCTTAATATAATTAGTTTGCTCAACCCATACACAAAGTAAGAAATATATTATTTCTTAGCAAAAAAAAAATTCAATCCCAGTTCATTTTTTTGAAAAACAAACCTCAGAAAAAAATTCCTTTTTTTATATGTGTACGTAGTTTTACAAAACCAAGTCCGTCGCTATAAGCCTAATAAGACAAGTTTTTATGAGAAATCTTTTAACCCCTTTTGCATTTGACAAAAATGACTTTCTTATTTAACAGTTCTTTGTTAGAAACACAAATGGCTTACGCGAATATATATTTGTCACTGTTCGTCCTTCTTTGTCCTCGACAATTCTGTGATAGACCGTTTTAATAAATAGTCAATCCGCATCTTGCTCAAATATCGGATGTTGTTCTAATAATAACGACACGCTTACCCAATATCTGTAATAGTTGATCCGGATAACATTTATCTTAACGAGTCAGTGAACTTGATGAGAAAAAAATAAAGGTGTCAGTGTATTCAATTATTTCAATAATTGAAAATGTCTTTCGCGTTTTCTAGTTTTCGATTTTTGGTGGCAAGTTTTAAGTTTGTGTATTTTTTTCGTCGCTTAACTGCTCTTGTAGTGGTTCATTTGCTGTTAATCCTTGCGAATCCAAATATCTGTTTAAAAAGACGAAGGTGTTTTTCCGTGAATATCTTGCAAATCCTTGTATATCAATCACTTTGGGTGATTTTCTGCAGTGATATCGTTTCGAATTCTCGTCGCCATTCTGTTGTGTTGTCCGATAGTAAAAAAAAGAAAGTCAAGTCGAGGTTCGGTTAAAATTACAAGTGTATAAATCTAAAGGTACAAGGTAAAGAAACTGACTGGCGCTGTGCTAGACAGTTACAAGACTGTCCTTTTTCTCTCAATATTTATTCGCGTAAATGAATACACAAAATGGGGCACAATGTAAAAAAGGGGGAGGGGAAAAAATCGGTGATCTCCAACTTAAAACACTTAACTAAGCTGGTTACCATCATGCCCATCATTCACCAAAATACCACATTCGTACTATACATCCATCGCTACTCACCATGAGAATTCATACCATGAAATCCTACTTATCACCCATATAAGAAATATGCAACGGGAGGTGGGACTAAAAATGTATATATACAAAAAATGATATATACAATGAAAAACTGAAAAAAAATTTAGGGTTAGTAAAAAGCCTACGCCCCCGTTATTGAAATGTGACAGAGATGCCGATTTGCCGGTCGAAATCGAAAACTCTAAAAAAGGGGTTTGATGCAGGCCCCAACGTTTTATTTCTGAACACTTCCTTCGAAAATATCGAAAGGTGACATGCATCTCCGACAAATCTAGCGCTCAGTCACCTAATTGGGAGGGAAGGGGAGTTTAACATGGGGCAGAAAATAAAAAGGCTACCCGGACTTCATCCTCTGTTATGCAACCTTCGCACCTAGCGGCTTCGGTCGCCTCAAGACGAGAAAAGTCGGCTAAATAGGGGTCGAATTGTGCTAAAGACAAACCGGGTTCCCGAGTAAAAAGATTCTGGAAATGAGAACGAAAAGCATCCAGAATACCTTCACTTGTGGTCACGAGCCCCCCATCCGGCAATGAGACACGAGCGATATGTCGATAAAATGCATGTCGACGCTCCTCTGCACGCAGTTCAGCGGTCATGTTCGCCGCCTCGTTAGGCACTCTTTTTAACCTAGCCTGGTGTTCTTGGATAGCCAGAGAAGCCAGCTTGGCCTTATTATCGTAACACTTGATCTATCCCTCACCTCCACCGCCCGATCTAATTTAGATTCTGGTGCCACTTCAGCTGCCCTAGTTGATAGGTTGAGTCGTCTGCTAAAATCGGCAGTAAAGGACCTAATAACCTTCATAAAATGAACCCACTTTCTATTCCCAATTACAGCATCCGTCAATTCCCGCTGCAAGGTTAGTAATAGCTGTTCCTGGTAGCCCTTCACATCGAACAACGAAGTGTTGAGCTTCCAGTACCCAGCTAATATAGGCTTCGGTCTATCTAAGTTTACACGGACCCGAACAAATCTATGATCTGAGTTAACTATTTTATGAAAACTTAGGCATTCAACTAATCCTACGTCGACTCTCCTAATTAAGAACCGATCGATATAACTCGAAAGTTGTACCGAATTGGAGTCGCGTCCAGTTGTCCTAGTCCATACGCTATCTCGCGACTATTCATTCCGGTACTTATCGATGAGATAAAACTTATCGAGGAAGTCCGGAAATAACCTAGCATCCCGATCGGTGTTAGTCCCCCTAGGCAGATTACGATCTAAATCGTGATCCAGGACCGCGTTTTAGTCTCCCGCTAGAATGACCGTCCGAGTAGTAGAATTAAAGAACTGCTCGATTCACCGAAAGAAAGAACCGAACTCAGAATGCCTATTGAGCGCATTAACCCCGACGAGCCGAAATGCTTTCTCCTTTATGGTAATATCCAAAACGCAAAGTCTCCCTTCCGGATCCATGTAGCAAGTGTCACACGACGCATCTAAAGATTTGGTTACCAGCCAGGACACCCTCCCTAGCGGAAAAAAATTAAAATACGCTGAATAAACGTGGAAACCCTTAGCCAGCGCACCCAAATAGTCCCCTAAAATCAAAAGGGCTTCCTGAACACAGCATATATCCACTCCGAGGCGCTGAAGGTCTGTAGCGACTCGAAATTTACGAGCGTCGGCCCTCAGGCCCCGGACATTCAAACTCGTAAGAAAGAGAGCCATAAGGGTGCCTTAGAGTTGGGATCCATACACGAACCTTGAAGTGGTCATGATGCCGACGGCTATCCCAAAAGATTGTTTGACCATCTGATTATTAATTTGACCATCGTGGGAGATGCCGCCAACATCCAAAGGATAAGTTAGTTTAGCGATCCTATACAGGGCGGGGTGTAACCTTATGGGGACCCTCCCAACACAATCTTTTCTTAAAACTGATAAAACTTTATCTTTAAAGATGGCCATTGGAAGGGTGAATTTAAAAGTGCTGTTCGCCATAGAGCCTTCGCTTCTGATATCCTGCTTACAACTGTTAAGATTCTAGGGGCGTTGGGGAAAGTTGAGGGGTGTTCGATGGTTATACCCCCGACTTCTTTGAATTTAAGCAGCTCACTGTTTCTAGTTGGACATTGGTAACCTTGCAAATATCCTCCCCAGAGAGGAAGGCGGTTTTTTTGGCTTTTCCTTTCCAAAGAAGGGCTCCTCTGTCTCTTCTGTGCAATAAGCGGATGGGGAGGCATGCCAACCATTGGAGAGGGGGAAGGGGAGATAGGCCCTATAGGAGATGCTGGAGAAGGCGAAGGGGAGAACTGCTTTGTGGGGGACGCATGTGGAGTATTTTAGGGGTATTCAATGGGGAGCAAACGGAGAATGTTTGGGAGAAATTACTTTTGTGACGATTTGATGGGACTTAGTGGGATTAGTTTGTATAGTTTATAGAAAATTGGGTCAGTGATTGGGGTGGAATTGATTTTGGAAAATGTGAATGTTTAGGGATTATTGTTTTGGTGGCCGGCTGGGGACTTGGTTTGAGAGTAGTAGTTTTATTTGAAGTAGATGAATTATTTTTTCTTTTTTTTCTCTTTTTTTCCTTCTTTTTTATCTAGTTTAATTTTAAGCTCTTTGGCTTTAATAAAACTGTCTTTCCCCGGGTCGTTTTTTAGCATTTCTTTTTCTTTCATTTCGTCCAGAAAGACCCGACCCGGGGTGTACTTACCCGGAACTATAATCCATTCGTTATCTTTTTCCGAAGTAGACAGAGCATGAAACTCGTCGGCGGAGTCATCAGATGCTGATGTGATTAGCTGACCAATTGTAGCTGGAGGATCGAGGTGGGGGCCTGCCTTAGATGTTTTGGTAATCGGTGTGGTCGTCTTCTGGATGGACTTTTTTTTCTGCGAGCAATCCAGTGTTAAATGTCCCAGTTGCTCGGATAACCAACAAACCGGTCTTTGGCCTGCTAATATTATTGGGAGTTTTTCCTCCCCGACTTGTAGATAGTAGGGGATGCTGTTGTAAGCTTTTTCATCAATAAATAGCTCGAAATTCCAGGTGCCTGGAAACTCGTCGAAATTAACGTCTGTGATTTCACCATATTTACGAAAAAAGGCGCCAAATGCTCACCTTTGACGTAAAACGGCACATTAAAGATGGAAATAGAAGATCCTCTTCTATCCATGTATTCCGTACGTAAAACGTATTCTTGTGTAATTATTTGTGTTAACGAAAGATTAGTACAAATGTCTTCATTAGGAAATAGTGCGTTCCATGTATTAAAGCCCTTGCATTTGATCAACCTTTCAGGTTTAAATCTTGCTGTTGCCAGTAGTTTACATATTAAATCAAGAGAGGCCCTGATAGATTTTTTCATTTGTTTGTCGACCACAAACATCGTTACAGTTCTTTCTTTAATTTCTTCGAGTTTCGGTAAATCCACATTAATCCCCTTCTCCGTGACCATGTGTTCGCATTTTCTCGCCTCCTCCAGGAATTTTTATACATTACTAGACAGCTTTGGTGGTTTGCACCATTCAGAATTGTCGATCATTTTGGTCGCCATCTAGAGACATAAAAAACAGGGTGAAAAAAGTGAAAAAATAACAAAAGCAAAAAAACAAAACGTGGTAGAAAAAAACGACGTCAAAAGGAAAACAGTTCAACAACAAAACTTAACGAGAAAGCAATAACAACGGTAACAATTAATAACAATAACTGGCAACAATAATAGTTTAGAAAGGGTACTGACGTGACGCAAGGCTGAAAAGGTTTGCTTAATACTGTCTTTTTCCTCTCCCTCGTGACTTTGGTGACTCCCACTATTTATAGTGAGAACCGGTGTAGCTTCTCCTCGGCTAGAACGGCCGGTGTAACATTAATTTTTTTCCCTAAAGTCAGGCTTTTCAAAAATCAAAATCTTATCATCAGAAGAAATTGCTGTGATAGATAAGTTGGCGAAAAGCCAAGATTTAAAATCTGAAAAAGTAAAACAAAGATTGTATGGAAAACCCCAAAAAGCTGCAAGTGTCCGATTTAACACTGTTTTTTTTTTTACAATCGGACACTTGCTAGCATTCGGGCAGCTTTTTGCCTTGTTTTCTCCCCACGATTTTAGTTTTACTTGTTTATTAAAAATAGACTGTCATGTAGCTATAAGCAAGATTCTGATAAAGTTTGTAGTACCCTCTAGACTGCGTGCTGTTTAATGAAAGCTGTATTTAAGCATATGCATGCATTGATTGTTCCCGTATTAAGTGATAATTTCCGAAGGCCATGGAAATAGAGCGAAATCCTGTGGCGTCTTTATTGACTCTGTGAACCGGGTTCGCCCAAAACAATGTTTTCTTATAATAAAATAATTTTATAGGTTTTTCCTTAAACGATGTAATCTTATCGTCAGAGTGGGTTCAACAAATAAAGTTTTGTAAAATAAAAATGTACAATAATGTCAACATTTGAAAAAGCATGTTGAGGATGTAAGCAAACATTTACCGTTTAATATGCATGAAGGGTCGGAAAGATCAGATTCAAAGATTCCGGAGTGTGGCAAAACCAAGATACTGTGTATAGAAAGAGATAAGGCGGCCAGGATTTTACAACAATTCGATTCTTAGAGATAATGGTAAAACAGATTATACAGGGAAAATAATTTTGTTTGCAGTAGTAGTAAGAAAGGTCAAGAAACATGGAACGAAAAAATCAGTCCTAATGGAAATTGCGACAATTTTGACAGGTTTTTAAAAAAACTTGCATATCGAAAGTCACCATTAAAACTTATTGCTGGGCTTAATAGAGAGACAGTTTTGAAATACTCTAGTGCATATTTGAAAGTAATTGGATTATTTCAGTCAATACTTACAACCACTCAGTAGTAGATGGGTGAAGCCAAGAGATATTTTTTGATACAGGAACACAGGTGCGAATATGCAGTGTTGACTCCCACAAAAGATGGGCGACAAAGCCGAAAAACATTTTACTTGGAAAGACGCGTGATACTTGCGACAGACGCGAACGAATCAAACTGGGTTGCAGCCCATGATTCATGAAAATTAATTGCAACAAGTCAAGATAATAAGAAGCAACTCCAGATCTGCAGTTGATGATGGAGGATAACCGACCAACAAAATCGGATTACATGGAAATGAAATCGGTACGAAAAAAGAACAAAAAAAATGGACAACGGAATGTCATTGGTATGGAAAGGATTTTGATACATTTCCAGGGCAACGAATTTATCAAGCCAAAGTGTGTAAGAAGAGAGGTTCTAATCAACACGTGTCGATGAACCATACGACGTGTAGCATATATCCTCAGGAGGTTAATCACAGTGAGAAACACTCTACTGTTGAGAAACTTAAGCCAGAAACTGAATATAATAATAACACATCCACGATAAATTGGTTAACAGCTGATGATATTGATACTTATGAAAATTTTGATTGCGAGGTAGTTAAGATAGTGTATCCATATAAACGAAGTGCAGAAGACAAATTGGAAAAAGTTAGCTGAGTCGATCCACAAAACATGAAAGGAGAGATTTGGGTTGAAAAAAAATAACTAATTAAAAGATATTAGAATCAAAAAAACAATCTAGAAGAGAAGGAAAGATTGCCGAGCTGCAGAGAGAGAAAAATAATCCGCGGACAAAATTGGTATGTGAAGTAGTAGAAAAGAAACATGCTTTAAAAGAAATATATGAAGATATTTATAGAACGTTACGAGATGACATAAGGAAAGAAAGGCGATTACACCGGAAGAATGAGGGAAAAGTTGCCGGAATAATTTTGTGAAAAACCCATATAAGTTCGCAATAGGACTCTTTACATAGAATAAGAGTGGGCAACTGGAATATCTGAGAAATGAATTGGAAAGTCATCGAAAGAATACATACAGCGATCAAAATAAAAATGGAGAACCATCGTGTATAAATGGGTTTAGAAAAGACCAATACAATCAGGAGTACAAATTTATATGAATGATATAACGAGAAAGGCAGTAAACTATTTTGTGAAGAAAGCTAGAGCTAAGAGTTCCCCTGAGAATTATGAGGTGACCAAACATTATACAAATATTATCTACGTCACTGCTTCCGGCTCTTATTGTGGATAAGCGTCATGTGGCGAAGTAAAGATGTAGCAGCCTGTTGGTGTGTTGCAGAAGGCATATATCTGCCGAAAGAAACAATATCAGAAACCACTAAGAGAATTATGTCCGATATCATTGCTGAATATTAATGGAGAGCTAATTCTTGGTGTCATAGCAAATCGAAGAATACCCTATGTGCAGAAAAAAAAAAGATTTATCAATTAATCTGTGCAGAGCGCTGGAATCACAGGTATGCCTATGTGTTTGAACATGCTTAGGCAATATGGGAAAATATATATAATGCAAAAAGGATAATGTAGATGTTGTTCTGATATAGTTTGATCTTGCCAATGCATACAGCTCACTGTCGCACATGACCACACATGATAAAACAGAAAGCTAAAGCAGTGCGTAGGATGATGAAATACTATGAATAATTCAAAATGAGATTTACAATCGGAAGTTTGACAAAACAATTGACAAATTTTAGAAGTGGATATTTCTGTAGTGTACACAATTTCTGTCATGTTATTTGTACTGCGAAGTGGTCCCTCCTAATGATGTTGTAGTTCTAGATCCGGTAGCAGAGGTGTCAGCTGCGAAGCACAAAAAACCGTGTCATTCAAATCCGAGGAAACGTGCCAGTAAGCACATGAGTAGGAACGTGTAGCGTTAAGTGACAGGAGGCTAAGAGGATTTGGTTGAGGGATGTGTTGACCATGGAGGTTATGGTGAGTGGAGCGGAATAAACCAGATATACAAAGGTCAAACTGGTCTTGATGCGTATCATACATATTTGATACTTTGATATTAGGAAAGGGCATTGATGCAAGGGGAATTGTCATGATTGTGAAATATTGCCAAAAGCAGGTCATTGCCAGGAATCTTGAAAATTTGTAAGGGGAGCCAGAAATAATATATCTATTATTAAATTTTAAATGGAACTGTAACAATGTAATGAAAGCAATGCTAAAAATAGATTGTGAGGAGATATGTATGACATCTTAAGGTGTTTTCAATATATGAGTAGAACACCATTCAGGGCATCAAATGGAAAAAATAGTATTGAAGTAAAAAGGAGAAATTAGTCACATTAGTGACATCTTTATATACACGAATACATTAAGGAGTGCGCACAGAAGGGTAGTTGATAGGTTAATCATTGTCTTTCTTATAGGATTAGGGAATAAATTAGCCAATATAGATGCGTATCTCCGTACAAAATAAGTAAAGCATGTGATTGAAGGCAGAGATGAATTAAAAGATACAGACAAATAAATATTGTAAAACATGTTGGGAACATTCCAAATAGCTGCACAGTTCCAAGAGACGTGTTCTGAGTATGTTTAAAGACATCGTGTAGCCTCACGGTTATGACGAATTTATTTGTAGGGGTTGAAGGTTAATCTGGTTGAGAGCAAACATTATAGTATATTTTTTTACTAACGTATTACTAGAATCTCCTCTGACTGTCAAATTACATATTTTAGTATGGTTCATGGTTTGAGAAAGTGCTTTCTTTTTAATATACTACCCTTTGCTTTGGGAAAGTGATT
Source organism: Sepiola atlantica (assembly GCA_963556195.1). Taxonomy (NCBI): domain Eukaryota; kingdom Metazoa; phylum Mollusca; class Cephalopoda; order Sepiida; family Sepiolidae; genus Sepiola; species Sepiola atlantica. The sequence continues at coordinate 108,954,417 of OY744528.1, read as the reverse complement.
ATTTATAAATATTGTATTTAAAAAATGTGTTATTCTCATCACTAACATGTTTCCTATTATTGGTTCATCTCGGATATCGAGTATTAACTATTCATGATAGCTTATATTCTAAAAATGTATTTAATATTTTGTATATATTTTTTTAATTTTTTACAATAGATATATGTATTTCTGTTTGTCGTTCTCTCTCTCTCTCTTTCTTTCTCTCTCTCTCTCTCTCTCTCTCTATATATATATATATATATATATATATATGTATATATATATATATATATATATATATATATATATATATATATATATATATATATTTGAATAAAGTAAACTCGATTAAATAACTTTTCGAAAGTTTATTATAGAAACTACGGTAAGTAGCATAGGCGGATTATGTTTTGAGTAAATATAACATTTAGTGGTGCAGATATATATATATATATATATATATATATATATATATATATATATATATATATATATATATATATATATATATTCCTTACAAGTAAAATAATCATGCATTTGAAAATATATATTCTTTACAAGACGGTAAGTAATATATGCACAACACTCGCTTACGGTTCCCAAAAGTAGTATAATCAGTTAGGTGCAACAAAATGATGCAGAATATAATTTATCTGCCTAAAAGTCTCGGGTATATTAAATAATACAAGTTTAAAATGAGCGGTTC
>OY744528.1:108853729-108948729 GCA_963556195.1 Sepiola atlantica | reverse complement strand
TATGAAAACTTTCATTGTAATATTTATAGCATTTCTTTGCCAACCCCAAAGACAGTTAAATATATATTTAAAAGTGTTAATATTAACTTCTAGCTTTAGTAGGATTTTTCATTACTTTATTAATGTTTACAATACAAATTAGAAACATTTGTTGGCATATTACACTAATGATTTATTATGTTGGTGTCCTAAACGTCGTGTCGCGCGTGTGAAAAGTATTCCCTGACGACTGAAAAAAGGACAATTGGTAATAAGTTTTCCAAATGAAAAATAAGAGGAGGATGGGGTGAAATAAGCTAGTGTTAATAGTCGCATAGAGACTATTAGAAAATATCTCGTATTTCATTATTTTGTTGATTTTTATTTTTTTATATTCGAGTACAATCGATGGAATTCGAAAAGTTCAACCTATGAATGCATATGCACAAGTAGATGTATATCGTCTCAGGCATTACATCTTCTATTTTGTAATATATAGCTTGAACTGTTTGTCTTCCCTAAAATAAAAGTGTGACAAACGAAATATAATTTCTTTTTCTTTTGTGAATTTTAAAGCGTAAGGAAATCTACGAAATACTTTAAGAAAGTTATGTTAACAACAAATCAATCAATGGTATAAAAATAAAATCAAGAACAACTAAAACTGTGTATGTAAGGCCTTGTGAAATATATAATTCGTACTATTGTAGAAACATTAAATGTTGTTATGGGTGGCAACACTCGTATTTTTATCTATTAGTTGTTAGTCATTTTACGGTGAATATATATCGGAAAATTATCCTCAACTTTAATTTCTAAAGAATGTATGTATATATATATATATATATATATATATATATATATATATATATATATATATATATATATATATATATATATATATATATATGTCCTGTTTTTAAATCTCCAAAACAGTTACATGGTAAACAGCTGATGATCCCCGTGTTAATATTAGACACTTAAGGTCTCCTGTTTTTGTTTCACTCTTAGATAATTAACCCCCCTTTTTTTTACTTATATTTTTTGATTTATTAATTTTCCAACGAGTGTTAAGTCTGCAATATCTTGGATTTAGTTAGTTTGTCTGGGAATTTAGACTGCATTTTACTTTTTTTTTTATTTTAATGACTCAAAGCTTCTTTAGACTATATATATATATATATATATATATATATATATATATATATATATATGTGTGTATATATATATATGTATATATTTATTTATATATATATATATATATGTATATATATATATATATGTATATATATGTGTGTGTATATATATATATGTATATATTTATTTATATATATATATATATATATATATATATATATATATATATATATATATGTATATATATATATATATATATATATGTATATATATATATATATATATATATATGTATATATATCCTATGAATTATTTAAATTTATTTTACTTTTTGCTATTAGCGTCGCCAAATATGTTTTGCGCAAAAGGACCATGTGGAAATACGTGAAGAGATGATGAAACTCATGAAACATTAATGAAAAGTTAAAAAAATGTTAACACTTGCAATTATAGAGTGTTATAACATATTTATAATTGCTTAGTTGTAGTTATCAATATGAATGTTAGTACGTGTGATTGGAAATATAGCCTGCTTATATATGTCCGTTCAAACGTTATCTTTTTACCCCAAACATTTACGTTACAAGCAGCTTTAATGACAGAATAAGATCCCCTTAATCTAGAATGTAACTGTGCTTAAACAGAATATCGCTTCAATAAAAAAGGGGCCTGTGATTTAGATAGCAGTTAAGGTAAAACATTAGAAGAAGATAAAATATTGAGCTACTTAATACTTTTTAATTTTTGTTGTGTGAGTACGATTCCTCGGATTAAATATAATATTTTTGAAAGGGTTGAACGATAATGTATACTTTCTAGATACACCCATGAAGAGCTAGGATATAAGATTTGCGCAGCAGTTAAACATATATATATATATATATTGGAAGATTATTTTTCCATAATTACTATAAGTGTAGGGGAACTTCGGACTTATTTTATTATACGGAAGTGTACGTATCATTGGTATTAAAAACTATCTGTAAAATATCTAAACCATAGACGTTGCCAAATCTGCTGGCTTGGATTGTATCTGTTTGAATTTCGAGTAGTTAACTTGTCATGTTATTGAGATATTTCAATTGTACTTTTTTACAAGCTAAAATAAGTAAATTTCGGCTAACACCATCTACCTCACATAAACCCTGTAAATTTCGATCTTGGCGTTGTATGCTGACAAACTAATATGTTTACGTGGAATCTTATGTAGTTAATAACGTCGTCGTTCTTCGTACAAAACTATGTGTTCGATAAGCCACGTGGAAAGTCGTATCGCTTTAGATCTAAGACGAACTATAATGTATCGGGCATGTGTCTTCATTTATTATGTAGCCTTCAATTTTCCTTACAAATGATCAATAATTGGTAGCAGTTTACACACCAGAAGACATGGAATATAATTAGCTAGTGAGAAGCTTGCTAACAATGTGTGGTTGAACAAAGATTCGACAAAAAACTTCCAAATCCGCAGAACAGAGACAGTAAGTAATGGCAAAAGTTGCCTACACGCGAAAACAGCAGTTTGAAATAAGTTTTAGAACACAATGCCCATTTGCTAGCTGGGGTCAAATTAAGAGACGAAATAAGCATGTAGCAGATATATGCCTCTTCCGAGATATTATAACTGAATGCTATACGCGTTTGTTTAAGCGCACGCCAAAGTTGCCTACTATAGTTACAGTGTTTGACCAAATAGTTCACTTAGTACAAAACCACCAACAATTTAATACATACACCAAGATCGGGAGACACTCCAATTTTGTCCCGAAACCATAATCCAGTCTCCTAACATCTTGAATACACCTTGATATATCTGACAATAATTTTAAAACAAAGTAAAAATAATTTTTAAAAAATTTGTATTCTTTATTTTTACTTTGTTTTAAAATTATTGTCAGATATATCGAGGTGTTAAAATGATTCCATTTGGGTTTCAATTGTGGTTGGAAACACATCCGAGGAGACCTAGTTACGGTCGAAATTACTTATAATGTGTACAATCCGAATGTATATCTAATCTTTTTCAACATCATAAATTATTCATGCTCTGTTTGAACAAACATAGAGCTCTCTGATTCGAATTCCTATCGAAAATAATCGAACCTGAAAACTATATATATATGTATATATATATATATATATATATATATATATATATATATATATATATATATATATATATATATATATAATGGGATAACATTATTCGTACGGCAATAATATAATTTTTTTCTGAAATAATCTTGAATATATTAAGTTGTAGAAAGAAAAAAAAAATATACTTCAGTTCGAATACACCAGTTTTCAGGCGCATCAATATGCAATATGCGCATCAATATGCAACCGGTAAACATTATCAGGGTTTAAATAACTTTTCTTACCAAGTTGTCTGAACATTTGTTCTGGTCTAACATTGAACTAAATCGGAAACTCATAACAATACATTTGAGAAATTGTCATTAACCGCCATCAACCAAGCATATATTTACAAAAAAGAGTTCAAGCATCAGTTATATATATTTCCCGACTTAAATAATTCTAATCAAACACACACTCCGGCTTAGTTATATTGAGTGAGTTAAGTATGTTATTCTAATGTATTTGCTTCTCCTTTTCATCGATTAACGGTTTGCTCCAATATATATATATATATATATATATATATATATATATATATATATATATATATATATATATATATATATATAAACATATATATATATATATACATATAATTAGTGTATATTAAGAAAGTGTAAAACACAGTAATCATGATTCAAAATATTTTATAAAAACTAATAAAGTATAAAAACTAACTTTCGTTACACGCAGGTTCCCTCAACATGTGTTATTAGTAAAATAATATTTAAATACATATATAGTGTGTAGACGGATTTTAAGGTCAGTATGTGTCCCACTTTATTCATTTAATACACTGTTTACATATTATTGACATATCAGCGATATTCAGGTTTGGTTTGGTAGTTTTGTTTTACGGCATATCAACCCTTTTTGGGTTATTTAATACCGAATCTGGTCATTATAGTAAAAGTTTTTATGCTTCAAGTTCTTTATATCTTCAAATGTTTAATCATCGTTTTTGGTTTGGTAGTTTTGTTTTACGGCATATCAACCCTTTTTGGGTTATTTAATGCCGAATCTGGTCATTATAGTAAAAGTTTTTATGCTTCAAGTTCTTTATATCTTCAAATGTTTAATCATCGTTTTTGGTTTGGTAGTTTTGTTTTACGGCATATCAACCCTTTTTGGGTTATTTAATGCCGAATCTGGTCATTATAGTAAAAGTTTTTATGCTTCAAGTTCTTTATATCTTCAAATGTTTAATCATCGTTTTTGGTTTGGTAGTTTTGTTTTACGGCATATCAACCCTTTTTGGGTTATTTAATGCCGAATCTGGTCATTATAGTAAAAGTTTTTATGCTTCAAGTTCTTTATATCTTCAAATGTTTAATCATCGTTTTTGGTTTGGTAGTTTTGTTTTACGGCATATCAACCCTTTTTGGGTTATTTAATGCCGAATCTGGTCATTATAGTAAAAGTTTTTATGCTTCAAGTTCTTTATATCTTCAAATGTTTAATCATCGTTTTTGGTTTGGTAGTTTTGTTTTACGGCATATCAACCCTTTTTGGGTTATTTAATGCCGAATCTGGTCATTATAGTAAAAGTTTTTATGCTTCAAGTTCTTTATATCTTCAAATGTTTAATCATCGTTTTTGGTTTGGTAGTTTTGTTTTACGGCATATCAACCCTTTTTGGGTTATTTAATGCCGAATCTGGTCATTATAGTAAAAGTTTTTATGCTTCAAGTTCTTTATATCTTCAAATGTTTAATCATCGTTTTTGGTTTGGTAGTTTTGTTTTACGGCATATCAACCCTTTTTGGGTTATTTAATGCCGAATCTGGTCATTATAGTAAAAGTTTTTATGCTTCAAGTTCTTTATATCTTCAAATGTTTAATCATCGTTTTTGGTTTGGTAGTTTTGTTTTACGGCATATCAACCCTTTTTGGGTTATTTAATGCCGAATCTGGTCATTATAGTAAAAGTTTTTATGCTTCAAGATCTAAAAATAAAATAAAAAAGGGGAGGGAGAAAGGGAGAGGGGCTGTTGTTTTTGTTTTTGGTTTTGTAGAACATAATTAAGTTTTACAAAAAAGAAAAAAAAAAAAAAACGTCAATGTAGGTGAATTTCGTCTCAGGGAGCCACAGGGCAGCCTGATCTGGTATCACCAGAGCGATATTCAAAAGCAATTCTAATTTAGTAGAGTATATCGCAGAAATCACAGATTTTTGCCTACAATATAGATCAAATAAGTATCTCAAATGTTTCACTTAATTAAGTATCAGTTTTTTTGAACAGGTATTCTATATAAAAACACTATATAAGTAAAACAAACTCCAACATGTAAATAATCCCATTAACTGTCAGATTATTAGTTATTTAGTTGAATCGTCTTTTCAAATAGGCGTCTTCACCGTGAAGCTATCAATTTTTGTTTCAACATATCCTATAGTCATATAATAGTGTACACTTTTGAATCGTACGATTCCAGATAATAAGCTCTACGTTGTGACAAAAAACGCAGAGTAAATTAAACTGCATCTAACTGTTATTACTTTTATCATAGTAAATTATAACATCAATTTCATATTTATTATATATATATATATATATATTATTCAAATAATTTAAAAATGCATTTGTTTATTTTAGATGACCACTACTATTAGGGCAACTAGTTTAAACCTATTAAAAATAAACATTTAAATGTTATTTTAATGTGGAATACTAACCGATAATTCGGCAGACTAAAGAAGTATACCGTTCTATAAAAACAATAATTCAGTGTATAGTTTGATTTCATGTATTCGTTGCATTCTAAGGATGGTCTCTGGAAATGAAAATCAAGAACTCAAGTTTGGAAACGGGCCAGAATGATTCAACATTTGATCGCTAATTGGATGAAGCGGTCGATAAGTTATGGAATTCTTCCAAAGAGCATTCATTCAATTTATTTGGTAAAAGAAAGGCAGCAGGGCGAAATTCGCCCCGAGCCTACGAATCCTTGCAGACGATCTTGGCGGGATCTAACTAAAGATCGGTTAAATGAAAAGTGAACATTTAGCTTTTGTAATTTATTATTAAAAAAATTCTAACCTCTTTTAAGTATTCATAACTTTATATTGTCAAATAAATATTTTTGTTATCAGTAATAACATGGCGGACATACACACATTACGATTGTTGTTAATGTATGTAAGATCTCGTTCTTATGCACATTAAAATAAAAAGTATACATATATATATATATATATATATATACATTTCGTAGAAGTATGTTATCATATAGTCCAAACTATTCAAAGTAAAAGTGTAATAATTGTTTACATTACACAACCATGTTACACTAAATTGTAATGGCTAATTTTTAATTCAGTTTTATCTTTTTTCCTACTAAATCTAATATAAACAATCAACGTATTTTGATTGAACGTTTCATGCACAGATAAATAACTACGATTTATATGTAAATAGAATTTAGCATAGTATTATATATATATATATATATATATATATATATATATATATATATATATATATATATATATATATATATATATATATATACATATATATACAGGGTGGGCCAAAATAAGGATCCTATCTTTAAATTTGAATAACTTGAATTTGAATAACTTCCACAAAATAAAAGTTAAACTCACCAAACTTTATGTGTGTGTAGACTGACCCTTCCGAGATTTTTTGAAATAAACAAAACAAATTTTAGCCGAAAAACACTTCTTAAAACTTACAAAAACTAAAGTATTGTTTTTACACTGTTTTGAGTTTTTTAAGCAAAAATAATGTTTTCTAAATGAGGGTACGTTCCTTAGGGCTAATACGGCTCATGCTTGCTTCGGAAGGGGTCCTTTACTTATTCTAAAAAGAATTTTTTAGAAAATCAATAAATAAAAAAGTTATGAATTTTTTAAAATAGGACCCTTATTTTTGCCCACCCTATATATATATATATATATATATATATATATATACGTATATATATATATATATATATATATATATATATATATATATATATATATATATATATAAAAACATATCGTTTTTGGTAATTATTTTTATTTGAAATTTCTAACTGAAATATGAAATGAAAGGGAATATTTTAAAGGAAAATGCGTGTACCATTTCTTTGGGGAATAATACGGTAATAAATGAAAAAAAGTAGTACAAATTAAAGTCGATGTATATATATATATATATATATATATATATATATATATATATATATATATATGGTATTGTTTATTTATCTATGGACGTATACGTGTCGTCTCTTTTCAATCAAGACTCATCAGTATAGAAATACGCCTATTCACTACCGGTCACACGATTCGAAAAAGTATTTTTTCAACCCAATCCAACGTCGCTAACCGATAGGCCAATTCTGAACAGCTTATTAACAATGATAATTTTAACACATTTAAAGGCGGCGAGACATACATGAATTCAACTTCTATAAGTGAAGAAATGAAGCAAGTGAGGTTACGCTGTGTTATTACTACTATTTACAGTGCTCTACTTGTTTACGAGGAGCTTCAAATATAAATATTTGTTATTGTTTATTTATCTATGAACGTATACGTTTCGTCTCTTTTCAATCAAGACTCATCAGCATAGAAGTACGACTATTCACTACCGGCCACACGATTCGAAACCCTGTATTACAAGTATTTTTTCAACCCCAATCCAAGGTCGCTAACCGATACGCCCATTCGGAACAGCTTATATTGTTTACTTATCTAGGGACGTATACGTTTCGTATATATATATTATTCGTTGATAAACAAGCTTCATGGAAAATGGGCAAGAAATTCCCAAATAATTATTCTTAGAAAAACGTGAACATGACTGTTGCGAGCATATATATATATATATATATATATATATATATATATATCACTAGCTGATGATACCTCAGCTCCTGTTAGCTGTAGATCGATAACATCGACACGCCAGTATAGCAGACTAAGTACATGTTTGAATAAAAATCATTCATATATATAAATGTATATATATATATATATATATATATATATATATATATATATATATATATATATATATATGTGTATATATATATATGTATGTGTGTGTATATATATATATATATATATATGGGTGTGTATATATATATGTATATATATATATATATATGTATATATATATATATGTATATATATGTATATATATACATATATATATATGTATATATATATATATATATATATATATATATATATATATATATAGTGTACATAAAATGCATTTTCTTCTTGAATATATTTTATTTTAGATATGGTAGACCGTCTATAGGTATTGAACCTCATCACCTATGTTTTTATTATGCACATTTGTTCATTTCTCTATTGCGAAAGCATTACTTTATATATTGCTTTTGAGTAGTTTATTGTAAGGAACCGGTCTCAAACAGGCTAAACACACACAGACAGACACAATGTGTGCTTAATCGACACGTAAATAGCTGGCATAGTGTGACGACGGCTCAGTTATGTACACATTAATTGATTTAGGACTAAAGACAAACACCTCCTTTCATGGCTTCTCAGTTTTCTAAACAATGCGGAAATGTATCTTTCGGAAATGTCAGCGTTATCTTTAAATTCGGTCACCCTATGGCAAATCATATTTCAGCTTTTGAACGAGCATTCAAATCTCATCCATGAGGACTGACATTTTACGTCGGTGCCTGTCTCGGTTTGTAATCTTCTCCGCATGAATCGAGAATAATGTATTCCCAGTCAGCGATCGTGGATCTCACATCTAAGCGAGTCGCGTTTCGTGCCGACAGAGTTGCAGATAAGCACTGTGTCACGCGTGTGTTGTGAGTATCCCATGTGATTAATTGTCAGATTCAATTAACGACACGTAATTTCAACTGACATTATACGTTACGTAAAAGCCGGCTTTTTACTCGGAAAATATAGGTAAAAGTACATGACTAAAACATTATATAGCCGAATGGGTGTTTATACCGATGCGATAAACACACTATCGAGACAAGTTGTTTAATTTTATTTACTATAATTATACTTTTTTATTCACGGAAATATCAACTAGCTATAGCTAGTCTTCACCTTTTCTGAATACATTCGTAGTCATTCATACAAATGTGTAGTTATACCAATTATACATTTCTAGTATGTTATAGTTATAATGCAGGGTGTTCCAAGAGTTTTAGTCACATTCTATTCCTTCTATCTGCTTGACTATGAATTGTAGTAAAATGCAGTCGGTACCATTTTAAGCGGAATACATTAATTCTTTATCAATACTAATGATGTATTCACATCTTTAATGCCCCTTAAAATAAGAATGATTCGTAGACAGCTTTCTTGGAATCACCTTTTTCGGAATTTTGTTAGAAATGCACATTGAACACGTGTCTATGATTCAGCCTTTTAAAATTCAAGAGGTGAGAAAACTTTTCTGGTTGAGTGAACGCCATTACTGCGACTGAAAAGATAAAAAAATATAATTTCCATTAAAATGAAGGTAATGAAGTAAGCGTTAATACGGTACCAGTTTCAACTTACTACCAGTAATTGTCTAGCAGATATGACGACTTTAAATGTACCCAAGTCTTTTGGAATACCCTGTATATTGAACTTTAGCACAATACAATTATACTACATAAATCGTTACAATGTGTGCAAATTTACATTACTGGTTCACTATATAAACACACACATCGCCCGAGGATAAGAAGTAATATGCCGGATGGCTTGTCAGTTCAATAATGAATAACATTAGGCGCAATTGAAACTTTTAAATAGAATAACACGAAGTTTAATAACTTATAACTTTGCTGCGGTGTTTAGTGTACTTGTTTTCTGTTCATGTATGCTTAAATAAATGTTAACATACTGACGTGGAAGATATTTCTGACAATAAACGTACACATTTATTTCACTTACTCGTAGAGTCATTTGCTAAATAAATATAGGTGTTACTTTAGACAATTTAAACTGAATTTCGTGGTTCTTATGAGCTCAAATATATACCTCACATGGTCAATTAAACCCGTATATCAACAGTCAGTGAGTATTGATTTACTCCTCTCCAGGAGGTAGGCACAAGGCCAGTTTTATCTTACTCCCACAAGTAAGATGTGACCCAAGGTCGGGTCGGGAAAGTGGGGTTTAAAAATTGCCTGGGCAGCCTCGTCGGCATTCCCAGGTAGGGGCGCCTCAGGCAGTAAGCAATAAACTTACTCCTCCCCAAAGAGGGGAGGCGAAGCCTGGATCTCCTAGAACTGCACAGGACAGACCCATAGACCGGCGTTAATCAAGCCCCGAAGGCTAAGACAATACCAATCTATGGGATGCAGTATCCATCGAAACATATACTACACTTTGATCTTAGCCAAAAGGCAAAGCTATGAGGTATTATTAACTCCTTCTTAGAAGTTAGGCCCAATGCTAGTTTTATCTTACTCCCACAAGTAAGATGTGACCCAAGATCGGGTGGGGAAAGTTGGATTTGAAGAGCCAGCGCCCGAGGAAGTGAGCACGCTGCCATTAAAAGTTGCCTGGGCAGCCCCGTCGGCATTCCCCGGTAGGGGCGCCTCAGGCAGTAAGCAATAAACTTACTCCTCCCCAAAGAGGGGAGGCAAAGCCTGGGAAGGTGGACCTCCTAGAACTGCACAGGAAAGACGCAATGTACCGGCGTAAATCAAGCCCCGAAGGCCAAGACAATACCAGTATGGGGTGCAGTATCCATCGGATCTTAGCCAAAAGGCCAATTTATTTAGGCAGGTTTTATTTACTTCTCCCCGGGAGTAAGGCACAAGGCCAGTTTTATCTTACTCCCACAAGTAAGATGTGACCCAAGATCGGGTCGAGAAAGTGGGGTTTGAAAAGCCAGCGCTCGAGAGGTGAGCACTCTGGCCATTTAAAAATTGCCTGGGCAGCCCCGTCTGCATTCACCGGTATGGGCGCCCTAGACAGTAAGCAATAAACTTACTCCTCCCCAAAGAGGGGAGGCAAATCCTGGGTGGGTGGACCTCCTAGAACTGCACAGGACAGGCGTGCAGTATCCATCGGAACATATACTACATTTTGATCTTAGCCAAAAGGCCAAGAAGATCAATTTATTTAGGCAGGTGAATTCCTTCGGACAACCTTCATCTTTATCTACAGATGAAGATTTTACAAACCTTGGGAACTCACCAGACCTTAGGCATAGCCCCCGTTATGTAGGGGGGGGGGCGGGGATAAGTGAGACAAGCTGTTCAATGTTTTTTATTTCAAAAAAATTTACAAACAGAAAAGAACATTTGCTGACTCTAAACTAGATTCTTGCAGCAAAATATCGCATTCACTCTGTAGGTGGATCCGTATTTAAAATATCACCCAAAAACATCATCCACTAACACCGAAGATCACATAATAGAAATATATCAATTAGTAAGCGTATTTCTTCGAACGTATTCCTGCTAATGGGAAGAGAAGGATGAAGGTAATCCGACGTGATGGGAAAATGAAAAAGGAAAAACCAAAAAATGGATGTTTTTTTATGTGTACATCAACGTTTAGTCTTTATTTATAAGACTTCATCAGGATGATAATATAGAGAAAAATGTCATGCAAGTACAAACACATGTAGGGTTGACATATGGGCAAAAGGAAGAAAATAATGGCTACTACTGGGTGGACATCCGTACTTGGTGAGGAGTGAAAAATGAATGTTTATGAAAATGAGTGGGGAAGAAGTTGAAAGATGGGGGTGAGCAAGGACTACTGTGGCTGGTAGTAAGAGAAAGAGGTGGAGGTGAGCAGGAATAATGTAGATGGCAGAGAGGGAGTGGAGGAGAGGGAGGAAGGAGGTATTTCAAATATTTCATACCCTATCACAACAAATCCCCCCTCTCCCCCTAACCTATTCCCCCTCTCAACTACTTCTTTCGTACCTTCATTCTTCCATACCCCATTCTTAAATCCCCTCATTTTCTCAAAACCATCTCTAAACCCATAACTTTCGCCCATCCACCAAAATCACAGCTTCCCCCCTCCTTCTCAACCCACCCTCCTTTTCTCTACATACACCCTCACACACACAAACATTCCAACTTACTTTTTCCCCTTCAGTCTTGCCCGCAGCCATCTGTTCAAATACCTCCTTTCGTCCTCTCCTCCACTCCCTCTCTGCCATATACATTATTCCTGCTCATCCCCCACCTCTTTCTCTTACTACCAGCCACAGTAGTCCTTGCTCACCCCATAAACATTCATTTTTCACTCCTCACCAATGTATTCACAGTTTACCTAAGTGGGCAAAAATGTGATGCATTTATCTTTCAGATATTCACATCAAGTTATATCCCCCATATTTTATTTTAATACTTTATACACGTAAAAATGTAACGTTGCACATGTATTTATAAAACTATTTATTTTCATGAGAAATAAGATTCAATTTAAACGACTATCAATTTATAACACTCACCTTACTATATGTAGCAATATAAATAGTTCATACTTTTGACAATCACTTAAAATAACCGTATACATATTTTATAACAGATAAGCAATGCCATTTTCTCGAACGGATATCCGGTAAATACAAACAGAACCAATTATCTAAGTCAACTTCAATTACGTCCAACCTTGTTTCTCGCAAAACTTAGTGCAATTACCCGGTTAATAAAATGACGATTCTACAACGTCACACAGACGTGTCTTTGGCAGTTCTTTAGACTCTCCTCAAAGTATCTGCATATGTGTTTTTTTTACTTTGCAGACACATGGCTGTGAAACTAATATTAATAAACTTTAGACAGCTTTTAACATAAACATAAATACAACTGAAACAAACATGAGGAAAATGAAAACTTATGATGAACAGTAGCAGGAATAATACAATATAGGGCGGTGATACATATATTTTATAGAGAAATAATGATATTGTACTGCTCCGCTGTCTTTGTACCGAAATGCCAAGGATTTTTCTTCAGGGGGAAATAACATTTGCGTCCCAAAACATAGCAATTCCTACTTACAAATCCTACATTATGGACATGGTCTATGCCGTAATTTATTCTTGAACAGAACCCTTTGGAGAGTCATTCTACATCGCTGTGGCCGGAATGAGGAGTTTCCAAGAGAAGAGCGTGGAACACTATGTTAAATCCTTCCTGATGACGCAACACACTTATATGCATTTAAACACGCGAACGCCTTTTCAAAATTCTACATGATTAAAGCCTTACAGTACCAACCGAGTTTGTCAGCATTAGATAATCTTAAATAAGATATGCTTAATATGGTAAATATCATTAACATTGAAAACAAAAACAAATGCACTTACCCTTAAATAGAAAATATTTATAATCTAATTGGGAAATTAGTACATACAAAATATAACAGCACATGCATACAAAGCAATGAGCACTTACTACATGTCTTATGAAACATACAACAGGTTGATCTTGAAAGACCTACGCAAAAACTCCAAGGTCGCTTGCAACAGAGTCGTCCAGAATATTAATGCATTTTCCGATAGGGTTTTCTCTGAAATTAATATATATATAGCAAAATTGAAATGTACACACCCTAATGTCCGAAGAACCATGAGGCGGATTTCAATAACAATTAATCGATTAGGTTAATCTCCTTATGTGTTTTAAACATAGATATCGTGAGTAAGAGAATATTGGATAGAATGTTGCCAAACACAAACACAACACCCATCACAACCTGTGGTCGTCATATTATTAGGTGTTAGTTATGTTAAAAATGTTAACGTCACTGGCCTAAGCAAATATATCATGTTTTATATTGACTCCTACTATCCATCTATATCTATGTCCTTACTGCATAGAGCCGTCAGTATGCCCAAAAATGAAACTAATACCACTTCTTAGAAATTCGACATAATTAAGCAAGCAAGGAGAACCTTAATAGCATATATTAAGAAATGATTTCGACACAACCATGGTAACTGATCTAATAGGGTTTAATATTTTGCGTGAGCAACATGGTGTCATGTCTGAATTGGTAGGCAGGCTATATATAGGTGATAGTTTATTTTTTTATAACTCGACCGGTCTGGATCGGGAGATTAGGTAATAACTGTTACACGAATTATTAAAAGGTTCGGATCTAAATATATACATATGTAAATATACACTATTGTAAAGTTATGTTTTAGTATTACGGTAGACTTAGATAATAATACGCACGAACCTTTTCATAAACACAGCAATACACTGTATTATATAGACTAGCAGGACCCGTGTAAATTACAGGAAATGATGTTTTTAATACTAATTATCTTGTTCCTAACCTATATATATTTGAATTAAATATAATAAGATTTGGACTTGTATATTAATTTTTTTTAAATGAACAATACATGAAAATATTTACAAAACTTCTTTATATACAATATTTCTAGTGAAGGTAATATTTCGACGACTAAACCTTACTTTGTAAATGTGTTCGATTAAATTAAATTTGGCTCCAATTCATGAATATTTATTTACTCCTCTCAATTAGTTAGGCACAAGGCCAGTTTTATCTTACTCCCACAAGTAAGATGTGACCCAAGGTCGGGTCGGGAAAGTGGGGTTTGAAAAGGTGAGCACTCTGGCCATTAAAAATTGCCTGAGCAGCCCCGTTGGCATTCCCCGGTATGGGCGCCCCAGGCAGTGAGCAATAAACTTGCTCCTTCCCAAAGAGGAGAGGCGAAGTCTGGGCGGGTGGACCTCCTAGAACTGCACAGGACAGACCTATAGACCGACGTAAATCAAGCCTCGAATGCCAAGACAATACCAGTCTATGGAGTGCAGTATCCATCGGATCATATAATACACTTTGATCTTAGCTAAAAAGCCAATCCAATTCATGAGTAGCATACAAAGATTCGGAAGGTCGTTGCTTTTGATGTAAGCATGACACACAAACTCACACACGTTATTATATTAATATGTGTCTTCCAAGTCGTCCCCTCCCTACCTCTCTTCCCCTTCCCCTCGAAATGTAGAAAAAATCTCAGAGGTTAGTATAGATCGTACTATAAACCAGTCGGGCCAAAGTCAAAAATACTACGTCGCTAACCGTTGCGTCAAAGTGAAATACTTGAAAAGTTTCGAAAATTAGACGAGTTGAATGTTTTTCAAAATCTAGGTGCGGCACGCATGCGCAGAGCTTTTGCCGGAAGCTTGACACACGAACACACACGCTATCGAATTTATATATAGATACCCCCTCTAAATATCCACCTCTCGTAAAGAAATCAATTTCCTCATACATATTGAATAGAATTACTGAATTGTCTAAAGATGAACAACTGTTAAGTATAAATAAGAAATTTTACAAAAGAATATAAGCCAGATCTCGGTATGATCATACAATTAACTATATTAAGTCAGACCCGAATAACTAGAGGCTACATGTAGGGGGTAGTGTCAGATTGGGCAACTTAGTTTCTTATGATAAAGTTATGGGAAAGGCTGGGAAAGACCGAAAAAAAAACATAACTTGGGTAACAATATTAGTGTTAAGTGACAACAGAATAAGGTAAATTCAGATCAATTTAATGGTACTCAAACCTTTCATGGTTATATAGGGAAGACTGCCAGTAGGCACAGTGGTGTATAGTTCAATCCTCTGTTCAACCAGCAATCTGTACTGACATTCCAAAGACTGTTTATAGTATCCGAGAGAAAATTTCATAGAAACAATAGAATAGGTGAATTCTTAAATAAAAATACCGTGAAATTGTATATTTAGCCACTTCAATTATTACTTATGATAACTCAAAAATACACAAGAGCTAGAACGATAATAACGATTGCTACAGTACACATACTAACAAATGCCCTCTGGGAGGTAGGTGTCTAATTTCTGGCGTGGTGCACAGATATAATGTAACCACGGAAATAATAGACATATTCATGTCGCGTCCAGGGAGCGAAATCGTTAAGGACAGATATCGAAACCATACACTCTATTTCAGGGAAAAAACTTAACACAGATTCTGATAAAATGTACACATCGCTAGCGAAATTTGATACGGGGTGTATAAGTAAGCGAATTAATTTTGAGTTAAAGCAGTTCATTTTAAGTAGAGCGAGTAGATACATACCTAATAAAAATAAAAAAAATAAAGGTGGTGCACTTTTAAATCTTACGATAGTATTACTTTGACGGATAATTTCGGGCAAAACGTTGTGAGATTATGAAACAATATGAAAACAGTAGCTCTAATTTTCCAATTATGTAAATAAATTTGATAAATATTACAAAGATATACATATTTATTTATATAAATAAATCATTGTCCAGGCTAACCACTATATAGAATATTGCCCGTAAAAAGAAAATAGCACAAACACTTTATTATATACTGACCTGTTATGGTAAAAAAAGCTCTACACATTAGTTCATTGGAATAAATCTACACATTTTTTTAAAAGGATACATAGTAAATATTATCGGTAAAAACCTTCTGGTCGCCATTTTCTATGTAATTAAGGTCAAGGGAGATAATTTACATTTAATTGACTTAAGATCGTACTAATGCCGTATAGAAACCTGTTATTGATAACACTGGAATGTATTTGTAAAACCAACATACAGGTTGCATTTCAATGAATATTAGTTTATTGTCTTATTTTACTTTAACAGGTAAGTAAATAGTAAAGATGTTTTGCTATTTTCTTTCAAAATGAATATAGAATCACCGTTTATCTAATTAGATGAATAGACGCTAAAGTTTTCGTTATATGCTTACAACGAATAGATGGATGAAATGTTTAGTATTAAACATTTTGCTTTCAATTATTTCAAGTAGCGTACTTTGCAAAGCGTTGGCGCGCTACAAAGTTAGCTAGTGTATAATTATATGTATGCACTTACATTTATATATATATATATATATATATATATATGTGTGTGCACATATATATATATATATATATGAACAAATATTTGTTATTGTTTATTATCTATGTATGCGTACGTTTCGTCTTTAAACCGGAACTCATCAGCATAGAGATATGACTATTCACTACCGGTCATGCGATTCGAAACCCCGGATCACGAGTATATTACAACTAAAATCCGACGCCTTAACCACACGGCCAATTTTAAATAGCGAATAAACTGTGATAATTTTAACACGTTGTCGGCGGCTGTAACATCTAGAACGTTCTACTTTTTTTTTAAAGCTAGTGACGTCATGCTGTGTTAATACTACACATACAGTGCTCTACTTTTTCGAGGTGCGACAAATAATAAATAATAATAAATATTTGTTATTGTTTATTATCTATGTACGTATACGTTTCGTCCTTAAATCGGGACTCATCAGCATAGAGATATGGTTATTTCCTACCGGTCATGCGATTCGAAACCCCGAAAATATATTAGAACATATATTAGATGATTGACTGTCATAGGACATGTAAATTTAGATAAGTTTTGCACAAGTGTATTTGTCCTTATTACGATTAAAATCAAGATATAATTTACTAAACTTTATATCTAAGTGTATTTTTCTAATGTTTATCAAAATGTATTATACGGTTCTGATTATATTAAAGATATAAAATGTAAGGATTATGCTTAATGAGTCTTAAGAAGAAATTGAAATTCACATTTTCCTGCTTGAAGCCTAATCACGTTGATCAAAGTCAATACACAGTTGTATATGTGAATTCACAAACATCAGTGCGTGCACATTTTTCCCTCTAAAATAAAAAATTGGGGAATATTAATGAATAGAGGTTTAATAACTGGTTTTATAAGTTTTGAAAAAATAATTTAAATATAATTATCAGGTAGAGTTTCAACCATCTTCTAAAACACATATGAATAAACTAAATAAAACTGTATTAATCCGACATTTGTAGCACTTTTCTTTATCATTAAGAGCGATTAATTTGTTTACGAGTGACTCCTGTTTATACACTTATGATAACATATAAAATGTCTAACTTTGTGAATATGCAAGAAGAATACTCGTCACAGACGAGTAAAATTAATTTCCCGAAATAAGAAATTTGCATAAGAATTATGATTGAAATCAAAATAAAATGATACGTAACATTATACCTTGAATTGTGATAACAATTTTCACTCATATCTATTACATAATGTTCATTCTATGATTACGATTAATAGGACTTAGTGAAATACAGGATATAATGCTTACATTGTGTTGAATCACTATAGATTAATTTTAACCTAAATCTAAATTATGTTAATTATCAATTAAGATGCTGTCTGATGACCACTGTAAACTCTTTAAAGAACGTGAACGTTGGTGAATATTTATTAATTTATGTGTAATACCTATTGTTTAACCTGTGCAGAAATCTAAGCAATTTCAATTGTCACAGAAGGCCTTGCACCCCCTTTTTACACCCGTTTGAGAAAATGCCACCAAAACTAGAAAATAGCCCAGATGTATAATATTTACGCATAGTAAATGTTATCCGGAATTAATAATTCACCATTTATTAGTTTGGGAGTTGATCTTGCACATAAATATATATAAACATATTAGCATATTAGAAAGTTACGTATAAAACAAATAATGTATAGATACATGAATATTTATACATTTTGTAATTAAGGCTGTACATATTATTATATAAATATATAAATATATATATATTTTTTCCATTCGTGGAATGATCTTTTTGGCGTGTAGATGGAATGAATTGATGAAGGATCCATGTGTTTGACTAACGTTTTCGATTCTCTCCGGAATCATCTTCAGGTCTTTTATGGCAAAAATGAATAAAAAGCGAGTGAAAGAATGGAATTTCTTAAAAAATACGCCGGCAAACCGTTAGCGTAAAATACGGACGTCTATATTTTAAAATGTGACAATTTAAACAGTTCTTCGTTTATTTATTAATTTTATTTATTATTCTTATTATTTTTAATTTAAAATAATGGCAGATTTAATTTTGTCTCGTCTAATAATTATGGAGAAGGAAAATGGGGGAGATAGGCAGTAAGTAATTTTAATAAGATGTCCCTATTTTTTAATTGAATTAGGCTACACCGGTTGATATCACTAAACTAGACTAAGCATTTTAAAATAGTTTTACTTGTCTCGTATGAAATGTTATTGATTTTAGGTTGCTGCGTTTTTATGTATACGGCTTCAAGTATTTTTAATTTTTTAAAATTAGATTCGGAATGTATTATTTTTGTGTTCATTACTAATATCTGTCTCAACTCAGATGTAGGGCAGTTGTGCGTTTGTAGGTGTTTGTATATTGAACTAGTGTTTGCGAGGTGCATAGCGAGGCGGCGGGATAGAGTGGTTGTTGTAAAACCAATGTAGCAATTATTATTTTGGGAGGTACATCCTCCTAAAGGGCATTTAAATTTAAATAAAGGAATCACTAAACAGAATATTTCTGTCGTCTTTAATAAAACATGCCTTAATGAAAAATAATACTGGCTAAATACACACTATATATATATATATATATATATATATATATATATATATATATATATATATATATATATAAATATATATATATAATTAAGGTGTTGGGCCCCTATGACTTCAACTATTTATGCTACTTTTATTTCATTCGAAAATTCATGAAATGTGTCATATCTATTAATACATTATTCTAATATAATAAAAAAATAATTTCGTAACATCTATATTATTATGATGATGATTATTATTACTACCATTATAATATCATAAATAGTATCATTTTATGGAAGTAAGAGTATTAATTATGTTTCGAATCTACTAGTAAATATACTTATCATTTTGCCATCTAATTTAAGTAAATAATTTCACACATATTATTATTGCATCTATATATTCATGTATGTTATATTATGGATGTCCCATGTCGGATAAGAGTAGATACATTAGTGTGGACTATGTCAAAGGTGGAATTTAGTGCAGGTCAAGTCATGGGGATTTAATCACTCCCCAGGAAATAATAAACAGATAGGTAAATTGCATCTCAGAAACGAAAGTAATAGATCAAAAAAGGTCAGCCACAAAGGGAGATTGATCGAGATGACCAGTGATGCCCTATTTTGTAAGCAATGAAAAATGTAAAATAATTATAATGCAAACTTCAAAATAGTGAAAATAGACGTGAGGGAAAATTCTCCCGATAGATGTCGGTTCGTCGAGTGACTCATTGATTTCCTAATGTTAAGTATGTACCTAACCATAACAAGTTGATAAGATAGACATGATTTAAGAAGCACTCGGTGTCTCTCTTTATGAGTTAATGTATCTCCATACAAAAATAAAACCTCTGAAATTACAAATGAATGTCACCAGGCCTTCTTTTGAACGAGAAAGTTTGTTACATATAGCTAAACCGAAGCCACAGACGAATCATCATCACGGTCATGCAGGAAAATGAAATTAATTCAGCAATAACTATCAAACGATAACACGCAAAGAAAGTAAAGACGAAGCAAATCAGCGGAGGTATGAAGCGATGAAGGAGTAAAAATAAAAACGACAGATAGAAGTTAAGGTACACGCTTTTATATTAAAACAGACAATTGTCATTTGAGAAAAAAAAGTAAAGAGACTAAACAACTAAATGCACAAACGTAAACACGCGTGAAACATTTTAATATGCACTTCGTAAAAATAATTTAAAGGAATTAATGCTCACGCATGAACACAAATATAAAAAGCACACGCTCGAACAGAATAGTAAACATATCCACACACCCGTTAAAGAATTTAAACACGCGATAAGGCGGATGAAAAAAGAACACAGACAATAAGTGAAAACAATGTGTTGTTACGTTTTTAATAGTGAACACATTAAATATGTATTACGTGTACGTAAACATGTTATACAACATCGATAAAAATACATAATATATACAATTCACTTATATGAGTCGAGTATACCATCTTTACAGAAATGCCCGGAATAATTTTTCCTCGACGTGTATTAAGTTGTATTATAACTGTGTGTGATCTTTAATCGTCTTCATCTTAAAACCAGCTATATAAGCTAAACATAAACACAACTAGAAACAATTACGCAAGGATTTCGGAAATATACGACAGTGTTCTTAAGCAGGAACCTCGGTGTGGGGGCGATCTGCCTGAAGGGACATGTTCATCGTATATTAATTTGTTTCTCATCCTAAGTTCACGCAATTTAGAGAAGGAAATAATAACGGAAATCCATAAAATCTTTTGTCAGTTGAAATATAATGACGTTTCTATTCTGAAAATGTCCATCATCATCTGACAACTGCCTCCGGGGATCCAAATATTTTTCATATGTTTCAACTAAGTGTGATTATATGCATAAGAAGAGAATAACGTGTTTCTAGATGGAAATATAATTGCTAACTCATGAATTAAAACCAGAATGATAATGGCACGGTTTGGGCGCATACTCGCGCTACAATTATATATTGGATGAATTTGATAGATGTTACATATGCAAAGTGCATTGAAGATAATAATTCACAAACACACGCATTCACACATATGGATATATATATATATATGTATATATATATATATATATATATGTATATATATATATATATATGTATATATATATGGATATATATATATATATGTATATATATATATATGTGTGTATATATATATATATATATATATATATATATATATATATATATATATATATATATAATAACATAAACTGAAAAACGGCTCGTTAAGAATGTTGGAATATGCATTCTATAGAACCAGGTGAGTGACACGACAACATTTATTTTTGCATGAATATATAGTTATATATTTGCATATTTATATTTTAGTAAATACAGAGACAAACATCAACATATTATATTTTTTGCAAGTTCTAACAGTTAGTGAATGTATACGAGGCCTGACTAACAAGTGGCCGACCTTATGCCAGAGAAAATAGTTTAAATACCTTTAGGGGTTGGAACTATACTCTCCTTTCAAATTAGGCACTTTGTGCTTGCACCCACTAAGCCACCAACCCATCCACTTCCAGAAAGGCCCATGGGAGTCTTCTTTTGTGATTGTGTGCATCTCCGTCGTCGCGTTTCCAATTATATCTTCTCTAGTCTAAAAACAAGAACCTTTCAGTGGCGTCTTTAATTTTCGAGACAACCAGAACTCGTAAGGAGCCACATCTGGAGAGTAGGGAGGCTGGCAAACGACTGGATTTCTATATTTGACCAAGAAATGTTCGATCAATTGATATGGATATGCAGGTGCGTTGTCGTGATGCAGTTTTTCGCCGTTCACATGTCTGGTCTTTTGCGCCAAACTTCGTAACGGAGACGCTTGAGAACATCTTGTCATTCCGGTGCGTATTCGTAATGTACAATTCCATGGATATCAAATAAGAAAGTCAAAATCAGCGTGATTTTGCTTCGCACCTGTCGCGCTTTTCTTGACCTTGATCCTTCTATTGCGATGACCGACTTTTTGTTTCTTGGTCTTACTCATACACCCATGACCAATCTCGCAGCCACTCTGTGCAAGTTAAAATCATCAGGCAAAATTGCATGTGCGGTATCATTACTCACCCCGACCTCTTGGGCGATCTAATGCATGGTTGAACGACAATCTGTCATCAAGAAAGTTCGCACCCTATCAACTACAGATGCACGCTGGTCACTCCCCGCTGATGTGCGGTCATTTTTGACTCGGTTGCACCACTACTTAATTTGTGTTACACCGATCGCATATTCCTCAACACCTGGTAAATCTTACTTTTTTGGCTTTGAAAATCATCAAGGTTTTTAAAAAAATGATGCAATACCTTTACTAAACACGTTCAGTTATCTTAAGAGAATTGGTAAGCCGACGAATCCGTTGTGTAGAGCATCACTCAGCGACCCACAGGCAGCCACAAACAGGACATGACTAACGCGCAGGAAAGCGATGACGAAGGTATTTTCTTTCACGGTGTAGAGTGGCGCCACCCTATCGTCTCTATTTCGCACGAAAAAAATAATGGTCGGATAATATTTAGAAGACCTCGTATATATAAAGTTAGGTATGTGAATATGTTTATATATATATATATATATATATATATATATATATATATATATATGTTTGTGTGTGTATGTGTGTGTGGGGGTGTGCAACTGCGCAGGATATATTCTGAAGCTAATAAACGGATAATTCTAAAGTTTGGAATATATATATATTCTTGGGGGGAGGGTGAGTAACATGTCCATTGCATTTTGTAAACTTTTCCATTTTAGGTGCGAGCCAAGCAAACCTATATTTAATGCCCCCTTCCAAAAACTGTAGAAATAGGTTAGATAAACATTGTAATTATCATTTGTTTAGTTTTGTCAAGTAATTTATGAGCGTAGATAATATGTATGTGTTTGTTAAAATCATTCACTATTAAACTTATGATACATGCAATATGTATTCTATGTAAGAGGGTGTGTTACCTGAACAAAATAAGACATCGGAAAACAAAGCCCATGACGCAACCATACATGCCGAGGATAGCCATGCAATTGCGCCAGCGAGTTAGGTGAAACTTCCTAGAATAACATTCATAATAGCCAGCAGTTCGGAAGAATGGCACATGCTACACCATCCAATAAGCAAAGCACTACATAACTAATTAGATATAAAGCCATATGATAAACAGTTGGAAAAATGTGGCATGTTATATACCGTATGTGTATGGCATTGTATGGAGAAAAAGGGGGAATCTAGTAAACTATCAGTCAAGAAAAACAGACGACAGAGGGAGATGGAAAATAAGGTGGTCCTGGGCGAAAAGGAATATCGCATGGTGATACAATAAAATGTGTCCACTGCATAATTATCTCTGTGAGAGAAAACTTTTCATCATTATTTTAAATTATTCATGAATTATCTCCCTTGAACAATTTTGATAATTTACGAATGTTATTTATTTAAGTATTAATTTATAAGTGTTTTATTTAGCTATTAATTTTATTTATTTTAATTAATTAATTTATTTTAAAAAAATATCTTTGATATAAGAGAACGTTTTTATACAACAAATACGTAAGACGCTCAGCCGTTAAAAAACAGACGAGACGCTAAATCAGCAAACGACACGTGAGACGCTAAGCCGTTAAACAAGCCAAGTGTTTTGATTTAATTGAACAGGTAGATTGAAATGCGATTCAGAGAATGGGTGAGGGGGGGGGGCTTATACGAAAAAATAACAGTCGAGAGAGAGGCACTGAAACGGTTCGTATTCTCTCGTGATGACTCGACATTGTATATGTATATATACCAGCCCACAATAATATTCTGTTATCAACCCGCCTAGGGTTTTTTAACCCACCTAATAGACTGGTATTGTCCTGGCCTTTGGGTCTGGATTTACGCCGGTCTATTGGGGGTTGTCTGGTCATGTGCAGTTCTAGGACGTGCACCCTCCCAGGCTTTGCCTCCCCTCTTTGGGGAGGGGTAAGTTTATTGCTTACTGTCTGAGGCGCCCCTACCGGGGAATGCCGACGGGGCTGCCCAGGCAATTTTTAAATGGCCAGAGTGCTCGCCTCTCGAGCGTTGGCTTATCTTATCCCACTTTCCCGACCTTGTGTCACATTTTGCTTTGTGGGAGGTAGATAAATATATCAACTCGCCTCACAACGTGTTTCTACTACTGTTCCCGTAACTAGTTTAATTCTGTGTTTGTTTAAATCCTTCACTATAAAATTTAGGATCTATGTAATAAATATTTCATGCAAGAGGGTACGTAACCTGAACAATGTGTTACTGTAAACTTCAGAACTTATGGGCCTGCCATCGAAACCGTATTATTATTTTTTTTTTATTAAAACCAGTGCTATATTAATTGCTTATTGTCGTCTTAGAACGGGTATTCTCTAACTATCTGCACATCTAATTTTCGTATTTCTAAGATGAACTTTTAAACTGATTCACCGATCATTACAAATTTTAGAACACAGTTGTTAAGTGTAAATATCTAAGACTTGGCTGTATTGAATTTAATTGAGTTCATGAAAGAACGTAAAAAGTGGGGGTATTTCTTCAAGGAAAATGCAGATACCTCAAACTTTCGTTCAATTTAAACAATAAGTAGTATACATTTCTAGTTTTCAAGTGATTTAAATTGTTTATAGGCGGTATTGTATGGGAGAGATTTTTCATTTGAAAATTATAATATATGAGAGTTGCATTTTAGTTTATCTATTTTTTTTAATTCTATTTTTTTTCAGGGGACATTAAAGCGGTGAAAACTTTTCTGGACGTATATGTTACCCCTATTGGGAAAAAACATATCATGTATATATATATATATATATATATATATATATATATATATATATATATATATATATATATATATATATATATATATTCTATGTATATATATTTCTATGTATGTATATATATATGTATGTATATATATTTATATGTATGTATATATATATATATATATATATATATATATATATATATATATATATATATATATTTAAAGATTTTACGTCAATGGTATACACTAGCGTGTTAAGATAAACTAGCTTAAACTAAACAGAGATAATATTTTATGAAAACCAAACAGTTCAACCAAGCAGACTGTCTTATTTTAAACATCAAATGCACTTTCATAGACACAAAATTCTGTTCATGTAATAACATTAATAGAAATAAACACACTTCTTATTTTAGCTAGACACAAATTCGGATGCGTGTGTTCAGTGTAGTATAGTTTATACCTAGACGGATGCCGTTTTCCCATGAGGCTTGTCATTTCAACTACTTATTAGTATTTAACGGTAAGCAAATCAAGATTGACATGCGTGCGTTGATATAAAGACAAAAACTGAAAGTGAACCACGATATTCATTGAACAATAATATGCATGTTTACATGTATATGAAGACGATAAGTGTTGGGGGGATTTTTAAAAAGATATGTAACCCCAACCAAGACAAGTGGCCACTGTAGACGTAATGGGGCTACTGAGAAATAGGAAGTATGTGTTGGAGAACTGTACAGCGAGATTTCTGTTTCCAATAGTTTTACACCTCTGCATATTAGTCTAGACGGCGAAACAAAAAGCAGGGAGAGTAATTAAGGGGTATGCATCACGAATAAAGAATCTGCTAGAGTAGAAGGCTCTCCGGCATATGGGTACCTCTGCAGTATATAGATGGGACCTGGCTGATTGTCGGGTTATTTTAGTGTATTAGCCTCGATGAGGGCACTAGAGCCCCTAGTTCATCGAAGCACAATTCACTGAAGCATTTCTAAAACCAGGACAAGCATGCAACATTGCGGCGATAGGGCAGTGGTTGGAGTTTGGTTGATAGTGAGGTAGCAGTTTAGTTGGTTACTCTTGTTTTAACCTTGTCTAAGAGAGAGAGAGAGAGAGAACCTTGTGGATGATGCACTAGTCCAGATGTGACAACAATACACCATACGTATATGTATATGTGGCTTTGTAGAGATACATGATAATGTCAGGTGTGAGGAGTTTACTAGCACAGTGGAGGAAGCCCACCTTCTTTGCAGCAGCTTTGGCAATGTCGACAATGTATTTGTTCAAACTCATTTTACCTGTGAATGTTTGGCCGAGTAGTTTGAATGTTGAACTTTCCGGTAAAGGTCTTACTTGCCATGACAATTGGTGATTGAAGAGGTTTCTTGTAGTTATTGAAATACAATAAGCTTTGTGTTTGCGGCATTAAAGTTACCAACAATGTATGCTACCAACCAACTACAGCCTGGAGGTCACTTTCTAAGGGTTCAGCAATTGCCTCGGATATGCACGCGTCCGTTCTGCTTGCATCACGAGAGTAGAGCATGGTGTCGTTAGCGAATATTCCTATCTCAGACACGATGTCATCAAGGAGGTCATTAATTAAAATCAGGAACAATAACGGTCTGAGGATGGATCCCTAGGGTTCACTTGCATTTATGACATAACACTTAGATGAACGGCCATCGAAGACAACCTGTATCTTGCTTTTGATTAAGAAAGATCTAATTATATTAAATATACGTCCAGTAATACCATATGAGTGACTTTTTATATGAGCCTCTTATGCCATACCTTGTAAAAGGCCTTGAATATATCAAGCCCTACTGCCTTAGCTTCACCTGCTTTGTCCAGTGTATGATATATGCGTTCAGAAACGACTGTTAAGATATCCGCAGTGGATCGTATTTGTCTAAATCCATACTGGCCACCAGAAAAATGTTTAGCATTGACTAGGTGCTGAACTATCGCTTATGCATTAAGGATTCAGAGATTTTAGCCAAAATCGGGAGTAGGCTGATAAGGCGATAGTTCTGAGGATCTGTAATTTTTCCAGAATTCTTGAGTACTGGTACCACAGAGGCATTTTCCAGCTATCAGGGAATAGGATTCAGTAAGACATTGGTTGTAGAGTTTTTTATGATGAACCTGATCTGAGATGGGGTGATGCCAAGATTTTCAAGTGTTGCTTCAGTCCTCAATGGGAATTTAGAGAGATGGTGGTTTCACAACACAAATATAGACGTTCTGAAAATCGCGAGTTCCTAGTTTCTGTGACTGAATGCGTTTTTTTAGTTATCGCTATATATCTTCTCTTTGCTTAACATATCACTCCTTGGAATTCTTGAGTCTATAAATTGCTGTCTATTTTCAGTTGACTCATTGTGGACGAACTTTCGTAATGATAGCTGCCTCTCAGCAATGGCAGCTGCACATTTCGAGGTGAAATATCGAGCGGAGTGGGGTTTGCTGAAGTAGTTTCGCATGGGGGCATAGACTTCAATGCCTGCTTTGATGCATTCGGTTAACTCATTTGCACATTGGTCAGCAGGGAGTTAGAAGGTTTCAATCAATGGGACATCGTTGATGTCATCTCTGACATTATCACGTACCACACTCATTTTATTAATGAGATTTCCCGATTGTAAGAGAGGAAATCAATTCAAGAATAATTGAAAATGTACTGTTATTATTATGGTAAAAGGTCTGACTTTAATCATTTTAAAATGTATTTCCTCAATATTTTGTTCTCTAGTACAGTGTAAAATTAAAATAAAAACTGATACTCGCATGAATGTTCATGTCATTATAGCACACATGTAAGTATTACAATTTTAAACAGATAATAGCATAAAAAGGACATACATATTTGTTTTATTTATTTACATTTACTAGGGCAATGACATTTTCTTTCAGAACAGAGAAATGACATACCATTTTGTGAGCATATTATTAAACATATATATTATTTCAAGTGATATATTAGGATTAACAATATATTAAACCGTGAAATGGAAGGGAACGCTTGTGATATGATTTACTACGTAAACTGACGCTATAGGTTTCCGTAAGCTAGAATCAAGTCAGATCCATAGCATCAGATTCACTAATTTATGCTAGCAACATAAAGTGCGCCCTTTCGATATATCCCCTACTCTAAAAAAAGATAAAATCGCGCAAACAAATGCCGATAAGAAGATCAACCCGGTAAAAAACTGGTACAGTATATTTTAATAAACAGAGGTAGAGAAAGCTACCGTGTAATATCCACGGGTCCATCTAGTCTTATTATAATTCGGAAAATGGGCAACCGCCAGACGTCCCGAAACAAGTAAAGATACACCGCACAAAATATAATTCTTACATGTTTACAAATTAAAACTTTCATAGTTCCTACCAATTTCTATTTTTTATAATGTGTGATATCACTATATATATATATATATATATATATATATATATATATATATATATATATAGTAAGGTATGAAAATATATTTATGGCAATTAAGCTACACAGAGGTTCCCGGGTTTCATCCCCGAGGGGAATATTCAGGCTTAAATGCATGGAGTTATATTTGCCGGGTTTGTTTATATACACGGCTTGCTAGTAAACTAATCATATTCTTTGTTGTTCTCTCAGCTAATCGTTGGGCTTCCCGCGAACAAAGGCTGTGTTGGTGTTTCTTCCTATATCCTGTTTTATTGTTCTGTTATGAATATATTTGCCTATATCCTGTTTTCTTTGTGTCAATATAATGCGTGGGTTTATTTTAACACGTGGTTTCTTGTATTTCTATCTTAGGTTTTAATTTTTTAAATTGTAATGTTTTTGTTTAATTTTGTTTTTTTTATTTTTTATTTATTTGTTTATTGTTTTATTTATTTATCGTTATCCTGAGGTAAATTAATTTTTATATAAGCAGTTGTTTGCTATATCACTTATACAGTTAGTAGACTTCGGGGATCTTTAAAATTTAGGATTTCAAATTTTTCATTCACGCATAATGTTGTGAAGTTGTTCCACAGTAAATAATAAATAAAGGAAGTCAAGTCGAGGGTGTGTTTAACAAGTGCATTAACAAAGTAAGAAAGTGACTAGCTCTTGGCTAGACAGTTACAAGACTGTGCTTTGTCTTCAGTGTCTCTGGTGACTCGCACTATTTATAGTGACAACCGGTGTAGTTTCTCCTGTGTAAGAACGACCGGTGTAACACATAATCTACACGGGTCGTTATAATTTCTACATGTACTGGCCTGTCTTACTATTTTCCATTCAATTATTGGTGAGCACCCATTTTCTTTTAGCTCCCAATAGTGGTTTGCTAGTGCTGTTTTAATTCGACGTTCACTGTTATAAAATGTACTTTTGTGACCGTAATATCTGGTCTTAAAATATTAAGAGGTCATACCCACGAAGTATTTCTTGTTATTTGGTGTGGCAAGGAAAAACAAATCTACCTGGCTGAGAGAACAGCAAATACTCTGATTGGTTAACTAGCAAGCCGTGTATATAAAAACACCCGGCAAAAATAACCCCATGCATTTTAGCCTGAAGATTCCACTGGGGATGAAACGCGGGAGCAACTGTGTAGCTTAATTGCCATAAATATATTTTAATGGCTTACTACCTAGCTCTACGTACGTATCGAGCACTGTTGAAGTAAATACTGAAAATTGAAATATAAAAAATCATATCTCCTTATGAAATATTATGTGGATAAATGAAATACTAATATATATATATATATATATATATATATATATTAAAGAATAAGGTAAAAAGAATTACCTTTTTTAAGCATATAAAGATGCGATATCATTTTTTTTTTTTAAGAAAATAAATCGAAAACGATTTTTTTTTTTTTTTTTTTTTTTTCCTTGTATAAACCTTCATTCTTTTATTGGTTTATAATGATACAAATAATTTCGCCAGTAGAAAACCTGGCTTCTTCAGTGTGTCTATATCCCGATGTTAATGGATTTGGAGGTTTCCCGACTATTGTTGTGGTAAACGGGCTTAGCGGAAGTTGTTGTTGTTTATCCGTTTTCAATATGAAGGCGCGTATGCTCGCGAGACAGATATAAAGTTTAAAGTTCATATTTTTTTTTTTTAAGCATCTATTTGACATTTATTAAAGAATAAGGTAAAAAGAATTACCTTTTTTAAGCATATAAAGATGCGATATCATTTTTTTTTTTTAAGAAAATAAATCGAAAACGATTTTTTTTTTTTTTTTTTTTTTTTCCTTGTATAAACCTTCATTCTTTTATTGGTTTATAATGATACAAATAATTTCGCCAGTAGAAAACCTGGCTTCTTCAGTGTGTCTATATCCCGATGTTAATGGATTTGGAGGTTTCCCGACTACTGTTGTGGTAAACGGGCTTAGCGGAAGTTGTTGTTGTTTATCCGTTTTCAATAT
This sequence comes from Sepiola atlantica, assembly GCA_963556195.1. Taxonomy (NCBI): domain Eukaryota; kingdom Metazoa; phylum Mollusca; class Cephalopoda; order Sepiida; family Sepiolidae; genus Sepiola; species Sepiola atlantica. The sequence goes on along the minus strand of OY744528.1, from coordinate 108,917,839 downwards.
GAAGGCGCGTATGCTCGTGAGACAGATATAAAGTTTAAAGTTCATATTTTTTTTTTTAAGCATCCATTTGACATTTATTAAAGAATAAGGTAAAAAGAATTACCTTTTTTAAGCATATAAAGATGCGATATCATTTTTTTTTTTTAAGAAAATAAATCGAAAACGATTTTTTTTTTTTTTTTTTTTTTCCTTGTATAAACCTTCATTCTTTTATTGGTTTATAATGATACAAATAATTTCGCCAGTAGAAAACCTGGCTTCTTCAGTGTGTCTATATCCCGATGTTAATGGATTTGGAGGTTTCCCGACTACTGTTGTGGTAAACGGGCTTAGCGGAAGTTGTTGTTGTTTATCCGTTTTCAATATGAAGGCGCGTATGCTCGCGAGACAGATATAAAGTTTAAAGTTCATATTTTTTTTTTTTAAGCATCTATTTGACATTTATTAAAGAATAAGGTAAAAAGAATTACCTTTTTTAAGCATATAAAGATGCGATATCATTTTTTTTTTTTAAGAAAATAAATCGAAAACGATTTTTTTTTTTTTTTTTTTTTCCTTGTATAAACCTTCATTCTTTCTTTTTACCTTATTCTTTAATAAATGTCAAATAGATGCTTAAAAAAAAAAAAATATGAACTTTAAACTTTATATCTGTCTCGCGAGCATACGCGCCTTCATATTGAAAACGGATAAACAACAACAACTTCCGCTAAGCCCGTTTACCACAACAGTAGTCGGGAAACCTCCAAATCCATTAACATCGGGATATAGACACACTGAAGAAGCCAGGTTTTCTACTGGCGAAATTATTTGTATCATTATAAACCAATAAAAGAATGAAGGTTTATACAAGGAAAAAAAAAAAAAAAAAAAAAAAATCGTTTTCGATTTATTTTCTTAAAAAAAAAAAAATGATATCGCATCTTTATATGCTTAAAAAAGGTAATTCTTTTTACCTTATTCTTTAATAAATGTCAAATAGATGCTTAAAAAAAAAAAAATATGAACTTTAAACTTTATATCTGTCTCGCGAGCATACGCGCCTTCATATTGAAAACGGATAAACAACAACAACTTCCGCTAAGCCCGTTTACCACAACAGTAGTCGGGAAACCTCCAAATCCATTAACATCGGGATATAGACACACTGAAGAAGCCAGGTTTTCTACTGGCGAAATTATTTGTATCATTATAAACCAATAAAAGAATGAAGGTTTATACAAGGAAAAAAAAAAAAAAAAAAAAATCGTTTTCGATTTATTTTCTTAAAAAAAAAAAATGATATCGCATCTTTATATGCTTAAAAAAGGTAATTCTTTTTACCTTATTCTTTAATAAATGTCAAATAGATGCTTAAAAAAAAAAAAATATGAACTTTAAACTTTATATCTGTCTCGCGAGCATACGCGCCTTCATATTGAAAACGGATAAACAACAACAACTTCCGCTAAGCCCGTTTACCACAACAGTAGTCGGGAAACCTCCAAATCCATTAACATCGGGATATAGACACACTGAAGAAGCCAGGTTTTCTACTGGCGAAATTATTTGTATCATTATAAACCAATAAAAGAATGAAGGTTTATACAAGGAAAAAAAAAAAAAAAAAAAATCGTTTTCGATTTATTTTCTTAAAGAAAAAAATGATATCGCATCTTTATATGCTTAAAAAAGGTAATTCTTTTTACCTTATTCTTTAATAAATGTCAAATAGATGCTTAAAAAAAAAATATATGAACTTTAAACTTTATATCTGTCTCGCGAGCATACGCGCCTTCATATTGAAAACGGATAAACAACAACAACTTCCGCTAAGCCCGTTTACCACAACAGTAGTCGGGAAACCTCCAAATCCATTAACATCGGGATATAGACACACTGAAGAAGCCAGGTTTTCTACTGGCGAAATTATTTGTATCATTATAAACCAATAAAAGAATGAAGGTTTATACAAGGAAAAAAAAAAAAAAAAAAAATCGTTTTCGATTTATTTTCTTAAAAAAAAAAAATGATATCGCATCTTTATATGCTTAAAAAAGGTAATTCTTTTTACCTTATTCTTTAATAAATGTCAAATAGATGCTTAAAAAAAAAAAAATATGAACTTTAAACTTTATATATATATATATATATATATATATATATGTATGGGATATGAAAATAGAAAAATACCAAGAGATGTTTTTATATGCTCATCAACGTTTTGTCTTTATTGTAAGACGTTGATTCATGTATAAAAAATATATGTTGTGTGTTTATTTTTCAGTCTCCATTACGTCGCATTTCTCTCATTCTTCTTTTCTCATATATATATATATATATATATATATATATATATATATATATATATATATATATGTATATATATATATATGTATATATATATAGATATACATATATATATATATATATATATATATATATATATATATATATATATATATATATATATTATATATATATGGTTTATGAAACCTATTTGTTTTTATCTACATACGTATAAGTTTTATATTTATGGGGTCGCCAGACTCGAACCATGAAACACGAGTTATATTCCAAACTCAAATTCCAACGTCTTAGCCTAAAAATTCGGTAAATCAGCGAAAGATTAATCCTATTAAAAATGCAGTTATCGCAAAACGTTGTACTATCGAAAAGAACATATACATTTATATATAAGTTATTGCCATTTAAGTATATACAAATTTAAAAAGTAGAGGAATTGACAGAGCTTCAAATAGGACACATAATGAGTCAGTCTCAATATAAATGTATTAAAAATTAAATGGTCGCAAACAGCTTAATGTAATTGTTTTTCGTAACCAAATCATCAATTCACCGATAATGGAATATAAATATAATCTTGCAATGATTTTTGAAATATCTTATGAATGTATTATAAGTATGTAATTATAATAGTTACTTTTGTCATATGTGTGTGTGTGATAATCATCGACCTGAAATAATATTCTGTGCATTTTAGTTTTTGTAAAATGGGGCCACTCATTATTTATTGGGGATAAATTAATATATTATCCATGCTCAAATTGTTATTAATAAAATGTGACATCGTCGTAGAACGGTGGTGTTTTTTATCATACAATCAAACATCAGCTGATTCATATTCTTTTTTCTTCTATTTTCTCTCCAATTCTATTCAAATCGGTATTTAGTTCCGTGTTCATTGTTTTTTTTTCTTTTGCACTTATATCAGTATTTCTTTCATTTCGTCTTTAGAAATCGTTCATTTGTTGTTTTTTTCGGTCGTTTTAGAGTACTTGGAAGTATTTAATGTGTGTAGAACAAATGAAGTCAGAAAGATAGTTTACTTTTGTATAACATTTTAAATGATGTAAATGTAATGTACCTATCAGTGAACAGAGACGGGGAATTATTGGTTGCTATTCTGCAAGTGAATATTGATATATTGTAGTATTTGTCTTATTCAAACTACTGTTCTCATCTTGACTGATATAACTTCTGCCGTATTTCATATAATATAACGAACGTGTATATATAGTTATACATAAGTAAAATGTAAATAACAGAGAATAATTATAAATTGAGACGTTTTAATCGTAATAGAAAAATAAATCTATCTCGTTGTTTGTATTATTTGTATTATTCGGACAACTCTCCTCATCATCGATCTTATTCTCAAAACATTTCGTCCAACGTTAGCCTAGGCCTTCTTCGAGAATATTCATGTTGAACAAGGAATCCTGAGGCAACGGATATATGTGTTATGTTTAATGTGAGAGCGTTCTGCTAATCGAACTACGTTCTCCATGTCAGAGGAAAGAGAAACGGGAGATCGTGATCATTAGGCTCTTCGAAGTGTTGCCATAGATGGTTGTGTCATATCCATACATTTTAACGAATGGGTGTTTGTGTTTCAGTGTGAATGCATGAGAGGTTAACACACCCATTATATTTTATAATTTTGTTATTTTTTAATTTTTTACTTTGTGGTACAATTATTTAGCATGCTTAATAACTTTGTTTTAAGATCTCAAAAAATCGCACATACAACGAACGTTTGCTCAGATTTAGCTTTTCATTGATACTGAGTTATGCCATGTAGATGCAACAGTGCCTTATCCGCAAGGAAAACACTTTATAACGAAAGCATACAACATTTATAGCTAGAATAACACCTCACCAGGGTTTGCCCTGAACTGGTTAACAAGAATTGGGCAAACTTTAAAATCATAGAACACCAGCATAAACGATCTAGATTAGATCATGGAAGAAATGTCATCAATGCATCGTACAAAATATCCCTTCTTATTGCAGAAGAAGTTACAACTATTTGAAAAAGAGCTTGTTTAACCTTGCATGGCAGAAGCTGCTTGTCTGTTTCTTGAACATAACTGTGTCAAAAAGATTAATAAATTAATTATTTCGTACAGCACAATTAAACAACACATAGATAAAATGTCTCAGGATATACCATTTCAGGTGCAAGATAAAATCGAATTAACACTACGTTTAGCCATCCAGGTGGTTTAAACAACAGACGCTACACATATTTCTGAACTTTTGATTTATGTTCGGTGCATCTCTGAAAATCAGGTTGAGGTGTAGTGCCTCTTCTACAGACCAGTAACACCCGCAACAAAGGCTCACGATATTATAAAGTTTGTGTCTAACTTTTGCGAAAAGGAAACACTCTCATGGGCAACATTTGTTGGTGTCTGTACGGATGTGGAACCCAGCATGCTCGGCTCTAAGTCAATATTTATGAGTCTGGTCAAAGAGAAGAACCCGGGCATTATTACAACACTCTGCCCGATCTAATGTGATGCTCTTGCTTCCAAAACTCTTTCAGCGCCTCTAAAATTTAACATAGAAACAGTGATGCGTATCATCACTCGTATCAAGGGAGGTGCACTGAACACCAGGTTGTTTCGTAGGTTGTTCTAAGACATTGATTTTCTCTTTTAGGCATGTGTTCGTTGGTTATTAACAGGTAATGTTATCGCTCGTGTATTTAAAGTTGTTGATGAATTTCAGATATTTATGGCAGCCTATGGGAATAAACGGTGTACCTGTTAAATAACAGCACGGACCATTCTAGTTTAGTCTTAATTACTTGACAGATATAGTCGAAGCTTTGAACGGGCTCAACCGGCAACTACATGGCCTAGATACCACCATCAGTATAACTTTTCTTTCGCGTCTGAACAAGGTTATCGGTGAAAAACCACTTGCTTGGAGCTGCAAACATATATCAAGGACCACTTTATAATCCCCCAATAAATGTTCACCCGCTATTTTGATGTAACTAATATAAATGCAAATGTTCAGCTGGCACTTACACGCAATATATTCCGATGCAAAGTGGATGATCTTCCTGATGAGATTCAAATAGAATTATTGGACTTCATCAACAACACTGCAGCAAAACAGACATCCGGGAATTGCAACAGTTCAACAGTTCTTACTGCTTGGTAAATATACTCTCTATTTTTCCCAAGACCATCAAATTTGATCTGAAAGTATTGTCTTCTCATCCACTTACTCCTGCAAAACAAGCTTCTCTGCTCTCTTGGTGATAAAATTGAAAGCAAGAAACAGGATGAATGTCTGAGCATATATGCAATGTAGGTTGAGGGTTTAGCTCCTCATAGTGCTTTACTTGTAGCAAAAAAAGCAGATACATCCATAACATTAAATGTTAATACTGCTATTGTAAATACACATTAATACAGATTAATAAAGATTATATGTTTATCTTGCTGTTAATAACCATTGATAAATATCAATGAAAGTTGTTTTTCTCTCTGTTGTGATTCATATTTTTAAGTTTTAAATATCTGGTCAATACACGTAAATAAATATCAATGGATATCTTTGCTTGTACTTTTTAAAATTAGTACATGTTAAGAAAGCTTATAAATGAACGAGTCTCTTCGGGTATAGCACTACTAGAGTGAATCATGGACTAACAGTTTTATTTTATATTACATGTTACTTCAGACAGTACTTTAATTAAAAAGCGATTGCGAATATTTTATGTTTAATAAAACATAGTCTAATGAGGAGGCAATACTGATGTTGATTAAAAAAATGTGTGCTATGTAGTTGACTGAACAATTTAAAAACAGTTATATTTCATGTTTTCCATTACGTTTTAGTTTCATTTATTTCCTGAATTCAATCAGTCTCAAGAAATTTGGCGCCTAAAAGCAATGCTGAATCAAAGAATTCATAATCTTCAACTATTTATGTTAATTTGAAGTGTTTAGTCGTCGCGATGGATAATTTAATATTGAACTGTATTTCATGCTGAAGTTTAAAACAACCTTTACGTCTACCTATCACGATTACATGTTAAATGTGTTTGGAATAGAATTTCACATTCTATAAACGTCTAAGTCTGTCAAAGTGTCAGTAGATACGTCAGTCTGTAACATTTCAGCGAAATTAACATTTTCTAGAGGCTGCAAGTGTGATATTGCATTTGCGAGGTGGTTTACGCAGCTCTATAATATCGCTTGCTTCTGTGTATGTCGATCAACCTGAACCGCAGCCATCTGGTCAAACACCCCCTCCCCCCTCTTCCTCACCTCCCTCTCTGCCATCCACTTTACCCCTGCTCATCCCCCACCTCTTTCTCTTACAACCAGCTACAGTAGTCCTGGCTCACCCCATCCTTCCATTTTTTCCCCACTCATTCTTTTCTACATTCATTTCTATTTCTCCAACAAATACGGACGTCCACCCAGTAGTTGGCCACTATTTCATTATATTTTTCCCAATATGTCTACCCTACATGTATCTGTGCTTGCATGACATTTTTTCTCTATCCTGATGAAGTCTTATAAATAAAGACGAAACGTTGATGTACACATAAAAAACATCCATTTTTTGGTTTTCCTTTTTCATTTTCCCATATATATATATATATATATATATATATATATATATATATATATATATATATATATATATACCTCTATATAGTTATATATATATAACTATATAGAGGTATATATATATATATATATATATATATATATATATATATATATATATATATATATATATATATATATATAAAGTATATATAAGTAATTCTATTTTGAATCATACATTCTAGTGTCTATTGGGTGTATTCGAGTTTGATCAATCTGATCATGATTACACCCTGGTGTCCGCAATATATACTGTAAACGTTTTATATGTTTTAGTTTTGTGTTATTAACAAACTCCTGATGTATGTCATATATCGTTAATGAAATTCCTCATCTTATGAACTCATGTCTTCAATTGTTAGAATAGGTGTGTTTATACGACTGTTCTTTCGGCTTCGCTTACATTATTAATTATTTTCAAAATCAATATCGTTCCATCGCAAAGGTTGACGATGTAAACGATAATTGATCATTACCCAGTGTCGTTGACAAAGCAAAATTTACATTGTATTCATTTTAAAATTAATCCTTCCAAACTCGAATATCTCGTTGATGTCACACACTTAAATGGTGTTTACTGGCAATGCACGAGCAACAACGTACTATAGATATGATGCGCACTGTATAAAGAGCAAACAGAATACGTTTTTCAAGAGAGTAGAGAAAGATTTAGCATAAATGTTGTAACTCAAGTGAGAAGTAATGACTGGATTAGGGTAGGGACCGGATATTTAGAGAACAAATGATTAAATACGTGTACATAATAATAACATCACTTCCTGGAAATGTCACAGAAATAATATACACATGTGTCAGGATTAGCACTGAATATGAGTCATCATTAGAAACCATGAACTTACTCATAATATACTGGTTGAAAAAGAGATTGAAACGTTTATGCTTATTAATTTCCGGCAAGCATAATATTTTTATTTTATAATCGTCAATTAATTCTGTGTTTCTTTACAACTGAACCCGCCCAATTTGTTTCCTAGATGTTTATCAAGTGAATCTGTCAGCACGGCTGGCCTAGCGGTAGCCGTTAATCATCAGAAACAAGTGAATCGAGAAAATTCCGCGCCCCCAAATTACACGGGCCCGGTCTTTTCTTTTCCGGGTGTACAGAGCGCACGAGTCATTAAATGACTGAGTCATCTCAGCCGACAATGGTTTGATAGACAGCCATCGTTATCATTACTGTTGTTTTGAAAATCAGACAAAAGGTTTACTGTTTTCTCCCGCCACACTGGAGCGTGTCGACGATCCGTTGAAAAGATACACGCAGAAATTACTGTTTATTTTGCCTTTCCATCGCAGCGGGTCATTCACGTCATTCTCTACGGAGCGGATATTAGACCAATCAAACAAAAAAGATGCCGATATTTTGAAGTTGTGAATACAGAGAAAACCTCAAAGTTCAGTTAACAATACATGTGTGAATACGACCTGCGCTAATAGATGTTAATTGATATTTTGACTGTCCTTATGTGGAATTTATTAAGAAGTTAATCACATTACTTAAATATATTGAAAACACGTTTGCAATACTTTAAAAGAAGATGCAATATTTACTAATCAAGTTATGACACTTAATCTTGCTTGATTCTGTTTTGTTAGCATTGCTTTCTACATAATCAATCATATAAAGGATACACTAGCTAAATATTAGCTCAAGTGTTTTATTAATTAAAGTGCACGCGTGTATCGATCTTACCCGTGATAGCTGATGCATTCTAGAAAAACATCCGAAATTTATATTATTCTGTTCTGTCTAAAATAACACGGTGTCTGTAACAAACTAACACACAACATAATAGTATTTAGCTATATTTTTAAATTACTGTTAAAGTAATAAAATGAAAACGCATATAGCATTTATCAATTTAAGACACTTAAACTCGCTTGGTTATATGTCGGCCATTGATTTCCAAAATATTACCATTGAATGGTTGAAAAAAAGCCCCCACACGTATTAGTGTGAAACATAAGACTTTCAATTTCATAAAACATATATGATGTAATAGGAAATACTTTTACGTGTTTATTCTCTTACGAATAAATAGACGTGTTAGAGATTATTAAGCTTACCAAATTACGTATGCATTCTTATATATTAACTCTCTTTCGAAACGCTATCTAATTATTAAGAATGTAATCAAAATATAGGTGAAAAAACATCTTAAAACAATATTTTAATTTTCCGAAAAATTAGCTAAGGATTGTTAGAACTATTAATTATACAACCTAAAAACGTTTGAATAATTTCTACGTATTCTTCATCGTCCTATTCTGTGTGTTCAAGAGCACCCAGAGTGTGACACTCATTCAAAGCTTACAGAATACGATAGTTTTCTTTGTCTGAGTGATATACATCCTTATCAAATATACCAGTGCTTGCCAGCTTACCATTCCTTTAGTATTTAAACTGACTTGGGGGGGGGGGGGTATTCGCACGAGTTGTTACATGTTATTTCTGTGTATGTGATTTAATCTGAAATATGTATGTGATTTAATCTGACATCTGACTTAACATGCACCAAACATTGGTGTTATTGTTATTTCACCTTTTCCGTTTGCATATTTCAATCATGTTCTGCAAAGCTAAACACCAAAACAACATTTTACTCCAGAAAACAACCAAACCAAACCAAACATCAGGAATTCATACTTAACGCTATAAAGAACTAGAAGCATAATAGTGTTTACCTAAATTAACTAATTCGGCATTTAATAACCAGAAAAGGGTTGATAAGCCGTAAAACAAAACAAACACACCAAACACTATATGTAAATAGCTAAAACAAAAAAAACAAGGACTCATGTTGAAGTTGTAATGTGAATCGACAATATAAACTTAATGACGCAATATGTACTCATCAGACAATGTTAATATATCAAAACATCCATTGAAGAAGGCGACCCTTATTGACATTATCGACATGTTCTGTTATTATATCGATTTCTATACTAGCAAAACACACACTTTAACTACAAACATCAGAAAAACGAAAGACACTGTGTATTTACTTATTTGAGACTATTTGATCTTCGTTATTATGTCGATAACGTGTCGCTAATTGAATTACAGAGTCTTGTTCCTTTCCGTGATTATAAAGAATATATAAACGGTTCTGTAGATTGCAATGCACACACGCGCACAAAAGTTGTATATTAAGATACGTTAGATTATTTTGTGACTGAAAAGTAAAATAATAAATTTTATAGAAACGACGTGAGTTTTCCTTGAATGTGATCTCGTCGAGAATAATCAACAGACCAAACATTTCCAGTTACGTTCCTATGTATTGCTGAACATATTCTCAGGAGCTCCCTAATATTGCCTGTCTTTATTTGGAAACATAACATATTTGTGATTTCATTGATTTTAGGAAACAACTGATACGGAATAAAAACAAGGGCAAACAGGAGGTAGCACTCGAACGGCAATGTTCTTCACAGAAGCATCCTTATATGAATGAAGACGAGATGGTAACATATGCATGTGAATCTATTAGCAGGTGGCCCTTTCTTTTTGTTGTGTTTGCATCTATCCGAAGCGTGATTAAAAAGAACATATTTTTCATCAAAATATATTTGATTGGGACAGTAATACTAAAAGAGATGAGGCTCATCTTATGTCTTCAGAGTTTGTACGTTGTTTTACATCCGTAACCTAGTTCCCCCATAGTATCGCTTATATAAGTGCCAGTAATGCTGTGGGTGGATTAACATGATTAGAACTGACATTTATTGGTTGATTTGAATCCATTTGAAATCTAAATCCTTTTCATTTGAAGAGAATGTTAAAATGAAAATGGTTTTGAAGTTTTCTTCAAATGTTGGTGTTATTCTGTTTATTGTTTGAAAGTGTATATGTTACTGCCACATCTATACTTTATTACAATGTGAATTCAAGATGTTTGCATATAAATAAAGGAGTAAAAAATAGAAGTAATAACATTGAAAGAATTTATTTCACTATCCAGTAAACGATGTTCAGCTTTGACCATGAATAATCCGTAATATGTTTAGTTCAAATTGTAAGCCAACGCCATTTCTCTCATCTAAAGTTACAAGTAGATGTTGTTTACAAACATGATCACCAACAGTAGAGAGTAGGGATCACATGTTACATTGTTTTTTGACATTATCCAGTTCAATTTATTTCATTGTATGAGTATACTAATTAATTGGAAGTTCTCATACACACCGCTGTTAAAAGTGATTGTTACCCGCACACGACCAGTAGACTTCCTAGTATTCTGAGTGATATCAAATGTTTTCAATTTTCCATTGGAGTTACTTTCATTATTTAATGCGTGTAACGTATTCAACGTTCTAGAAACCAACCAGTTTGAGTGATTTCTCTCTGATAACGATCAGTAAATATCATTGGAATCTAGTTAAAAATAATATCTCGTTAATAGTCTAGTACTCCCGGTTCTATTTCATTCCATTAGTATCTAAAACACTAAGGTATCTCGCACCAGCCGTTACAGGTTATTTTGCCTTTATAACGAGCAGTTGGTTTCCATTTAATCTGAGTAATATAACTAACCTCAATATTCTAGCAGACTACGTTTCAATTTCCTTAATTGTCTATTATTTAACCGTGTATTTCACCATTTTTGTAACACAGAAGATGCTCATCCGTCATAATAAATATGTATGTTTTTCGCTTATTACAACATGTGGCTTTCTTCTGTATATCAGAGGTAGGGTAAAAAAAATAATACTTATTCCATTTTAAACGACTTATATTCTTTTCACTAACTGCCACAAAACTTTCCTCTGAGTGTAGATTGTCTGGCCCATACAATAGTTAGTGATTGATTTTGTGCTTTCATATATCTGAGTTGATGGGGTCGATCATTCTAGTCACCACGGGTAGTCCAAAAAAACGAAACATATCTTTAGATAAATATGTAATAATATATACATATATATTATTTTATTATTATTATTATTTCATGTAATCCACATAAAATGTTATGAGGTGATATAATTTTGTATGTATAAATTTTCAGTATTGACTTCAACAGTGATCGATACGTGAGTAGAGCTAGGTTGTAAGTCATGAACATATATTTATGCCAATTAAGCTACACAGAGGCTTCCGCGTTACATTCCGGGTGGGATCGTCAGGGTAAAATGCATGACGATTCCCCCTGGGGGTGAAACGAAGAAGCCTTTGTGTAGCTTTGTTGACATAAATATATTTTCATAACTTACTATATATATATATATATATATATATATATATATATATATATATATATATAGGGAGAGAGAGAGAGAGAGAGAAAGAGAGAGAGTGAGAGAGAGAGGAAGACAGACAGAGACAAAGAGAGAGAGACAAAGAGAGAATGAGACCAATTAGTAATTCACATACAGTTGTTTAGTCGTTTACGACTTATCAGTTTATCTAGTAAGTTCGCAAGGGTGTTCACCCTTTGATACGAAACAGGAATTACCAGTCACATTTAGACTGGTAATTCCTGTTTCGTATCAAATGGTGAACACCCTTGCGAACTTACTAGATAAACTGATAAGTCGTAAACGACTAAATTACTGTATGTGAATTACTAATTGGTCTCTCTCTTTCTCTCCCTCTCTTTCTCTCTTTCTGTCTGTCTGTCTGTCTCTCTCTCACTGTCAACATTACATAGATATAAAGAGTATGTACTAATAATAAATATGTATTGCTCATGATGTGTCTTTAATATTTAATTTGAGAATTGATGTGTATAAAGAGATTGTAAATGGTGAGCATATTACGCTTACTCAAGTGCAAGCGGGAAAATAAGTAAACTTAAAATGCTAATTGACATCGCATCTATTGAAAAAGACTAGTTCTGAGGCTTGGTATTTGAAAAGAAAGGCGATGGAGCTTAACAATGCCATAAAATTCAATAAAACTGTTTTGTAAAGAAACCGGACAATCGAAGCGAAAAGGGAATACAAAAACCACCAAGGTAATCAAATGAGGGGAAGAAAAAAATGTCTGGAAATTACTTTATAACAATTAAATTGAGATAGGGACTGGTTGACAGAAGCTAACGGGGGAATCGGACACATCTTTTCAGTCGTGAATTTAATTGCTTGGCAAGAAAGAAGTCAAAGTCACCCAAGTGTACAAAGGTGCGCGAACCCTTGCGTTTTAATTAATCAGAAAAGGAGAAACAGTGTTGGCAAAGAGGTGGATGCAGTTATTCTCTCTTTCTTCGACACGCTTTGAAAGAAGAGGAATACTTACATATTTCGGTAGATTACTTTCATGTATTCAACAAGAAAAAAAGGGTATTATTTGAGAATTGTTTCAATGTGCGCGTAACTCTATATTCAATCGTGACAAGCAGACTGGCATACGGCTTGTCCCATATATATATATATATATATATATATATATATATATATATATATATATATATATATATATATATATACATGGCTTTATGGAGCCCTCCAATAAAGGAGCGCGCTCCAGGAGCACGCTCCTTTTTGCTGGAGCGAAAGAGGATAGGGCTCATTTCATATTGAGCGGCTGTGGAATGTGATCAACTCCATATGGGACTAAATAGCGTGGTTGTATCGCGCCGCGCTTCTCTCTCCAAAATTATTTAATTTTTGTTAAGATTAGTTTTCTCTTCCACAATAAAAAGGAACATAAAAGAAGTCCCAGCTAAACTATTTATGTAATTTGTTTAGATTATATATCTGGTAAATGTATATGAGATAGGGAAATAGAGAGAGGAGGGAAGGTGAGAGAAAGAGAAGAGATTAAGAAGAAACGAGAGAGTTACACATGAATACAGAACATTCGATGAAGAGAGAGAGAGCCAGAAAGAACAGGTGAATTACACATGAACACAGAACATTCGAACTTGTCAGTTTTTTTTTATAGACGCAAGTAGATTTTCGCATCCTAATGTTCCATTTTTGATGTGACAGTTTTCTTAAGGTAGGAGACAATTTGGCAACTGATGTCTTCAAATGTGCCAGTGAGTATATGGAGGTATTTGCAGTTATTTTCTTAAATATGTTTTTTATATTCATGACGAGGGTGTTTATTTCTGATAGAATACATAAGCCACTCTTTTCTTGTAATTCGTTTTTTTAAATAAAGAATTCTAGCTTCAGTTGTACTATAAAAGCCGTGTGATTTTCTCGCTCATTTCGCTCTGTATTCACCCAAATGTTCCATGAAATCGATTTTGGGAATGAAATGGTACATTTTGTCCTGACAAATAATTCTAATTTATTTTAACATATATGAAATTGAACTTTTATTACACAATTTTACCCCTCGTCTATTGGCGACCTTTTGTTATTCTTACATTCACGACTAGTATTATTAAGCTTTTTATGTCTGTTTTTAAATTCGTTTAATTCCGTTAAACTTGCTTTTGTAAATAGAATGGTGAAAGTTTTTATTCATGTGTTATAAAATGTTCAAGCAGTAAACAATAGCGAAAACATATTTTTAGTCCAAGGAAAAAAAACAATAAAACCAACATGGCCGCCAGCGATTAAAATTAGATTCTCAACACTTTAAAAGGTAAATGAAAATTTTATTTCAGGACCAAAACTACAATTAAGACCAACAAGCAGTTTCATCCAGAATTTGGGCGAATACCAAGCGAAATGAACGAAACACACAACGATCCCTATTATACAATTAAACATATGTTTAGACTTAAGTAAATTACAGAAAATGTCTTATGTTTTAATTTAACAAAGCAAATAATTATATTTTTTTACTAATTTGTTGTTGTTTTTTTAGAATCGAGAGTAGATTAGATATCTTTCTATATCTTAAAAAAATGTATTATCGACTGTTAAAATTGTAAACAGTTTTTTTATTAGAGATTTCAAATATTGCCGTTTTCATCTTATTTATTCGAATTTAACATTTTAATAAATGTTTTTGCCTGACCTAGGAAAACTTGCTCCAGTTCATTTTTCGGAGAAGGAAAATTTGACCAGATATTTTTTCAACTCCCAAAGTCTAGGCCAGATGTTTTGTATTACATTTTAAGACAGTAAATGGATCTCTAGATTGTTTATTGACAATTTATTGATATTTCTTGGCCAACTTATGAAAAATATTATTAATACAATCTTTAAAAAATAAACTTCATTATTTTTTCGGCCCAAAGTGTACTATTGAAAAAAAAAATGTGGTAAATACTAATATATATTATACAATATAGTTACGTTCATAAAACAAACAAATAATAAATAATGATATTAAACAAGAACACGATAATTAATGTTGTCCTGGCTGTCTCTCCCCTCCCAGAGAAACATTTCTATTAAAAAGGAAATAATAACTAATAATGTTTAAAAGTAAAACTTCATTTACTTAAAAAAAAATCTAAATTCCCTTCCAAAAATATAGAAAAAATATCCGGTCAAATTGTTCTCCTTTGCAAAACTAGATTGTTAATGTAATGAAAATCAAAATTGTTTTAAAATTCTTTCGGGGTTTTTCTATTTCTATTTTATACGTAAGGAATGTACGTATACTCCTATGCTTCGTCCGACATGTTCTCGTATAAACCATTAGCACATCTAAAAATATAAGCGGGATTTTGTCAAATATTATTTCATGGTCTACATTTAAAGTGACAACCCCACCAATATTGACGAGATACTGTGACGTCCACCCCTACTCTTAGACGGCTCATTGGCAGAAAATGAAAGAAGGTACATTTTCATAATAGAGTGCTGCCAAAGAGCCACTCCATTGTATAGAAGTTTGAGCTGGAGTAACTTCTTTTTGAAAATTGGCAGCGGGAAAATGTTGGATGTTGCAGCAGGACTAAGTGCAGCTCCGAAAGTAGTGGAGTGCGGAAAGCCCTGTATATATATATATATATATATATATATATATATATATATATATATATATATATATATATATATATATATATATATATATGGGAATAGAAGGATGAAGGTAATCCGACGTGATGGTAAAATGAAAAAGGAAAACCAAAAACTGGATGTTTTTTTATGTGTACATCAACGTTTCGTCTTTATTTATAAGACTTCATCAGGATGATGATATAGGGAAAAGATATCATGCAAGCACGGATACATGTAGGGTAGACATGTTGGGAAGAAAAATAAAATAAAATGAAAAATAATGGCAGCGTCTAGCAGGACGTCCGTACTTGTTAGAGAATGAAAAATGAGTGGGAGAAAAAAGGGGAGGGTGGAGGGAGCAAGGACTACTGTGGCTGGCGATGAGAGAAAGAGGTGGGGGATGAGCAGGGGTAAAATGGATGGCAGAGAGAGATTGGAGGAAAAGGGGGAGGGGGTGTTTGACCAGATGGCTGTGGTCGAGATTGAAGGGGAAGAGTGAGTTGGAATGTTTGTGTGTGTGGGGTGTATGCATTTTCTCCCATACCTTTTCTTAAATTCCCTCATTTTCTTCAAACGCTCTCTAAGACTATAACTTTCGCCCATCCACCAAAATCACAGCCCCCCCTCCCTCTCTACCCATCCCCATTTCCCAGTTTTTGGTTTTCCTTTTTCATTTTACCATATATATATATATATATATATATATATATATATATACATACATATATATATATATACATTTGTCTATATACATACATCTATATATATATATATACATATATCTATATATACATATATCTATATATACATATATCTATATATACTTATGTATATACATATGTATATACATATATATATATATATATATATATATATATATATATATATATATATGTATTATCCTATTCTAATTTGGTCATCTGGTGATTGCCTATTCTGTTTTGGCTATCTATTTTCATCTTGCTATTTACCTATTCTTATGCCGCTATTTGCCTATTTTGCTTTACCTATTTGACTTTACCTTCTGAAATAGCGGTTTGCTTATTCGCATTTGGTTTTATTATTTAGATTATTCTAGTATATATATGTATATATATGTACATGTATATATGTATTTTGCTATTTGTCTATTCTGATTTAGCTATTTGTCTTATCCAGCTACTTTAGATTTTGCTATTATTATCTAGCCTATTCTGAAATATATGTATATATGTATATATATATATATATATATATATATATATATATATATATATATATGTATATATGCATATATGAACATATATATATATATATATATAAATATATATAACTATATGTATATATGTATTGGGCTATTAGCCAACTCTGATTTGGCTATTTGCCTATTCTGAGTTGGCTATTTGCCTATTCTGATTTAGCTTGTTGCATATTCTTATTTAGCTATTCGTTTATGGTCATGTGGATATTTGCCTATTCTGATTTTGCTATTCACATATTCTTCTTTGGCTATACCTATTTGGATTATTCTGATGTATATATGTATATATATATATATATATATATATATATATATATATATATACATTTATATATGTACATGTATATATGTATTTGACTATTTGCTTATTCTAGTCTAGTCATTTAGCTATTTGCCTATGCTAATTTAGTTATACGCTTATGGGCATCTGTCTATTTGCCTATGATCATCTGGCTATTTGAGTATTCTGATTTAGCTTTTTGCCTATTCTGATTTAGCTAGATATCTATTCTGAGTTGGCCATTTGCATATTCTTATAATACAATTTGCTACTTCTGATTTGGCTATATGTGTTATCTAATTTTGCTATTTGCCTAGTCTTATTCGGCTATTCTAATCAACTTATTTGCCTATTCTGATTTTGCTATTTGTCTATTATTATTTGGCTGTTTGCTTTTTTTATTTTTCCTATTAATATATATATATATATATGTATATATATATAAATATACATGTATATATATATAGAAATATACATGTATATATATATATATATATATATCAGAATAGTACAAATAAGAAAAAAGCATATATATATATGTATATATGTATATATATACATATATATATATGTATATATATATATATATATATATATATGCATATATATGTATATATATATTCTTATATATATATATATGTGTATATATATGTATATATATAAATATATACATATATACATATATATATGCTTTTTCTTATGTGTACTATTCTGATATATATATATATATATATATATATATATATATACATGTATATATATATGTGTGTGTGTGTGTATTGGGCTATTTGCTTATTCTTATTTGGTAATTCGGCTATTGGCCAATGGCCATTGTGCTATTTACCTTTTCCTATGTAGCTATTTATTCTGATTTACCTATTTTCCTATGGGCACCTGGCTATTTGGCTATGCTCATCTGAATATTAACCTATTGTGATTTGACTGTTTTCCTATTCTGATTAGGCTATCATACTATACAAATTGTTCTATTTGCATATCCTGATTAAGCCTCACATTCTGATTTAGCTATTTGCCTATTATCATCTAGCTATTGCCTATTCTGGTTTAGCTATTTGCATATTCTGATTCACCTATTTGCCTATTCTTATTTGGCTGGTCGTATTTGGCTTATTATGATACAGGCACGTATATATATATATATATATATATATATATATATATATATATATATATTAATGTACATATGTATTTCACTATTTGCCCATTCTTATTTGGTCATTTGGTTATTGGCCTATAGTTATCTGGCTACTAATTTTTCTATTTGCTTATTCTGATTTGGTTAGTATCTGATTCAGATGAAGCTATTTTTCTATGGTCATCTTCCTATTGCCTATTCTGGTGTAGCTATTAGCATATTCTGATTTAGCTATTTGGCTATGTCTATTCTGATGTATCTGCTTCGTAATATTTTTTGACTATTTTCCTTTTCTGATTTGGCTATTTTCCTATCATGATTTGGATATTTACCTATTTTATCTGGCTATTGCCTCTTCTGGTGTAGCTTTTTGCCTATTCTGATTTAACTTTTAGCCTATTTTATGCCTATTTTTCTATTCTTATATATGTATTGTATATATATATATATATATATATATATATATATATATATATATATATATATATATACATTTAGCTCTTTTATTCAACGCAAAAAAATCTATACACATATATATATATACACATGCATTTAGCTAGTTGCCTATTCTAAGTTGGTCATCTTACTATTGCCTATTCGTATTTGGCTATTTGCATTTGACCATCTTGATATTTGTCTATTCTTATTAAGCTATATACCCATTATTATTTAGCAATTTGCTTTTTCATACTTATTTATATATTTGCCTGTTCTGATGTGGCTTATTGTCATCTGGCTTTTTGCTTATTCTGAGTTGGCTATTTACCTATTCTTATTTGGCTATTTACTTATTTTTATTTGGCTATTTGGTTATTCTGATTTCATAATTTGCCTATTCTGATTTAACCATTCTGATTTTGCTATTTGTCTATTCAGATTAGGCCAATCTATTTTGCTATGTGGCCATTCTGAATAGGCTATTTGGTTATTTTGTTTGAAAGTACTTGCGCATATCTCTGTGATAAACATATATATATATATAAATTATACAATATTGTTACGTTTGTAAAACAAACAAATATTAAACAACCACAACACCACTATCAATGTTGCCATGACTGTCTCTACCAGAGAAACATTTTTTTAAAAAAAATAATCACTTATAATGTTTAAAAGTAAAACTTTATTTACTTAAAACAAATCTAAAAAAATAACGGGTCAGTTGTGAAATACACCAGAGATTTGTCTATTTTTATTTTATACCTTAGGAAACGAAAATAAACTTATAATCTTATGCTTCGTCCAACATATTCTCCTATAACCCTTAGCACATCTTAAAATATTAGCGAGATTGTGTGAAATATTATCTGACGGTCTTACACTTTAAGTGGCATCCTCACCAATATTGACGAGATACTTTGACGCCCACCCTATCCTTAGAGCACTCATTGGCAGTATAGAACGTTTATTAAAGAATGTACATTTTCATTATGCAGCGCTAAAAAAGCCGCTCCTTTCGATAAGCGTTTGAGCCGGGGCGGTTCGTTTTTTAAAATAAGGAGCGTGAGAGGAGCCAGCACCAATTATTCGCGTTGGAGCAGGTACGAGAGAAGCTCCAAAAGCAGTGGTGGAGCGCGTGAAGCCTTGTATATATATATATATATATATATATATATATATATATATATATATATATATATATATATATATATATATATATAGTCTTGGAAGTTTCTCAACCATTAAAACTATGTTAAAAAATAAAAAAAATAAAGAGTACCTTAAGTCCCAAGTCGTTAAATGAAAAATCACTCATGTGAGTCAATTTAACTTTTTCAGTTATTATATTAGTTTGCTTCTAACATTATTTAAGGGATCATCAGTTGTTTACCATGAAAAACTGTTCGGGAATTTATATATATATATATATATATATATATATATATATATATATATATATATATATATATATACACTGAAAAATTGCGTGGACGTATGGCACATTTATTTTAATCTCATTCACCTAACACAAGGACATTGACACTGGGCTACTTATAATGAGTTTAGCAGCACGATGTGTGTTTATATTACATTTAAAGATATGCATGTTAGTAAAGGCAGGGAAGCATCAGTACAGGGTATTGACATTTTCTGCTAGTCGGGTGATTCAGTGGTAGTTACGTCGATAGGGGCACACGTGCTACGAGGTATTCACAGCACATCGAATTATTCCATCAAAATACTTGTTAAACGAGCCCAATGTAACTTCAATACCGACCGACTAGAAGTGCTATCTAATATTCTAAACTTACATATATATATATATATATATATATATATATATATATATATATATATATATATATATATATATATATATATATATATATATATAATAATGGTAATAATCCAGGTGAAAAATATCCACAGGGTGGTAATCCAGAGAATTTTAACCTGGTTTATAAAAAGTGCTCAATATCAAAATAGAGCTTTATGTATGATAATTTTATTTACACAGACATGTACAAAATCTGCGACACTGGCATGTCGATGTTATCGATCAACAGTTACTATAAACTGAGATCTCTCCATATTTGGAGAGAACCAATATGGTCTCTCCAAATATGATCTGAGGTTAAGATCGGATTCTAACTCTGCCTGATGAGATCTCAGTTTATAGCAACATTTGATCGATAACATCGACATGCCAGTGTCGCAGATTTTGTACATGTCTGTGTAAATAAAATTATCATATATATATATATATATATATATATATATATATATATATATATATATATATATATATATATATATATATATTAGCAAATATTGTTTAAAATTACAGATTTCGTCCGTTTAACTATACCTGTTTTATTTATTCATTTTTTTTTCTGATGGTCTTATCTTTTCGTCAACAACATCGAAAACTCACCAAATGAAACCGATCGTTCATTAACTCAACAACAAGAGCGCTAATCAACCTGTAGACTAACTTTCATTCGTCTTTTCAAATTTGCAGACAACGCGTTCAGACTCAGTAATCAGTTTTAAACAGCGCAGATTCGCTTCAACCACCGCGAAAACTCACTTGCGCCACAGTTTTTCTCAAAAGTGCGAATCCAATTGCACGTTACATTTTCAACAGTGCACACTACATTGCACTGTCGATTTCGAACACAGCAAACATTAACTGGTATCACTGGTTTCATCAAGTACATTAACACTTGTACTATCTTACTTTGACCATCGTTGCATATACATTCTGATATCTGATCACTTAACGTTATTATTTGCTGTGTTCTGACTACAACTCTCATAAATCGTACGGTTAGACAACAGAGTAATTCCAACTCTCTAAAAAAGAGGGGGAAAAGGTAGTTTAATTAATGTTTATTTGACATTCTGATGTAGAAGTATAGCTTCGAAAATCAAATTGAAAAAAATAGGGGACACAAGAAAAAAGTTAGTAAAACTAAATTGCATCATATGGCGTTTTATCGGCTTATTGGTTTTAATAATATTAAAGTAACCAATCATAACAATGCTTTCTAAAACTGAGACACTATTTCTGATCATTCTCTCATTTTCAAAATTCTCCACTGCACATGAATATGTTTACTCATACTACTCAAGGATATTTACAACATGTAGCTTGATATTGGTTTTATTCAACCTGACCCATCAAAATATAAGATTTGGAGGTATCTTAAAAACATGTGTTTGTTTATTATAGATCACGTACACTTATCCTAAGAAGATAACTAAGAATGTAGTTGTGTTTTCCATTTGTTCGCAAAAAGTAATGGAGTAGAAAATAGAGTGTGGGTGCATTTTCGGCAGCTTGTTACTCTCGGTTACTCCTAAATTGATATTTTGTCATCAACCTATGAGTGATGTTTATGTCAAACAGGGGATGAAACCACTGTCCCTTGGTGTGGCAGTGTAGTGTGACCAGTAGCTGGAGATGATTTGAGAAATACTCTCTCTATTGTTGTTGCAATGTAATTTATAAAGCTGCTGATGGTTTACATTTTTCATGGGCGGACGTTATCCGCCTGACATTCCAAGGACCCGAACCTTGGAGTAATTTTTAAAAAGGTTGCCTTGTCAGAATGAATATAATATCGGGGTTGCTGTATTTTCATTTGGTGAATGGAGTCTGGCCATGCAGTAGTTTCTGGTGGGTCCTGTTGATGCCATATCAGCAAAACCTGGTACGGCTTTTTCTTTTCAAGGATTTCATTATTTTCCACACTCTCTCTGTGTTCTGACTTACACCCATAGTCTGCCATCTTCCACAGATCTTCCATTCCCAACATAAAAAATTCCCATAACAAATCTAATGGTTACACCCGGAACCGCAACTCCAAACGTGTATATCTACTATCTCGTCTCTTTTACAAACATTAGGGGTCTACGTTCCAACATTCCGGTTGTTGAAATATATTTACAGGAAAGCAAACCTAACCTCATGTATGGGATCGTCAGTTTCTATCGATGAATTCATGATCCAATGATAGTCAAACACGATATGTAATGATTGTCATGATGTGCCTACATCAGAAGTGTTTTTTGTCGTAGGGGCACTTTCTATGAAGACTATATTTCAGCCTATATGTGTTTCCGTGTTTCTCTTACGCACAGACTCGCTTTTATATGTTCTCTCTAGCTTCCCTTCTCTGACGAGGATAATGTAATTGAGCTGATTTCGGGCAAAATTGACAAAATCCCGTCTTCTCACTCTTTTGCTAGCATCCATGTCTTTAGTGACTTTAATGTCTACAATGTTAATTAAATTGTCCATTCCAACTACACTGATGACGAATGACGGTGTTGTAACGATTTTTACCGTGCTTATGTTCTAACACAGATTGTTGACATACCATTCGCGTTCCAAATGTTGGCGGACATTTTTCAAGTATTCATGATTTTTCTTGACAAATTCTCTTGAACTATGTTCATCTTCTGTTTTTTCACTAAGTAATATCACTCAAGATTAGATCAAAGTGCAACAACTCCTCTGAAGTTCCTCTTTATCGCAGTGTGCATTGATACCTGATGGCCGACCGAGACAACCTCATAACCTTTTATATCATGAACCCCGTGCATTCAATGTTCAAAAAGACTGAACCTGTATCACATCCGATTTAGCTGGTTGGCGTATCACTGGTATTAAGAACTTCATGATCTCCAAGAAAGTGTAAGAAAAACTAATCTCCCAGTCGTGGTTCACCTCTTAATGTGTCTCTTCAATCGCTCACGGAAACACCAATATCAACATAATTCCAAAGAATAGATGCTCTGAAACGAAAGCCGCTTTTGTCAGCTGCCAGTAACCACTGCAAAAAGAGTTATAAAAGACACCCAAAATACGCCTAATTTGTTCAATACAGAGTGGCCGAGCAGAAGCTTGGTTCCAACGAGTTCTGGCGTGTTACAAACAGGGTATTTAACAAAAGCGTGTTCTCTATTAAAACCAATGAACCAAATGTGGTTTCCCCAGTGACTGCAAAATTCAAACTCCATCAAGGCCAACTACCTCCTGAATTCCTTCATGACTGTGCAGACTAAGCGACATCCATACATCTTTCAGGGACTTATTCAAAACTTTGATGCAAACAAAGCAACTGGTCCTGATTCCATCATAATTACCGTTATAAAAGAGAACTGCGACCTGTACTAGTTCTTATTCTTACAAAGCTGTTCAATGTTTTCTTAAAGGAGAAGTGTTTCCCAAAACCCTTCCAAACCTCGTCGATCTGGTCAATATTTAAAAATATTGGTCACCTGTTCTCTGCATCTCAGTACATATACACCAGTGTCCTGTGCATCAAGAGAAAGTTGCTTTAATCTGCGATAAACCAAAAAAATCACTTGAGAAACAACAACTCACTCAACGACAATCAATATGGCTTTCGTCCTGCAAAATCAACAGCCGATGTGTTCACTGTAATATCACACAAGATCAGTGAATATATTGGCAGGGTTTCCTTTTTAGATCAATAGCTCTTGACATGTCAACTGTTTTTGACAGAGTTTGGCATATAGGTTTACTTCACAAGCTTGAAATGCTTTCTAAACTATTGAATTCTTTCTCTCAGATAGATTTATAAAAGTTGCCGTTTATGGGCAGAAGTCTGAGGCACACTGTATCAACGCCGGCGTGTCTCAGGGTTCCATTCTGGGCCCAACAGTCTTCTTTATCTTCATAAATGATCTCCCAATCACTATTTTATGATCATTCGTCGACATTTATGAAAACACACCGAAGAACATTTATAATCAGTTTCTTTCTAGATATATCTCTATTTCTGTATGTCTGTATGTATGTCTGTCTGTCTCTCTCTCTCCCTCTCTCTCTCTCTCTCTCTCTCTCTCTCTTTCTCTCTATCTATCCTTCTCCTCTGACTTGAGGCAAGTAGTGCAATGAGGAAAAAGGTGGCTGGTTACTTTTAATGCGTCTAAGACCAAGATATTTTCCATTTACCACCAACGCTCCGATTCTCACTTTGCCCCAGTTGAAATGAACTTCTTTACTATTGACAAACTCAACTGCTTGATAAGCTCCTGTGACTGACCTTCTCTTCAGACTTTAAATGAGAGACATACATCGAATCTGTTGATAAGACCGCTGAGAACATGGTTAACTTATTTTACCGCTCCTTACAGTCATTCTCTAACAGAAGAGATGTTGCTAGTCTTTGTTTGTTCTACTGTTATTTTCATCGTAGGTGCTCGGATGAACAAAAATCTATTGTTCCTCAGTGTAAAATATTATCAATACAAGTTCGCCTAGCTACTACCACTGTAAATGATAGTCCCCTCTCCCTCTACCTGCACAAGACGAAACGAAACTTCTGTGAGAAGAGCTTGTTTCCTTGAACTGCCCGTCCTTGAAATACAGTGCAAGCTTGCTTCTCTGCCGACTACAATATGGTCGTCTTATAGTCCAATGTAAACATGTTTTTGTAGAGCAATTTCCGTAAATAATCAATGTTTGCCCTGCTACACACATCGTGCCGGTGAACACGGCGTTGTCTCACCATCTACTAGTCAAACTCTTAAACTCCTATCATCGAGTCACACTTTTGAAACCTTATCCTTGAGTGGCTTGTCGGATTTGATAAGCGGGGACCTTTAATGTAAAACAAACAAAGACAAACATATGCAGATCTTTTCTATAGCAACTATCAACAATTGTTTAATATTTTTATTTGATTAGAATCTATTATCCAGTGGTAGAGTTTGCTGTGCGGACACTCGTTTTATGACTCGGCACACCTAATACAACTGGATGTTTACTCATTGTGCGTTGTTACCTGAGTGATAGAAATTAAGTAAATGTATTTTTATCTGCACATTACGTCACTAAACCCAACAAATGAGACCCTATCAAAGCGCTGTATTAGCAAGAGTCACCGATACACCATAAATGGGTATGTCTGTTTGCTTTGGGATGATTCGAGGCCTTTACTCCTGGTTACGACACCTGACGCCGTCCTCTTTGTTGATGCCGACTATACCTCGCCCACAGATATTTGTCAGGCCATATTGTACGCTTACTCTAGCGGTGACTCTTTTCAATTCTTGCTCCAGCTCTGGCTCCAGAATGCCTCTCCAACTCATTCCATGCAGTTTCTGCTCAAGATAAATTTCTCCAGCTTTTGCCCAGCCTACCTCTCTACTTCCTACTCCTAATCGGTCTCCTGCAGCACTTACCGCAGCTATTTACAGATGCCCTGCTTACAGCTCCTTCTTCCTATGCCTGCTCCAGTTGTTCTTGCTTCAACTCCTTTTCCAGAGACCGTCACCGTCTTGCCTTTTCAAGTGCACGTCGATGTTTTAACTTACCTTTTTCTCTCGACCAGTCCTTGCCCACGTCTACACGGACATATGAGGCACGTCCCTACATCTCAGGGACGCCAACTCCAATCTCCGTGTGAGGTGATCTCATGCTGTCCAAGTTCAAGAGATTACATGTTTTGGTGATCTAGCCTTGATATTGTGCAGGCTCGAGTTTCCTCATCCTTGTTAATCCAGCCCCTCTGTAATCGTGTTTCTTGTCGATCTAAGCTATCCAGTTGTATAGGATAAAGAGATGCCATTCATGAACCTCCAGAGATTCCATTCTGTATTTCCAACCTTTCTGCTTTCAGAAAGGTCATTCCTGTTACCAAAGACGGCATTCCTATCCTAGTTTTTCCTGATTCTACAGACGTGATCCAACGTCCTCTTCAACTTCTTTTATTTGCACTAGTGCCTTTAGGGCAGATAAATACAACCATTATTTTACACGTTTTTTTCTGAATTTGCACTCTGTTATTTATCATTGCCGTAGTTTTACTTAATAAGTCGTAAGACTGATGTCCTTGGTGACCAATGTAGCAAAGCTCCTAAAGCGTCGCAGTAGCGCTGTCCAAGCGTCGTTCAAAACTCCCAAGGTGACTCTCCCACACGAAAGTTTAACCATTGCTATGAAGCAAGCGAAAGTACCTCTACTCTAACCGTCTTCTTACACGGAATAAGTCGTTTTATATAAGGAAACTGCGCGAAATAACATATTTTGGTACCGATAACATAGCAAAATGTTCTTAAGAATAACATAGGTTAGTCCGATTTTAGTATTGATATGTCGAAAGGATTACATTTAAGGTCTTACTTTAAAACATAGTTGGACACTTTGATATGCTATATTGATAAAAAGAACAGTAAGCATGTACGTTTCGAGCAGTAACATATACGTTATATCGCTCTTGATAACTTACTAGTGTTCAAACTTGGTCATATTTAGGGCAATTAAATATTAGAAAAAATGATACACATGTGACAGCGGCTAAAATCATTTGATAGGCAATCATGGTTCGTTACGAATATGTTATTTTCACCCAATTTCTGCCAGATACGTTTTGTAAAGAGATGCGGTGTACTAATGGAGAAGCATTGGTATAGACAAAATAATGTTAATATACACGATTTTTTTATTTAATAATTACAATATTATGTTGTATAAAGCGATATTGTAATTTTTATTTAACTCATAGCTCAAATCCAGTAGTATATTTTCTGATTAAGTAAAAACTGTAAAATCTCCTGATGCGAGAAGACGATATACAAACTGATATTGATTTTGTCCTATTTTTATTACATGCTGTTTCTATTTTCCTTCTCGTTCTGCTTTTTGTTTCCGTTTAATTAAATTTCAAAATCTGTAAATCCTTTTCTACGATTAGCTTTGCTTTTTTCTTCTTTTGGAGTCAATAAGATTAATCGTCTAAAGAGCCAATCATTATCCTTGTACTTGTTCATCTGGCTAGAACGTTTTTGTCTGCTTATCACACACACCATCGATTGAGTACGTGATGTAGTGAGATGACAACGCGGCCAATACTTTCAATAGTCAGTCTCAGACTGTTTCGTTTCGTCTGGCAAAAATCCAAGGATTTAGAGAACAGAGTATAGGCCAGTCTAAGTATATTATTAATGGTCTGCCAGGTGTCCCATCGTATAAGTACACTATGCCAGGAAGGAAAAACTCATTTATTCAGTTTCTATAAGAAGATTTTATTTTTTACCACGTTTATTGTCCTATCTTATATAAATTGCAAACGGGGGTACGCGTGATTGACATAACAAATACGATCACTGATAATGGAATAGTTTTTGCCGATTTCAAATCTTCTAAGATCCACTGACATTAATTATTCCCAGAAACTTTTTGGAGGGTAAGAACTCGCGTTTTCAACGCTGCATCGAAGTGTCAAATGTCCACTTATGTTCAATTAATCGTATATAAGTAAGGGTTTCCTAAATAGCACAATTATTGGTGAATGCCACAAAACCAATTGCATAAAAACTGAATATAAAGAAGAGCATTATTTATAATATATATATATATATATATATATATATATATATATATATATATATATATATATATATATATATATATATATATGTATACGGGCTATGTAATTTCACATATCAAGTCGAGCTATTATCGGAACTATTGTGTATAATCACACACTAGTGCTATTTATTTTCAATGGAATGCATCTAATAGTTTTTGTATTTGGACAGATAATAACAAAACGGTGTTTCTATCGTTGAAACTTATCCATCAAATAGAGACATACATTCGCATTTTCTTCGGCCGTTACATGTCCGTAATAAATGTTGCACATACAAGTGTGCTTCATATGCGATTTTTCGGATTAGTTGTACGCGCTTCCAAAGAAACTCACCGTTCCTCGCAGAACACGGTTGAAGAAATATTACTGAGATCAACTCAGAGACGTATGTTTGTATTCCACTTCATCAAAATCACTTAGCCTATCAGCAAACACGCGGCCAATAAAACATGCATTTGGAAGTAACATTTTATAATTATAAAAAAGTAGACTTATATCTGCATTATGTTTCGCACAAAAATCTTGTAAGAATATACTAAAAAAAACTTACTTCAATTATTAATTTTGGATTCAAACGTATTGATAATTATCTATTATTTTATACTTTCAGCTGTTTCTCAATGAGTGTTTCGGTTCTTGATCAATTTACTGCGATAAGAGAGTGTAGTTGCAGTTACTCGTGTTATGCGCAAGTGGTCTCGCACTGTTCGAGCATACATTATTACTTGATACTTAACTGCCATATAAACTACAGTTGTTGTCGCATTTTGCCTACGCGAGAAACTATGTTAGTTACAATAGAAACATACGTTAATTAGCTGCAGTATGTTCAAAGATATTACATGATAGGAACATATCAATGTCCGTATTTATGTATACATTTAATTACTATTTTTCTCATTTCAATTAAAGATTAATACATAATTTAATGTTATGCAAATCCGGCTACGTTTTTTCTTGAAGAAAATGTTCGCTTACTACACCAATTATACGTTGATATCCGTCAGAATTATACAGTAAAAATCTGCCTAACTTACTAACACATATTTATGTTCCTATTAAATATAAACTTACTACCGATTTAGGTGTGTGGGTATTCTTATTTAGTCCAACGATACTAATATCTACGAACAAATACTAGCTTCAACGTAAGTACATTTCTACAAGTCTGTCCTTTCTTAGTTATGAACAAATATTACTGGTTAAATCTACATTATATTGTTATATTTTACTAATTAAAAACAACTGAATTAATAATTAACGACATTATAATTGAGTAAAACTACTAATATAAGATAAGAGGTGCAGGAGATGTTTAAACTTTTAGTGTTACTCGTGTCAGCAAGGTATATATATATATATATATATATATATATATATATATATATATAGCTTTACTTATTAAAACTAAAAAACCTGCTATTAACAAGATTAATTTTAACAGTAGTACTAATATACTTAAATGCTTATAATACCTAATAAACATAGTTAAATTTTCCCGCCATATTTAATTATAAATCTCACTCCAGGTCTTTACCTGTTTGTCATTATTCCACTGACGATGGACCCAGACGGGTCAGAAAGTACTCTGGACCAACATGTACACTATGGCAGTTTCATCAGCCAATTTCCTTCCGAGATTAAGATTTTAATCCGGAAAATTGAAGGGATCAACACTAAAATAACCAGACAAAAATTGTCGGTTATTTTTAATAATACGTGTCTTAAAGAAAAAATGCTGCCTCGATACACACACATATATATATATATATATATATATATATATAATCAGATAAGTAAGTACCTTTTACGTGTTTGAAGTCATCAAGCATGATAGTATAGCGTATATTATTCGTACAAAATAGCACGTTCTGTATACAACCAACTCATCAATATTGCTTCGTGTGCTTTCCTTGTCAATATTGATCAATATGATATAATCAAAACTTTAAAATAATGTTAAACTTTTAAGGCTACAACAAAAGTGTCCGCTCTATTTTTAGTAAAATGTAAACATAAAAACACCACAACATCAAAGTCATACTAATGTGGTCAATACTCTTTTTTATGTTTACTTTTTATATGATTTTGTGCCAGGTTTATGAAATGGCTGAGAGTTTAAACTAAAAAAAGATAACAAACTCGAAATTCCTTTCCCAATTAAATGATGGAAATCTTTTTAAAATATATAGTTTTAAAAAAAATATTTTGAGTTCCCTCTTAGCCTAATGCATTATTCCGAACATTTATGAGTGTGGGGGAGATCTAAGACATGTTGTTCAACGTAAGGTCAAGTTTCATCCCCTCTCAAAGTATCAGTAAGGAAAACGATATAAAACCTTACAAAAACAGTTATCTTGAAAAAGAAATGGCTGGGAGAACCGTTGAAATTATTGTATGTTATCGGACGTAAAATTATTACCCGATCTGCTTAGTAAAAGCAATCGTACGTACGAAATATATATAACTATGTTTATGTATCTAATAAATACATTATTTTGTACTTTAACAATTATTTTTAAATTATTCATTCATTCTGTAAACTAGCGATTAAATGGTATTTCAAGCTCCACCGTAAAAGAACTGACAAACGTACTTTTATTTCAATTACCGATATACGTTTATGTGGTCGCATGTTCGACAACCCAAATACAACTTAGCGTTCGAAATTCTGTTGATGATGATACATCATATATATTATCTAAGTTATTTGGACTACATTTCTCATCTTGGGTGTTATTCTCTCAACGTTCCAGCTAATTTTACTTCCGACCTTCTTTAGTTGCATATTGTCGAAATAGGGTATACTTATGTGGAACTTGGGAATATGTAAGAAATGTTATTAAACGTACACAGGTAATTTTATCTCGTTGTGTTGGCCATTAGTATGTAGCAGTCTTAATTGATTCGTAATTGTATTCTTAAACACAAGTTACCTCATTTCCATTATCGCCAGTCACGATATTTAAATATGCTAAACTGTCATTTTTTCTAATGATATATTTTAAATATTACCTCATCTTATTAATATTGACTACTTATTATCACACACTGCCAGCTAACTATACGGTACAGCTAGAGTGTGTTGCCCATGCTAACACCGACTTTACAGTCGTAATATTCTAGTAGTTTACTTGAACATCCAAAAAGATGTTGACACGCCAAGCCAATAAGATTGCAACATATTATACTTGTAAAATGTGAATTAAGTAAATCGTAGAATTCATTAAGTTTAGGTCATTGATTAAATCGATGATAGATTTCTGAGTTTTAGGGTAGACGATTAAGTCTACCGAAGGATCGAAAATGTGAAAAGCTATTATTTTCGTTTCCCCCTAAGATTACACCCTTACCCTTATCTCCCAATATGTAAAAAAATGTTGTTTTTTTCTGTTTCCCCCTTAACTAACCATGGAATAACTTCAACCGTACCGGACTAGTTTAAAGCTTCAACAGTACAAGAAATACAATTTTCGAAACTAAAACAAATTATAATTGTGTATCTTAACTTTATCGAGAATAACAAAAAATCTGTAAAAAAAAGAAAATTTTAACATTTGTTTCATTATATTTTCTTCGTCAAAAGATAAACATTTTCATAAAATTACACGTATGCTGAGTGTGTTTTGTCTTGCTTCAAATGTTGTTTGATTATTTTTTTTTCCTGTTTGATAGCGTCGCCTTTTAGTTTTCATTCGAGATCTTCCGGCTTGTTACGTTAACAGCCAGAAGATTCCGACGAAACGTCGGTTTTTGTATGAGTCATGAACTGTACAAGAATCAATTATACGTTATACATGTATATACATTCCGTAAAAGCGACGGAAATAATTTGCTTCGCTAAACATCTCACTATTGCAATAGAATGAGGTATTTCTCTCCGAATTGATTTAGACAGCAAGGGGAAGACGTATCAGACTAAGAATTAGCTTTAACCCCTCCGCTAAACACTTAAAATGTTTTCCCCTGGATGATTAGTACTAACTAACGTTTGTGTGACAGAACGTATATATATATATATATATATATATATATATATATATATATATATATATATATATATATATATATATATGTAAACAAAGTGTCCAGATTCTCTCGATGGCCGTTCATCCAAACAAAATAACATAAATACAAGTGTGTAACTCGAGGATCTATCTTTGGACTTTCATTGTTCCTGATTTTCATAAACGGCCTATCTGATGACATTGTGTCTGAGATGAGTATATTTGCTGACGACACTATGCTCTACTCTCTTCATGTGGATAAATCGGACGCGCACATATCCGAGGCAATGGCTGAAATTTTAGAAAGTGACATCAACTCTGTAGAGGACAAGGGTCATTATTGGATAGTCCCAGTTAATGCTGCTAATACAAAACTCATATCCTTCAACAGCTACAGGCAACCTCTTCACCCACCGATTGCCATGGCAAATAACACCCTACCTGAGTAGTCATCATTCAAACTTTTGAATTAGAAAAAATACAGCGAATACAATGGAAATGCTACAGCAAATAAGGTGGGCTCCCTCTACCGTGCTAGAAAACTACTCACACCTGGCAGTATTCAATATCTCTATAAAGTCACGATCGGCACATGCATGGAGTATTGTTGTCACCTTTGGGCTGGTGCATAATCTATAAGTCTCCCTCTCTTGGACAAGGCCCCAAAAAGAGTTTCACATCTTACAGGCTCCTTACTATCAGCCTAGACCCAACCACTGTCTCATCGCAGCAATGTTGCATCTTTGTGCTTGTTTTACAAGTACTTCAATGGAATGTTCTCCGATAAACTGTCTTCTCTAGTGACCTTTTGACGTAAATACACTCAACCAACTCGTCAATGAGCTAAATCCTTTCCATTGACTGTGGAGACCCCTGAATGATAGATAGTTTTCTACTCCTTTAACTGTTTTCATTTCACTGTAATAATCAGTAGCCTACAAAGAAAACTAGCATTGTTAGGGGGTAAACTCAGTTAAAAACAACACTTATGCTTTCAGTTAGGAATAAGAAAAATATCTTCTTCATTCTCACAGCTACCCTGTTCGCTTGTTTCTGTTTTTAATACGTCATAATATTATTTTATTTCGAAATTCTTAAACATTATTTGAAAAGAAAATTACATATTTCCATTGACAATAGATTTTACATATGCATTTTACCGATATGACAATAAATGTATTATGTATTCAAAGCCACTAATTCTAAGAAAGATAAACATAGATTTTAATACAAATTAATGCTCATTATGTTTGCTTTTCACCGCCTCTTTTCAATTATACTATTCACGCTTTCCCCTCAAGATACGAGCAGCAGGTGTCACATAAATAAATGCTGATCGTATTTTGATCATATTTATGAAGAGTTACACCTGCACACGTGGGACTTATTTAAAACAAAAGACCTAATATACAAAAAGGTGCAGGCTGAGAAACTATTTATCTCTAAAAAAAGGGAACTTCATTTGTATTGTACTAGCACGCACTCCAGGCCTCACTTGGTAACATATGAGGAACATTGTGTCTTCGTGATCCAGGTTCTGAAGCGCACTGTACGGTATTTTTTCATATTATTTCATTTCTAAGAATTCTAATTTACAATAAAGTAAATCTGTATGGTCCGAGTTTGTTTATGCCGAGTGTAAATTCAAACTACATATCATTATATTACATCCTCCGAATAAAATATGAATTGCAACCGTGAATTCATGGTAAAATGTAACTTCATGAATATGGTAATTATATTGGCGTAAGAAGAATACCCGTGCCAGGACGGATTAAATAATTACCGACCATTGCACCAATTGTATTCTCCTCTACGAAGGGTAAAATCAATATACAATGCCACTAAACCAATTTACAGAGTTGATAAAGATTCATTACATGATATTGATTCCAAACAAATGCTTAATATTTGAAGCGTAAGCTTTGAAAGTATCACAATAAAATTTAAATTCAGTGAATATTGCTTAATTGGTGATAAATGAATATAATAAAAATGTAAATAGGTAGTTTTACTAAATAATTATTTTTCATACACTTTTTAAAAAATAAAATGTATGGAATGCCTTATACATATTGTCAAAGATTTCACAACGAAGTATCTTACATTTTACGAAGAGATAGCATCGATCGCTGCTCACCTTTCTCAAAAAGTAAATATAGCGCATAATATTCAGGCATACGTATAGCAGCTGTTCGAAATTTTATGATAGTTAATTATTTATTTAATGCGTTTATTGCATACATAAAAATATATAACATATACACATAACAAACTTTATATGAGTAGAGTTTGGTTTCGGTTGCATGACAAATTTTGAGCTTTTAATTCTGATCATTCTCCATCTAAGTGTAAGGTTAAGACCCAGTAGTCTACGCATCATTCATGGTGCCAGAGATGTGGAAGTTTATTAAAATAATTGATGTTTTATTCGTAACCTAAACCACATAGAAAAAAAAGCTGGATTAAACTGAAAGAATAAGCTGCGAATATTACAATACATTTTTCAGTTCCACATAAAAATTAAAATGTAGTATTTCTTGTTGTACACATCAAGTGATAACACATAGCAAACGATGATGTTTAGTCTGGGCGATCTAGTGTGAAAGTGTACATATCGCTAGAAGTATACAAAATATCCTGTTTTTCTTACCTTCTTCTGTAGCGATCCTTCAACCTTCAACCGATTGTACAATTATAAAGTTAATTATAAAAGGTAATGTTAGATGTCATAGATACTACTTTACATAGACTTTTCAGTGTACTTCTAGAATCTTTGTGTATGTAGAACTAACCATACACTTAATTGTATAATTACTATAGGGTACGTAAGTATCTCAAACATGATTTTACATCTGTAATAGTAAGACTATAGGCATCGCAGTTTTTTCTTATTTAGCGCATACCTTTTATATATATATATATATATATATATATATATATATATATATATATATATATATATATTCATATGTATATATATATATATATATATATATATATATATATATATATATATATGCCCTTTTAAAATCTACTATTCATATACTCAACCACTTTTCGCGATTGAAAAATATCGCACGCACTTAATTGTATATATCCGCTGATATGTTATTTCATAAAAAGTTAAACTGATGATTAAAAAAGACTACGTATTAGTGAACATTCTCCCATATCACAAACAAATTCCTGATGTCGTATAAGAGAAGAATCACTACAGAACGACGTCGTGCATGTCTATATAATCTATTCATGAAAAAGGTATCCGTATATACATAGATAAAACATCTACACATATATGAAATTCAAAAAAAAATATAATTACTTATTGTAATCAATAATATAAACAAGAAATATACTTCGGACTATGTATATAAAACAGAAGTATCTAAAGTTTCTAACAGAGGGACATAATTACCCATCACGGATGGAGCTCGTAACATGCCTTACAACATGAGCTGACATCTCAATTATATAACAAACATATCAATAAAATACAGGTATCTCTTAGAGGAGTATCATATTCGAATGAAACATTTCTACCCCATGAGTGTAGTTTGAACAATATATGCACTTGTAGTAAAATATGAGTGTATAGTATATACACTCCTCTTTTTAACGTTGGTTATTTTGAAGTTTCATCTAGTTCGTCAGATATTCTGTCAGATATCAACTTGTAACTTACGGACGTCATGTGTAACAGTTATGTAAAACTGAAGACCGCTCTTATTCTCGATATACATACCTGGAGAAGATAACTGTCTGAAATGTTCTGACACTTCACAAATGTCAGAGTAACTCTCATCCATTTTTTCTAGTTTAGTACGTGCCATAGGCCGTCATAATAAGGTGCATTCCCATCTGAACAGATGGGTCCGAATGTATATTTTATACGATGAGTCATATTTGTTCATCCTGTGTCACTCTCGTTCTCGGTGTTTTCAATGTTGCAATACTGCTCAAGTATCACATGTAAGTCCGCCTAGTATAGAATGAATTACTAATGCTAACGATACCTGCATGCAGTAATTAAATGAATACACGAATTACAACTATAAACCTACTAAACTATACGGTAACGGTAAGATCCAATATTGTCTTCATTTTAAATATGTAATAATAATTGAAATATGATGTATACCTATTACAGCAATTTGCTTCTATCAAACATATACTTTACTTGTATAGCACCTGTTTGTAAAACTGAGAATCAGTGTTGGATCTTGATATTTGCAAAGATTTCCCACTCAGGATATATTACACAAGCAATACACTATAATTGACGTATATTATAATTATTAGCAATACATATCTACACATATATATATATATATATATATATATATATATGTAAAAATAAAAATGGAATAAAGGATAAGCTAAACAACAACTAGCAAAAAATAAACTCAAACACACATATTGAAAGTTCTACCAAAATATTTCGATTGTAAAATAGAATCATCATCAATCGGTTGAAGAACTTTAATGAAAAGCAGAAAAGTTTTTAATTCATACAAAGAACGAAATTTGGAAAGAATAGTCACGTGTAATACACAGTAGAAAGGGAGAAAGAAAGAAAGACATGTAAAAAAAAAAGCAGAAGAAGAGGAGGAAGAAGAAAAAGAAAGAAATAAAAACATCGGCAGTTAGTTTATAAACGCCGATTAGAAACGCTGTAAGTTAATACAGTCGGGAAGAAAGATTAGTAGTAATTTAAAATATATGACAACAAGGAATTACACGAAAAAGGAGGAGGAGGAGGAGGAAGAAGAACAATACTAAAAGTTGTAGACGTTATCCATTATCATATTGATTTAGGTTAATTTTGATTAGAATCGATCTGGCAGAAGATGTAGCAGTATCATAGAATCCCGGTCTTTGAATAATTGTGTTATTATGACGTAGGATTAAAAAGATTCTATGAGACGACCGAGTTTAGTGTCGTGTATATGTTTAATTGAAATCGCCCTCTGTGTATTAAAGTGATGACCAAAATAAATCATGTGGTTGCATAACGCGTTTGAGGTGTCACATTTTTTATAGAACGATTGTGTTCATAGATTCGTTTCTTTAACGCACATTGTGTCTCGCCAAACTATATATTTCACAATTGGCACATGGTATAGTATAGATTCCAGCTGAAGTGGGAGATGTAAGGACTTTATTTTTGTTTTTATGTTTTTTTTTAATCTTTTTAATAGTGAGTGAGGTAGCTTGGATATTTCTGAAACCATGTTGGGAAAGAGAAGAAAAGAAATGTGTGTTACGAGAATTAGTAAGGAGGAAAACCTTTCTTAGTATGGGTTGTGTAGTATTAGGAGCTGTTTTCGTATTTTTGATATTTTGAGATGTATTTGGACAGCTTTATTTTTAGCGGAGAGAATTACATGTTTGGGGTATTTTAAAGTTGTGAAAGAGGAGTCTAGTTTACTATATTCCTGAGAGAGATATTCAGGGCTACAAATACGCAAAGCTCTGAGATAAAAGCCTATTATCATACTGTTTTTTATGTAGTTATTATGATGTGAGTAATAATGCAAGTAATCATATCTAATTAAATATATATAAATATATGTGTATATATATAATATTTTCTATCATAGATATATTGAAATTCCCATGCGTATATATAAATGTATACGTATATATATATATATATATATATATATATATATATATATATATATATATATATATATATATATATATATATATATATTGGCATGAAACAGACAATATTTATTAATTATGATGAATAAGAATTAAAAAGATGAAAGGGCAGCTTACCGGTTTCGTACCTCGCTCAACAGAGTCAAATATAGAGGTATCATATAAAAAATATAAGAAAGATACTATGAGAATTATAGCGATGGAAAGGGGTAAAAAAGAAAAAAAAAGAAAAAAAGTTAAATCAAATAGAAACAACATTAACTTCATATTATCCATGATAGAGCATTCTCAACACAAGGTAGCCAAATGGCTTGCCACTATTTTGGAACCAGTTCTAAAACACTACATTCATTTTGCATTACAGATTCTTTTTAATTTTAAAACTTTATGCAAAACTATTCAGATACTTATAAATGTATGTGTTCTTTTGATATATCTAGCCTGTTTACCTGTGCCCCCCTTCTTCACACGATGAATATATGTGCTGGAGCCTTGTATTGCGGTAAACTGCCCATTCCTCCTATTCCTGAAAATGTTTCTGTGGAGTTGATGAAATTTGTTACGATGTCGGTAGAATTCAGTTCTGACAACATTATGTACAGACAGATTGATGGTGTCTATATGGCCTCCCCTCTAGGGCCACTATCGGCCACTATTTTTGTTGGTTTACATGAAGAAGGTCTGCTATTTGAGTCCAAATAGACCAGATATTTACTTTCGTTATGTTGACGACACCTTTTGTTTGTTAAAAAATGAAACGGAAGCGGACGTTTTTTAACAACATTCTATCCAGCTCTTAAATTCACAATTAATCAGGAAGCCAATTCCTTACTCTTATTTCTTGATGTGTTGGTTAATAAAGCTTCCTCTGGTTTCTTGACGTCAGTATACCGGAAACCTACATTTACTGGTATTTACACTTGGTGGGACTCATTTTGCTCCACAAAACAAAATTGCAATCTTATTAAGACCCTTACACATAGGGGCTTAATGATTTGTTCTACCAAGCTGGATGAAGAAATTAAATTGATCACTAAGTACCTCTGCAACAATGGCTATCCTTTAGACATTGTACAATCATGCATTAAAACCAAAATATGAAATTTTTACAAAAGCAAATCAGCTTCTGTAGATAGATGCCCTATTTACCTTCGCCTACCTTGGCTTGGTAACATTAGTGATAGATTCGCCAAACAAATCTATTTGTCTGTACAACAATGTTATTTTGCTGCGAATACACGAGTTGTTTTTCCTCTCGATCAATCTTGACTTCTATTTGAAAAGATGTCCTTCCCTCACATCACAAAAATTCTACTATTTATTTATGTAAATGTAGTTGCAGTATGCACTACTTTAAGATAGCGTCATAAAAATTAGACATTCGGGTCAAACAGCACGTGTCCACAAAAATTCGCAATGCAAATTATTCACCAACGGACGTTTTACATAATACTTATGGTTCGTCGATAGCCGAACATCTCATAAATAACCGCACTTGTTACTCTAATTTCAGTGTCGGCTTATTCTCCATTCTTAGAAAATCGCACTCTCCCTATCCTCTCAAGATCCTAGAGACAATCTATATTAAATCCTTGAGACCTTCTATTTGAAGCAAAGAGAAACTCTACTCAGGCTTAATGGTGTTTCTATTTGATTAAAGAAAACAATATTTCGTGTTTTTTGTTTACCCCTTTCCCTTGCTATAATTCTCATAGCATCTTAATTATTTTTTCATACGATACCTCGATATTTAGTTCTGTAGAGCGATGTACGAACCAGTCAGCTGCTCTTTCATCTTTTAAATTCTTAATTTATCATGATTAATAAATATTGTCTCTTTTATGCCATTATAAAGTGTTGTACTACAAAGAATGTTAATATGCGTATAACAGTTATACCACTTTAGTAAGTTGCCGATGATAATTAGTCAGGTTTCTCTAATTACACAGATAAAATGTATCCGATAAGTGTTTTGACTCTCTTTCCTGTGATCGAGAAACTGATATATATATATATATATATATATATATATATATATATATATATATATATATATATATATATATATACAGACATCTACCTGTACGTTTTATTTGAGAAACATTACAAAGTATAACTAGCATCTAACCTCAATTACATATGTTTTGCAAGTTTATTTACATATATATATATATATATATATATATATATATACATGTACTTACATGTTTTATAATAGGTAAATTTTAAATATTACTGGAAACTAACAAGAATTGCATATGTTCTACCAGTTTATTTACCAGTTTATTTACGTGTTATATATATATATATATATATATATATATATATATATATATATATATATATATATATGCATATCATATGTATATATATATATATATACATGTAAATATGTATATGGATATATATATATATTGATATTTAAAAATGCATATATATATATATATATCTATATACTTGTACATATGTATGTATATGTATATATATATATATATATATATATATATATATATATATATATATATATATATATATACATATGTATATTTAAATATGTATATATACATATGTATACACATATATAGTATGCTATAAAAATATATTAATGGCAATAAAGCTAAACAGAGTCGCTCGCGTTTCATCCCCGGAAGGAATGTTTAGGCTAAAATGCATAGATTTATGTTTGCCGGGTGTTATTATATACAGGGCTAGCTGGTTAACAAATCAGATTATTTGTTGTTCTCTCAGCCAATTGTTGGGCTTCCCATGAACAAAGGTCTTGTTGGTCTTACTTCCTATATTGTGTTCTATTGTTCTGTTTTATTAAGATTGACCTATATACTGTGTCTTTGTCGTGTAAATATAATGGGTGAATTTATTTTAACATGTGCTTTCTTTGTATTTCTATTTTAGGTGTTTTTTTTTTAATTGTAAAGTGTTTGTTTAGTTTAGTTTTTTTTACTTATTTGTTTATTTATTTATCGTTAGCCTAAGGCAATTTTTGGTCTGTGTAAGCACTGTTAGCTATCTCACTTCTACAGTTTAACAGATTTCGGTGGTTTTTAACGTTTAGGATTTCAAATTCTTCATTCAGACATAATCTACACGGGTCGTCTAAATTTCTACATGTACTGGCCTGTCGTATTATTTTCCATTCAATTATCGGTGAGCGTCCATTTAATCAGAGCTCCAAATAGTGGTTTGCTAGTGCTGTTTTAATTCAACGTTCTCTGTATTTAAATGGAGTTTTTGGTCATAATATCTGGTTTTAAAATCTAGGGAGGTCATACCCACGTAGTACTTTTCGTTATTAGGTTTTTCCTTGGCAAATATTGTTGCTTGGTATACCCTACTTTTGGTTAGGCATTTATTTTGTAGTGTACAAAGTGTACGATTTATGCAGTTTCATCTTTTCTCTTCATTGCTAACTTTTTTATTTCTATTTGGGCGGTTACCTTTAGTGTTTTGTTTATTTCTATTTGTATTGTTTATATTTTTGTTCTTCCTAGTGTTATTTTTGCTATATGTTTGACTTTTTTATGTAGTTTGTTATTTTTGTCTTCCTCTCTGCTGACCATCTGTATAAGCGTCAACGTCTGGGCAATCAGTAGATGATTCATACTACAGTTGACACTGCCTGAATTGGAAACCGGATGCGGATATCTGTTCTTACTTAACATGTAATATTATATACGTGAGAAGTGTGAGCTGTTAACATGACAAAAATATAGCCTCAGAATATTCTGGTACCTATGGATATTATACTGATTTAAATATACTTCCGATATATCGATGCGCTTTCAATGAAAGACAGCAGAATTAAACACAATGTTTACTTGCACACCTAACTATTAATACACGGAACCACACTCTCTTTTATAAGTTTTGTTATCTCTGTTGAACTGTCATAAATACTAGTCAGAACTCTGGGTGATACGACAACTAACTTATTCATACAAAACGACCCGACGTCGGATCAAAGTTAAATAACAAACTAGTAATGCTTTATATGCTTTCAAATTCACAATGTAATAATTGTATCATTAAATTATACATATATTGTCATGCCTTGGACAAGTATATCCCGCCATCTGACACCTCACTTGTCCCCCCTCCCTTAACAACTTTATTTACCAACATCTCGTAGCACACTACATCCCTCAAAAAAAATTCACAAACATATTAATTAAAACACCCCCATCCTCGCTGTCTTAAATTGCACCCCGCGCCTCCCAATCATCGAAGCCACTAACAACCCATCGCCAATCAAGCTAGATACGAAAGGGGAGAGGATACACTGACACTTTTTTGGAAAACGGTTTTAATCAACTTTCTCAAATAAATCACCAATATTGATTTTGTAACTCATCCCGTGCCTGTTGAAGACTCATGGGTGTCGAAAACTTTGGCAAATATGGAAGGTTCTTGTTGACAATCGAGGAACACATTAGATCGTTAGCCCGCAAACTCATAAAAGTATGGATTACACAACAGGAATTGTCACTGTTGTTTTATCATGTATATATATATATAAATATATATATATATATATATATATATATATATATATATATATATATATATATATATATATATATATAAAGAGAGACAGACAGAGAGAGAGAGAGAGAGAGAGCGGCGAGAAACAGACAGATGAATAACGGGAAAGTGGAATACATGCATATAATATATAAATTTATTATTATGTATAAATAACAATGAGAATTTATTGTAATTCCAATTGATTTTGATATTGAAATCTTATCGACGTTTAATGTTGATAACTGATGTTATAGAATAGGAATTAAGATATTTCCTAGTGGGGAAATTCCATACAATAATTAAGTATAACAAAACGACAATCTATTTGAGTATACAGGATGTATTCTTATCAACCTTTATTAATGTTTCAAGCGTCTAATTGGCTAATGCCGATCAATATGTCATGGGTCATTTGGATTATTCGGAATACTGTTCTCATCTGGGATGTTATTCTAACACATTCTCGGCCGATGTAACAGATATTCCTCACGTGCATCTTGTAGTAGGCGGACATATTTTGGTCAAACTCTGGAATCCGTACGGAATTTTAAACAGAATCTTTGATTTGATCAATGTGATTACCTGCTTTCGTTCCATCACTATGACCGGGTAGAAACCTTCTGGAATACGTAACTGTTATCTTAGTATTCTTATTACCTGTTTGTGAGAGGGACTTCGTTTGGGAAATGTCATACCTACCGTACGATTCTATTCCATATTTGTTCCTATCCAACACATCGACCGGCGCATGTTAATATCCTGTCTTTTATACTTTTGATTCTATATTTATCTCATGCTTAATATAGAAATAGTAATTTATTACGTGAAGACTGTATTACAACAATCTATGAATAGCATTGGAATCGTTAGTGCCCGTCTACCTAAATAAAATAACTTGTTTCGAACTCCTTCAAAGTTTTAAAAATGATATTTTTAATGATATTGTTTAACATCTACTTACGAAATAACGTTTTGTTTTTCAGAAGATGATTTCCAACTGAGTAAAAATACTTTGATTCGAAATGTCGGGATGTAAAGGAATCAAAATATGTCAATCAAACATGTTAAATAAAATAAACATCTAATATATATATATATATATATTGTATGGATACTCTTGATATATTTCTTAACACACACACACACACATATATATATATATATATATATATATATATATATATATATATATATATATATATATCAATTTCAGTAAAGATCAACCATTCGTTTATAAATAAAAGTCTTAATGACTGGTTCAAATGTAACATGAGTATAGTCTATGATTTGTCAATTCGTCTTCATGTGAAAATTAAGCTGGATAATAAAAACGATGATTTAAAAAAAGGCCGTATGTCAGGTGGCTAAAAGTCCACAAGAAATCAGTGTAATTGCACAAAAACACTTTACAATGTATATGCAAGACGACAGAATAAGCGTCACAATATAACTTGTACATACATTACACATTTCTAAATAGCGTTTCTTGTTTCGTATATAATGTTTTCATTGCAGGTTAACGTATGCACTTGATTAATTTAAATTCTATTTACCATCATTCCAAAACGTATATACGCCCCTATGCTTTCATAAACATTATACTGAACAGTACGAAAACATAAAATTCCGAAACTAATTTAAAACAATAAAAAGTACTTAAAGATAGTGTTATTAAATACTAGCAACATACAATAAATTGCATTACATACCAAACTAGTAACATTATGTAACATTTAAAATAAAAGAAAACAAGATAGATGACACTGTTAATATCACCATATTATAACAAGCATTTTACTAGAACACACAATACTTATCTTTCAATGAAATGTACAAGAGGAAAATATTTCCATTGCATTATTTACCTAAACCTATCTATATATAACAGGAAATATGACACGTTGTGTATTACGGATTTTATTCAAATATTTTCGCAATTGATCACTGTCAGTTATTTCCTATTTGATT
Organism: Sepiola atlantica; assembly: GCA_963556195.1. Taxonomy (NCBI): domain Eukaryota; kingdom Metazoa; phylum Mollusca; class Cephalopoda; order Sepiida; family Sepiolidae; genus Sepiola; species Sepiola atlantica. The sequence continues at coordinate 108,873,334 of OY744528.1, read as the reverse complement.
TGCATTACATATTCTGTTTTGCTAATAATTGTATTGTTCTTGAAAGGCAGTATCCATGTAATTTCTCATGCAAAATAAGACATTATTTACTAATATTTTTATGAATAAACGAGCGGTATAAATAACAACTGTGCATTGTATGTTACTACTGCCAAACAAAACTGCCAAATTAAGAAACAACTGTCAGCATGTCAAATGAATCAGTTTCTATCGGGTAAAAAGTAAAATGTAAAAAATCTTTAAAAATTGAGCCTTCTATGATTTTAAACAAAAACACGCAACATAATTCCAATTAAGATAATAAAGCGTTAGATAAGTGAAGTTTCGCGGAAATGAAAAAAGTTACCGAGATATGCCTCGACAATATCTGAAAAGAAAAATGAAATTGAATAATGAACACGAACTAACATTTACTAAACATCTAAAACAAAATGGGTCTGGTTTACACGTTCGGTTGCAGAGCGTTCCAGCTGTTCGCCAACAGTTAATTTCGTTTTATGCTAGGTCCAGTCAATTATTAATCAGAAATTGGGTTTGATATTTTGTCTCTAGTAATAATTAAATAAATACTCATCCATGTATTCCATTCATTTAAGTTTTGAATAATTTCTATCTCTTGCATATCGTCTAAATTTAGATTAAATTCGATACTATTATAATTACGTCAAATATGTCGAAACCTACCACTATATATTGAAGAATAAGATGTATATATATATATATATATATATATATATATATACAGAAAGAAATAGGCAAAATGCCTTCATGAAAATCAGGTGTTAGATGCAGATCTTTTTATTAAAATGAAAATAAAAAAATCAAAACATTTTTTTTTCTTCATCTTGACTTGATTAATCTTATATTTAGCTTGATATGCCCAGCCTTGACAAAGCTTTGGACAAATGAAAGGTAATCACTTTATATTTTTTTTCGTAATAATCCTTCCTGGTCTTCTAGAAGGCATATCAGATGTTGTGGACTAACGGTGCAAATGTCTCTTTAAATTGAACTTAAATCGCGCATGGTCGCTGGTAAGAATAACTTTGGGAAAGTTAATTTTTTTAAGCATCTTTAGAATTTTAAACATAAAGAAAGATGCAAAATGGGTTCATAAAAAACATGTGGTTGATGCAGATATTATTATTAAAATCAAAATAAAAAATAAAAACATTTTTTTCCTCATCTTTACTTTTTTCATCTAATATTTCGCTTGATATAAAAAGCCTCGACAGAGCTTTCGGCAAATAAAATGTATTAACCTTAATTTTTGTTCGTAATAATCCTTCCTGGTATTCTAGAAGTCACGTCCGATGTTGTGGACTAACGGTGCAAATTTATATTATATATATATATATATATATATATACTTGATTTGTTAATGTAAAATTATATATATAATGATTTCCACAATCAGACAACACCGCACCCCACAACCAATGACAGACACCAACCGGAAGTTCGAGACTCGAGGTTATCCATATTTTGGCTCATCAGTAGAACATATCCGAACTGAGGCTTCGAAACGCGAGTCACTTCGCGAGCCAGTTCGCCACATACAAGAAAGTCTATTAATTAACACAGATTAAGCAAGCCACGGCGAACGCCAACTTTGGAATATAGCTTCTCTTTTCAACAAGTGGGCTAGTCATCCAACTACTTAGAAGCCAGACCGATGTCTCACAAGTAGGATGTTATACTCGCTAGGACGATGTCATCCAACATACTACCCTAGCCCCCAAATAATTATTATATTTTTAAATGTAAGATAATATATCTAGTTATTTCCACAATCAGACAACCCCGGAGTCTACAACCCATGAAAGCCACAATCCGGAAGTCATCAACATCTGCCTAGGTTCGGCTTGTAGGTGGTGATGTGGCTGAGTGGCAGAGTACTCGCTTGGTATGCAAGTGACTCTGGTATCTAATCCGGAGTTCGGATATATTCTACTGATGAACCCAAAGGGGGGCGAAACTCGAATCTAGGACCTCAGGGGTGTTGCTTTCATGTGTTGTGGGTTGCGGCGTCGTCTGGTTGTTGAAATACTTATATATATATATATATATATATATATATATATATATATATATATATATATATATATATTATATGTAGCCAGTTTTTGTTACCTCCGTCCATTAGAAAATAATCTGATGTCAGTGTAATAAGATAATACATGAACTTTATGAAGTTATATGAACATCTATCGAGTTTATGTTTACGTTTTGTAATATAGCATACGCTTTTTATTTTAGTTAATTACTAAATGTTATACAATAAACTGTAGGCAATCCATTACTTTTTAGAAATACCATCTAGGTATCATTTAAATATGATAAAGCATCTGCACTAACTAAAATGCCTTTTCATACTTAGATGCCCTCTATTTTTAATACAACTCAACGATGTGTCAAACCTATAATATATTGCTTGACATTAGCCAAATAGACAAGGCGATTGTGAGGCATGGTATATGTTCGCTTTATTCAGAGTCTTACTAACTAAATAATAACACCCACCATAATGTAACGAACAAAAACAACGATGCAACGTATTACTTTTTCTTTCACAGAAATACTGTAAACTGTGTAATTTTTGCACAAAATGAACTGCTTATAAAAATTATGTTTTTATAATAGTGTTATTTTGTTGTCTGACTTGAATCTAAATCGGATACATGATGCCTCCCAAGAAATATTACTCTAATTAAAGAAATCTGTGTATACATCAATGGTAATACATACTCCCTTATGTGCCTTTATAAATAACTTAAATTGCTATTTCAACTTTGCGATTGCATAATACTCTGTTAACATTTTAGTTGTCTGTTATGCACCCCTAAATGCTTTTTATTTCAAAATTCCAACCAAATGCCTATTTAATATAAGATTCAACGACGATGTGTAAAGCATAAACTTGTTTTGCATCTTCAAATAATTTGTCGGTAATTGTGAGTAGGTATTAATATGATGTTGCATAAGCACATCCGCTAAATTGGTAATCACTATCTTCGATGTAAAACAAATATTAAAAATAAAGCATTTAAGGGTTAATTCACATGATTTGCTGTGTTAAATAGGTTTTTCTTTTTTTTCTTATCATTGGTTCTGCTAATTATTGTAGTGAGGATGAAAAAGATTGTTGATAAAATGACGTTATCAATGCTATCAAGCTAAGCTATGGACGTGAGTTAAATGTGTCTATTCAATCTGCGCCTTCAGCAGCCTCTAATAATATTTTAAATGAAATCTTGATAGAACGATCGACGGACAATACACAGAATCCCGTAGTGAAGCGATGACGCACCTAAATGTATCGACACTGTTTAAAGCGTACGTTGAGACGAAGAGCTTGGGAATGGATGCGTTGGCAGATTTATGTAAACTAACTTAACGAATATTCAATTATCATCATCATCATCATCATCATCATCATCATCGTGAAATTTTGCAGAACAAGTTATTTTCTGATTCACTTATTTAAATAAAATAAATTGATTTACTCCTTTACATTTCTATAATGTTCCGCCAGTTTTTATCATTTATTTCTGACATATTGTTAAACGCTTCTTTTTGAAATTTGTGAAAGAGTTAAAGTCTGAGAAATTCGTCGGACATTTTCTTTTTAATCCTACAATGGAATTGATTTTTTGTTCATGCTAATTTATTCCGATTGATATCAAATTCACTTCTGCTGGGTTAATTAAACTTTTCCCTCGTTGACGACAAGAATAGACGTTTCAATGTGAAGCTAAAGTTAACATCCTTTAAAATCAGCAGCCGAAAGCGGATGACTCACTTCAAAACGAGGAGAAAAAAAATATTCTTAAGATGAGTCCAGACAATCTGCGCCTTTAGCAATGGAAATGTTATTTCAAACTTAAGAGTGGCACACACACACGCACATGCACACACACATGAATTGAATTTCAAACCTAAATCAAGACGGCCAGCAGAAATGTAGTTTTAAAATTAAGTCTGTGATATTTCAAACAAGCCTGACATAACATTGGACATGATATTTCATCTGAAGTGTTACGTATCAACGATCATTCTTGTTAACACTTTACTCTGACAGATAGACACTAATACTATTAAAAAATGTAAACCGACAAACCGACCTTGTATATAGGATCTTAAAACGATTTCATGACAAGTCAATGTAAAGTGCGTCCATTCGATATCCCCATTTATTGATTAAATTTATGTCAACCTTCAAAGTGATGAACCAACTAAAATAGTATTTCGAATATACAAGTGACAGACTAACGGATATACTATTTCCAATTTGAAAGTCACAGACCAACGAACATACTATTTCAAATCTAAAAGTGACAGACTATTTCGAATGTAAAGATCACAGACACACGAACATACTATTTCAGATGTAAAAGTGACAGATGAACAGACATACTATTTCGAATAGAGAAGTGACTGAATAACGAACATATTATTTAGAATTCAAAAGTCACAGAAACACGGACCTAATATCTCGAATTTGAAAGTCACAGTCTAACGAACACATTATTTCTAATTTAAAAAGGGACAGACAGACGAACATACTATTTCAAATTTAAAAATGACAGACTAATGAACATGCTATTTCAAATTTTAAAATAACAGACTAACGAACATACTATTTCAAATGTATAAATGACAGACTAACGGACATACTATTTCGAATTTAACAGTGACAGACCAACGAACATGCTATTTCAAATTTTAGAAGGAAATACTAATCGACGCATAGAAGGTCTTATAGAAATGTTGGGCTAATCCAAAATAAAATGTGTCCATTATTTCTTCGCATTTAGCGGTGAAAGTGATTTTTCAAACTAACATATAATCGATCGGCAGACAATGTATCGCGTGGAAATGTGAGGACACATCAAAATGGTCGCCCACATCTACGCAATCTTCTTTCCAATTAAAGTCTAACGTGGAGATTTTTCTCTATTCTTTGTATCGATTGTACAGCTGGTTTGATCTCTATTACAGTGACGCGACACACTGTACATGACACGCCTATTAACAAAACACTCGCGTGTAACTGTCTTTGCAGAATTAAACACGACTTGCATCATTGCTGACAAAGAAAAACACTTTTTAGACTAAAAGTTTCACTTTTATTTTCTCATAACCACTTTTGATTTTGTGAGTTCGTAATCGACCTAATGGATACGGTCACTGACTGTGGAACCATGCATCTACCAATGTCAAAGTCTATATTTTAAAAATTACCGCAATGGTTTCACTAGTTATGTGTAAAATGGCAACTTTAACATGGCTAATAATTTATATACCGCTAAAACTCTGTTAATCCCGTCTGCTTGTTAGTCACGGCGTCAATGTTCTAGAAAAGAGAAATGAGTCCAACCCTAAGAATCCCAAAATAAATCGACAGAAAATGTGCATGATGTCATGAACTTCCTTGAAAAATGTCAGCATTATTGAAATTAATTTCTAACGCTTAACAAACTAATTTCTATTACAACCAAATAAACTAAACATATGTGTAAAGTCAGTTGAGCACTCTAGTAGAGGTTTTCATTACAGATAATTAATAGATATTTATAATAGGTTAGATAACTCTCGGGTGTTGAAATATATTTAACATACTCATTTCGATTTCGCTAAACTGATTGATTGTTTTGGTAGTATACAGGGTTAAACTCCGTCGATTATCACATTTGGTTTTTAAAATTAAATTCCAATGCTTAACAATTGCTTGGATAACCACACTTAAGAGGTGGAAGATATTCAACATCAGTTCATAAACTATTTTATATATAAAATAGAGAATTGTAGTTTGCTTGAATAACTGCTGGGAGGTAAGGGATCCAGTGAAGTCAGTGAGCAGGGAGGGACTAGTGAGGTGGGTGTTTGAGTTGTAGGTTCTGGTGGTGTCAGTGTTCATTGTAGGGTAAAGTTGAGAATATTTCTGGAAAAGTCAAGTGAATTTCTGTTTAAGTCGGTGTTTCGCAAGGTTGACGCAATGGTGATATGCATAATTGGCATCATTGAGAGTAGAGAGTTAATCTCTGTGATGGTGTTGATGAGTTGATGAAGTTTACAATACAGGTATTGGATACTTTTCCTGATGCAATAGGTATGTATGAATGTTCTGGCTGGATAAAGTATGGGTAGGTCGAGACAGACGGGCAGGTGGATGTTCCGTATGGTGTTAGGTGTTATGTTGTGCTTGTGGCATCTTTTGAGGAAGTGGATCTGGCAGCTGGTTCTGACACGTTTCTCTGAGAGTCGAAATCGTGTTTTATTATATGAAAACTGTGTCTAGCCAAAACAAAATGTTAATAGAGAATGGTAGGTTGCTGGAAGCATTGCTGGGAATAGTAGTTGTATGTTTTTAAAAGGCTGATGGCAATGCAAAGTCCCGGGTAAGATGTAAGCTGGAATTAAACAAAACTAATAAATCGAAACTGAAATAGAGTTTACTATTATGTGCCATCGCAGTAAGTGTGTATATCAACTACAGTGTACCAAATGCAACAAGTTCTACATAGGAAAAACAACAAGACCACTATACCTGCGCATCAAAGAAGATATAAGCGCCTGTATATCCTCTTTCAAAAAGCACACACCAATATGCCTCAATACTCAACGTGATATTGATGACTCTATCCTTGCGTCTGTCAGAAACATTGGGACCTAAGAATCACGGAATCGATCCTCCTCTCCAGATTAACCCCCTCACTCAATCAGCGTCACTAGCTCTACTCACCGTTCATTCTATAATAATCTACCCTCTCATCAAGTGACCAACCCTCATATCTTACACACATTATATTCCATGTCCACTATTTCACTCATTACTTACCGCCTATATTAAGCCATCACACACCCAAACAATCAAATAGTGCCCTCCCCATATGACCATCCATCTCGGCACACATTTATACACATGAAAATAACAACCCATAACAACCACAAACAACCACTGACAACCAACAACCATAATCAACCTACTACTATTACCCCACCAAAATATAATTCCCCTCATAACCATTATTAATTTATTTATCTAAATACATATAACATATATACAAATAACATAAAAATATAAAATAAAAAATAAAAAATAAAATAAATAAATATATAAATAAATTCAATAAATAAATAAAAAAGAAAAACAAGAATAAAAAATAAATGATAAGTAAATAAACAATATATATATATGTATATATATATATATATAAATATATATATATATATAATAACTCAATACACAGCGACTACCGACGGAATCTATAGATTGATTCGTATTAAAAACCCGATTTAATAACAGCCATACTTATTCCCCTAACATTGTCTTAAAACCCCGAATTTACTAGAATCATTTAAGCTTCAGCTATATTTAGAATTCTATAAAAAGTTACATATGTTATTAATTCGATGAACTGATTTGATGCAACTCACAATTAATAATACTTTTTGAATATACGATTTTCAATAAATTTAATGAAATCTAGAATATTTAATAGTGAGAAATTAATTACTTTACTTTACATTAAAAGAAAATTAAAAACTACGAAAAAAACACGAAAATAAAACAACAATACACAGAAACAAAGAAAAATTTATAAAATATATATTATAAAAACTAACAGTTAATTGATGCCCCATACAACACCTATCATTTATCCAATATTACACACATATTTTTTAACACTGCATTTATATACATAACATAATTTTAAACTTATTAATTTCTATTCTCTGCGGGACAGGTTTGAACCTACGCTGTTCTCTGGCATTCATTTTAGTAGATTATCTGCACAGACGGGGTTTTCCTCTTGGGTTTATTAGTTTTGAAAAAGGGTAGTTTCTTTTTCCCGAAATATTAAATAAATGATTTTTAATAATCATCCCGGCAACACACACACAGCTAAGACCACACTAGCTGTTATGTAAGATTTTAAGAAAAAAATAAATAGTAAGTCCTATTTCGATTTCGATTTATTATTTTTTTTCTTCCAGTTTACATGCTACTTGGGACTTTGCATTGCTCTCAGCCTTTTAAGAACATACTACTAATATATATATATATATAAATATATATATATATATATATATATATATATATATATCACCGAAGTTAAGCGAAGTACAGCCTGGCCAGTACTAAATGGGGTACCATTTGGGAATACAGGTGCTGTATGTGCTCTCTGCTTATCTCGGCATTGTTTCCAGTCGTCTTAATCTACTTGCCATTGGAATCAAGCAGTGTCGACTCAGGAGATGTGTTGTTGGGGGATTGTAAAGCCCTTGCAATTACAATTACATGCGCGGGCAGCCCCTGGCGGGGCACTCATGCGTCGAAATCGACGGGAGAGTCCATCATATATATATGTATATATATATATATATATATATATATATATATATATATATATATATACTACCATGGCTACACAGTGTTATATTTTGGCACGGATAAAATGAAGATATATTAAAGTTTCTTCTGAGAAAGTACTCTTTGGTTTTCAATAGTAAATTAATCACAACAGTGAGAAAATATCCTTTGTACTAACATCCATGGAAAAACGGGAGTTAGGAAAACACACTCATAATAGTTCAGTTTTAGTATAATAATAGAGAGGTAAGTATAGTTTAAATCAAAAAAAAAATAATAGAAAACCAATAAAAATGAGTGAAAATAAAGAGAAAATAAAAGCAACGGAAAAGTAACTTAAAGATGGTAGAACGGTCAGTAATAATGCAGGGAAGAACTGCACTGTTATAAATGAAAATAAAAGTTGTACATTTGTATTCATATCTATGTAGACACATATGCATGAGCTGTTTTAGGTTGAAAGAAAAATAAGAGACGAGACGGGGATCAAAATCATATTATGCTGTCGTCTACATTACTAAGTATGTTTTCCTTTTCCAACTAACTTTTTCAACCCGGATAACAGTTCTTACATACGGGAAAGTATACAGACGAAGATAAATCATTAGTGAGTAGACATATATCAATTTCATACTCGTTGATATAGACATTTTTAGTAAAACAAAAATAAATAAAATATATATGGTTATGAATTCATTGAGTAAAAAAAAGCGGAAGTAGAGAAATGTAGATCTTTGCGGGGGAAAGTATCAGGTTTGGCAAAGCAAACACACTACGATGGCTACTTTGATCTCGGTATTAAACGGAGCTATTTCTAATAAGCCGTGATATATACACATAAATATACATAAATACACAGACATAGAAATATAAATATTTGTTTAGAATTCCGGATGGTGTAAAAATAAACACTTATTTAAAACGCAACCTTCACAGGGACACACTTATTATATTCCGATGTGCTTTTTTCGACGTCTGTAAGAGAACATATTGCTGAAAAATAGAACGATTATGTTGTTGAAATGATTATGTGTTTAGAAAAAATGATAAATGCTCTGGGCACATTTGCTCGGGAGTGTTGTATGATATCATACACACACACACACACACACACACACATATATATATATATATATATATATATATATATATATATATATACTAAGTTCTAATTAAACAGAATTTTAATCCATCCTATACCTCAGATAATTCTGCCTGATGAGATCTGAGTTTCTTCATATGTTTATCGATAACATCTACATGCCATTGTCGCAGATTTTGTCCATGACGGTATAAATGAAAATAATCATAACCTCTATTAGATATTGAGCACTTCTAGTAAGCATGGCTGACATTATTTTGATTCCTATCCTGTGGATGTTTATTTTACGTTGATTACTATATATATATATATATATATATATATATATATATATATATATTTCATGCGCATAACAGTTGATTTTATATACTGTTCATTTTTTTCTAAATCTCTTACAAGAATGACTTTAATATAAAATTGTAATAACATGATGTATGCACTATACACGCATAGTGCAAATTGATTAAAACGGGGATACTTGACTTTGAGGGGTATATTGAAATTATCATGGGTGTGTTTATTGAGTTTCACTAATAACCCATACACTTTATCTTCATATGAAATAGTAGTATACACATATCTTTCAAGTAATGTCATGTGAATGTCTCGAAGAAATAAAATATACTATAAACACATTGTAGAATTGCGGTTTGTGTCCCGTGCCATACATACATTGTGACCCCAAACAGTGAAGACAGTTTTTGCAAGATAATGTGCCTTATTACTCATATATGTAAATATATTATTATCGTTGGCACTGTTCTGATGGGAAATATTTTCATAGATACATTTTACATTCGATATCATCTTATAGCGTATTTGTAAAAATAGTAGATACAGTATTGTTATTACATAGTAAAATAGATGAACGTCGTTACATCTGTTAAATTACTTCCCTTATTCATGTCATTTTGGGAGAGTAAGATCTATATAGAATAATATTACATCGTATGTCGAAAAACATATTCCGAATCAAAGTTAAACCATACTAATTATTTTGATTCTAGAAATTGCTTGAAATATAAGAATTACATCGAAGGAGTTTAAAGAATAGATTATATAAAACACACAGATACTCTTCTGGCAAATGCAATATAAATCCTAAATATTTGAATTTTCGAACGAAGGGTTGTGTCTATAACATGCTAGCTTAACATTTTTTAAATACCCAAAATGAACTGAATAGCAATAAATATGTTTTAATTGAATATATTGTGTTAAAATATAAAGGAAAATATATCTAAATATCAAGTGTTAACCAATATACATCAAACTAACTAAAATATATAGTGTTAAAATGTAAAGAAAAATATATCTAAATATCAAGTGTTAACCAATATACATCCAACTAACTAAAATATATTGTGTTGAAATATAAAGAAAAATATATCTAAATTTCAAGTGTTAACCACTATACATTAAACTAAGTAAAATGTGCTATAACCAATAGTTAAGCTGTATTTAAAAATACATATTGATCGAGTAATTAGTTTCAGAGCGATTCCTATGAATACAAATATATAAACATGTGAACATATCTAACTGAAACATATATAGCGATATGTGAGTGTGCGTACATAGAAATAATTTTGGTGAAAAGACGCGTAGTTATTTCGGATACATCTGCCACTGAGTTTGAGAAAAAAAGTATGTTATAAAATTCACCTCTGTACTAATCTGAACATCTCATACATGATTGTTTAAATACCATTTTGTTAGTGCTGCTACTGCAACAGATTCGTTGTTATTTCTTTCACACGCGTTAAAGTTTTAATTAACTAATTGATGAGCTTCTCTCCAAATAAATGCCCGGTTGACCTTTATTTTAAATCGTTTCTGTTTGTTTTGTTTTGGTGCGAGGCATCATTTTTGTGAACATGTCGAGAGAAATAAAAATATATCTAATGTGTTATAGTCCAGTCAATCTAGCTGATTTTTTGGTTGAACCTCAAACAAATTGCTAACAAAGGATATTAAGCAGGAATAACCTATATTCAAGATAAAAAAAAAGTTTACCAAAATACGCCTTGCGGAACAGAGTCAACGGGCGCCATCTTTAAAGATTGCCGCGGTTCTAACCCCCCTCTCTCAACCCAATCTCTGTAAATTCACCTTCAAAACTACGAAATATAGCAATGTGAAATTAGATGAAACCAACAGTGTTCATGAAGTTAAATATAATTATAACTTGTAATGCATTATTTTTGCTGTTTCGATGTATTACTTCAGGAGCTTCATATTCTGTCATATTCTAATTTTAGGTTGGTCAAAATGAAGTACCGATAATTATGGATGCTGCCAAGTGTGCTATTTTCAACACTGAACAGTCCAGTAATAAAATAAAAACATTCATCGTTGGTCAGAAAGGCATGGATTACATTAACAGAGCTTCAGAACAACATGGAGAGAAAATCATAATTTAGACTGGGCACCGTCTTCACCAGAAAAGCGAACAGCGTTGGATTAACCCCAAACACAGAAATTGACCGTAACAACAAGTCAATCCATGATTAAATTCAATCCCGCGCAAGCCGCTCTTTGTGTGTGTTTACTTTTAAAGAGCATTCTGGTGGTTCTGGAGCAAAGGCTGATAGAAAGAAAACAGGTGTTGATGTTTGTCATGTAGAAACTATTGAGTTCAAGGACAGAGTGTAAAAGGTTGGCGAGAAAGTCCGAAAAAATAATGGCTGGGCATGCACTGTTAACGGTAGAATAGGTTATGTAGCTGACCTTGTTTCAGAAGAAGCACGTTATCACAGAACATGCTTTGCTAACTTTGATTCCAATAAAAATATCATAAGGCATTCTCTTCTGTTGATTCTTCTGAAAGCCAAAACATTGTTAGATTAAAGGAGGCAAAGCGAAAGCAGGCATTTCTGGAAGTTGGGGGATATCTGCAGCATTTGTGATTTAGCCAGGAAAACAACATTACACCAATTCTATCATTCAATCAACCACTTTGGTGCAAAGCAATTATGATAGTTGAGTCACAAGCTAGTTTCAGCCCCTTGAAAGTCTGTGTCTTTTGATTTGGTGGGCTCTATACGCAAATGAGCTTTCTGCGGTCAATTGGGCATTTTATGACAGGTTCTCGATTTCAATAATTTTTTGAACTTGTATATGCTTAAAACACAGTCAAGCATATGCAAAGTGGCAAAGAAATTGCAAGAGCCATTCCTGCTCACTTCTTTGTTGATGCTGCTCTGAATGCTATTTTGTTAGCGAAAGCCTATGATCTGCCAGTTTTACAGGTCACTGAGAATGAGAAACCCATCACTGATAAAGGATAGACATTTACTCAAAATGTAGATATGACAGAAGCACAGGGGCTATTGATAGGTCTCTTTGATAGAACTGAGACATTGAATAATGTTCAGTCATCAGAGGCTATGACCCGGATTGCCCAGATAATCAACCATGTGAAGGATACGATGGTTGACCAGCGAACAGCAAACTTGTGGATTCTACACCTTGATACTATGAAGATCCTGACATTGTTTATCAACGCAGGGCGCACCGGGAACTGGTAATTGCACTTTGACGCTGTAAGGAAAATGCTGCAAATATTCGCTGCAGCAAGACACATCCTATATGAAAGTCGGCGTACTTGTACTTGCAGCAAATGGTAGGGCTGCCGAAAAGCCATCCTGAAGTGTACGATAATTTTTCTGAAGGACCCCATGTTATTAGACGGAGTAGTCGCTACTGGGCTTGCATGTCGGGTGATCTAGTTTTTGAGCAGGTTCTAATGAGAAGTATGAAGACGCATACAGGTCTTACTCATGGCAGGGAAATAGACAAAATTAAACGATTGTTTTTGACGCTATCACTGCTAGGGTGCGCTAACATCAAGTTTACAATTCAAGAACTTGCAGGCATTCGTTATTTACCTAGTGACCAGCACAAGGTGGCTACTTCAGCAAGAAAAGACCGAGACATTAGGGATACATGGAAACTCCTTGCGTTTCTCCAGACGTATGGCCTTTTTCACGGAAGATCCACCCATTTACATTATTTCAAGTGTAGTAACTGGAGACAAAAAGTGAATGTGGACAGAGCAAACTCCATAGGAGAGGCGATCATAGCTTCAATGGTTGGAGAACATGCCCACGAGTACACGTTTAAAAGAAAATATCAGGCTATTACACTTGGGTCAAAAGTTTCGCTCAGCAAAGATAGAAGCAGTTGAGACTGATCCACAACTCCTATTCCAGACGCGGTTTGTGCTAGCTACTAATGAACCATAAACTCAGCAGCAGCAAGATCATGCCTAGTATAAGCGTTGTGGTTACCCACGTGCAATTTTTTATTCTTTTGGAATACCGCGAGAGACAAAGAAAACGGCTTTGACAGACGCAATATTGGAACTGACTTCCCCAGTACCCTCATGTCCACAGTCTTCAGATCCACATTATCTCTTAGATGATGGAGCACTTCTTCAACGCCTCCCAGGGCAAAAGGTTCACAGATTTTATGAGATATGTGCCCAATACTGTATATATGTCATCACAAGATATGAAAAAGCATGCATTGTCTTTGATGGGTATGAAAGTGGTCGTACAGTTACATCTAGCCACACTGATGAATCTTAATACAGATCAGGCATACAACTACGTTTATATTTAACAGTATTAACTATAATTGATTATTTAAACTAACTCTTCAGAAAGATACATTTTTAAAGGAAATATAAAACGCTTCTAACTGAAGCAATGTTGCAATATTCTCTCTCCTTGTTCAAATAATCTAGGAAAGGTCGCCATGGTCTATCAATTAATTGTATGACTATTTCCCTTTTTTCATTTATATCTAGGTTATTGAATAGTGTAGGTTAAGATGAACCATATATGTATGTGTATATTGAAAAATATTTGTAATAAATAGGGATATTAATTTAATTCAAGAATAATGGCGATACTGTTTACGATGCTCGACTTCTATGTCACGGCACAAGTGAAATATGCTCATATATAATTGGCGTTTTACAAATAAAATAGCCGCCCAGAATAACTAAAGGTCTCATAACTATGGAGGTATCATTCATTATACATAGATCTAAATTATAGACAACTCAGCAATAGTCTAGGAATATAGAAATTTAGCCTATTTCATAAATGTTTAATCCGTAAAATTGTATGTATATCCACATCACGTCACCTGTATAAGTCAGTATCATTAGTAGTGTTACCGAGATATTACAATTAGTTTTCTCGGAATCGTTATCATATAGATTAACACGACACTTGCAACCAGGTGTTTTTCTTTCGGTGTACCGAGTCGAATCATGTACGAGTGTAGTTATTTGGTTGTGATTTAATGTGATCATTCGCAGCATAAAGGAATTACATTCTTTTTTAAAGTTGTCCTACAAACGCGAAGAGAAGATGAAGAAAAAAATAATTCGAGATACATAATATATTATCGTAAATAAATTCTTAAATGTGTACTATGGATTTGCTGTTCTCCACATATATGAGCAAATTAGTGTTTACAGTGATAGTAAATACCTTAAAAACATTAATAAGTTTGTTAAATGTAGTTTGTAATAAATAATTATTCCCAGGCTCTTTTATGAAATAACAGAATTATGTTTGTCAACGCGTCTATTGACTTAACAACTGTTTCTATCATTATCATAAGACCGATAGTTACTCCAATTAAAAAGAGTAAATAATAATATTCTGCGTAGTTAATTTAATATTTGTTGTTGTATTTCAAATCGATTACCCGATACAAACAGGTGTTTATTTATTAAGCATTACCAGCTCATTCTACGCGTAATGTAGTTTAGGTAATTGTCGTATATTTTGTAAAATTACATTTCATTCGGCAAGGCATATATTTCCTAATTAATTGGGTAATTATTTGTTGGTTTTATTTACTTATTTTACTATGATGTAGGATGTATACACAATTGTTTTATGATCAAATGGTATTTATCGATCACATTTGTACATTCGATCGTAACTTTGCTGTACAATCAATATGCTTATTTTTAGAACGGTGAACTCACGAAAAAGATGCAATACTGATAGGGTAAAGATGGAGAACTAGTAGAATAACTTTTATGTTTGAAAAAGCGTTCACTTATGACATCAGCAGCCTTCATAATACATGGTGTTTAGATGTATTGTAGTAAACACCAAAATATGAAGCCTGACCTTAAAGAACGTGTTTACTTAGTTTAACATTTATTCGAGACATTCTTCTATTATACCATTTCGATTATTACAGAATCCCTTTATGTAATGTTTACCCTGGGTTTAGAAATCGATATTTTTTTCTCAGAATGTTGCAGGTGCAAGCGAAAAATACGTATAGGAGTGGAATTGAAATCATGTTGCTCGCACAGAAGTCGAAGGGTACGCAAATACAAGATTAGTGAAAAAAAATGAAACATACGTGATAAAAGATGAACATTTCTGTTCGCATTAGAAGACAGATTGCACATAAATATCAATGTTGGCATGATTATTATCCCAGCGGTCACGGTGAGCCGGTATATTTAAATGTATTTATTATATTTTCGTATGTATCTAATTAAAGCAATATCATGTTTGTTCTAATGAAAATTGCTAAAATATGTTTTAATTCAATTTTAAGTACTGACTATAATTCATTAAATTTTTATGTACATAGTTAAACACGTAAAACGTTGTGTTTATTCTTGATGTAATCTACAGATTCTAACAAATAAAACTCATCTGTTTTTTAAATAACATTGTATATGCCATTGATTATTAGGAAGAGTATAGTGCACTTGATAATATAAGATCGTATTTCTAAAATGTTAAATAAAAGACAAATATATATACTAATCAAAGAAAAGTATTCGCAATTAAATTACAATAAATCATTTACATTACATTATTATGCCCGTATGCTGCATCAAGCTTCCACAAGATTTGACTTTCGGAAAAAAAAAACTATGCATTATTCGCCATGGTTACATAGCTTAAAACATCCGTACTTGATTGGTTAGTATGATTGGCGTAACGTAGGATCGTCTGTGTGTAAATGACTGGAAACTATTTATCCTGTAATAAAATAGTGCGGTCAACATTGCGGGTGTAGATCAATTTTCCTTTTTTTAAATACGTTATGATATTAATATATTTATGGACGCTTAGTTATGTCAGTATACAGCTAAAAAGAATTATTAGTTAAGGAACGTGGATATAGATTAGTTTATTTGATAAAATATTAAAGTGTTTTTCTCAGCATTCTCTTGAAGGTAAACCTATTCCAGTTACCTGTCGAGAAAACCTCATCGATCACAATAAGCAGAAACGCATTGAGGGTAAGTAGTATGAAGAAAAAAAAACAGCTCAGGCGTATACATATATAACCATTACTAACACCTATCACATATACTATAAAATGAACATTTAATTAACCGACTATTCAATATTGAATAGATCGTTTAACGCGTATTTGCACTATGGTGTATTACGCGACTTAAACGTGATAATAGCATGTGAACGTTTGTCAAGCAGATCACCGACTACGTTACCAAAGCGGTAGTGTGGAAAATGAGTCCTTTCAAATCATGCAGCTATAGAAATGGTTCATTTAAACTTATATATACATACTTCAATAACATTAATCATTTGTCTAGATCAAGGATACATATGCTATAAACATGTCACGTTTTGCAGAGGTCGACACGTTGTTATTGTGTATATGAGCGAACATCATGTAATGTATCATGTGATTCTTAGCATATATGTAAGTAAATCTCATGCAGTTCCGGGATACCGGAATATTAAACGATTTCTACAACCGGTTGTGACAACAGTTACAGCACATACACCTAGTTGTTTTGTGTTTCCAATAACTTTTTTTTGTAAAAATAGTTGTAACAATGAACGCTTGTTATCTATAGCTGGGATTTAAAGTTTTCATAAAGAACATGGCCTTAATGAGAGTTTACTATCGCCAGGAATTGCACTCTGCCTACTGTGTTTTCCTTCACGATGACCTGCATTACAAAGAGTGTATTTCATAAGTAACACGGAAAAGTTAAATACATTCACGCAGATACCGCATTTATCTGGTACACTATTTGTCATACATATATAGACCCAAATACCCAAAGAGACGCCGTCACAGGATATGCTACAATTTACTTTATGCACACAATAAACAGCGAGCGCTATTGTTCGGGTGTTTTCACGCCTTCATCGGTCAGATGACAAGTGATGAAATCAATTACTCATGAGTTCAAAAGAATGGTGCTACTGCCCACACATCTGGCATATCTATGAGTTTATTTAAAGATTTCTTTAGAAAACCGCATCATTTCGAAGAGTGTGGCCCCCACGTTTACCAGCCCTGACTCCACCATACTTTTATCTATGGGGAGCAGCAACAGTGTATCGAGATTGTCCGTCCACGCTTGATGACTTGCAAGCAGCAATAACAACATTCATACAGTCTATTTAAAGCGACCAACTGATATCAGTGTTTAGAAACAAAGAAAGAAGGGACGAAGCCTGCATTGATGCAAAAGTGGGGTAACTTTCAACATAATTTATAAATGTGATTCATATTTACATCCTGTATTCTATATTGAAATATATATGTTAATAAATATATAAGTGCACTATGACTTTCCGAACACCCTGTATTTTAGTTTGATTATTTATCGGCAAGGAGACTTCAATTTAGCATTTATCAGTTTTAGCGTCATCAACTATCGGGCGCCTCCGTAACTTGCCCGAAAGTTAACGACGCGAAGTCACGGACACATGGTGCGCCAGCTATAAGAGTACATTAAATAGATACATATGCACGTTTCTTTCTCTCTTCGGTCATATATATATATATATATATATATATATATATATATATATATATATATATATATATATATATATATATATATATATATATATATATATATATCATTACAATCTTATATTTGTTAATCAAGTTTATACCTTTATCTTGCGATGAATAATTCTACAGTCTTCCTCGCAAATTCCGGCGTGATTATTTGTTAAGTATTGTTTTTATGGCTTTCTTGGAAGGTCTTTAAAATATCCCATGGGGAATCTGTCCGATATTTAACAGATTCTCTTTATATCCGGTTCGTCTTTTATTTGGAAATATATTTCGTTTCTTTCATTCTTTACATCTTGAGTGCACTTCCTCGGGGTCACGAATTGTTTTGTCTTTCTCCTTTCCATTTGTTCGAGAACATTTAATTACGTTTTGATGATAGTATATTTGATAAAGACGACATCAATGACCAAATTTATTTCTCTGGGGAACTGTATTATGTACATTAGGTCCGTTAGATGGTTTCTCCGGCGATGAATGTGAAACCTAACGATCCAGGTTTTCTTTTTTAATTACATTCTTTGCTTAACTTAATTATAATATTTCATGTGAAACGTTTATACGTCTAACCTCACTTGAATTCAATGATATTTAATTGATAAACTTGACTCCTGTTTGATATTTTTATAAGTAAAAACGATATCTTGAAATGCGTAATAAGCATGGACTTTCATTATATCAAATATTGTATTAAGCATATATCAAGCCGCTTATATCATTTCAAATTCGCTCTACAGAATGAATAAGTCTTACTTATTATGGGTACACACAGTGCAGGTGTGTATTCTATAGGAATAAGCCATAATATGCATCCATCAATCTAAATATCAAAATTATTTTAATTCATACATTTTGAAAAGTTGTAATACTCACTCGGGATCGACGACCCTACAGCTACAGACTAAACGGGACATTTGAACGATTCTGGATTTATTCGCTTAAGTTATTAAAACGTAATAGTATTATGCTATCATTTCTATTTAATAACTTTCAAAGGTGAACAGTCCGCCTCGAAAAGAACTGCTGATTATTCAAGGGAGATATTTTCATAGAGATAAAAATGTTAAAAATGGTGCGTGTAAATGCATGAGACATAAGTATGGACGTATTTGATTGGATTATTTTATAACGGAAATGATTTAATATGAAATTGATTTCGGATGGGCGATAATTCTGAGGATACGAGGGGCGTTCAATAAGTAATGCCCCTGACCCACTTCCAGTTGTGTGATCTAGATTCCATTTTGAATGTGAATGATTTATATATGCATCGGTTGTGTTG
>OY744528.1:108838729-108848729 GCA_963556195.1 Sepiola atlantica | reverse complement strand
ATCGCTCACCTATTCACAAGACTCAAGATTAGACCACACGCATACGGGCGCACACACACGCAGGAGCGACTTCGTTCTTGGAGACGACAAAAAGCAATAAAAAGTATTAAATTTCCAAAGAAATCCGGCGCACCCTAGGAGGCTGGGATGACCGATGGGTAACACGCACTTGACCAAGAGAAGCAGGAAAAATGACAAATAAAAAATAAAAAATAAAAGATACCCACACACCCGCAAACCCACGCATGCGCAAAAACAATAACAAATTCTTCAAATGAAACATTTGCTCAAATCGAAAGACATTTCTTCAAATGGATTTTCATATCTGATGAAAGCGGAACACCGCTTGAAACGCGTTATATAACATTATAAAATGGTAAAACAACAAAATAATAAATAAATGTTGAAAGAAAAGATTCTACAAATGTTGGTAGCCTTACTCCTTTACATATATATTATATATAGTGAGAGAAAAATCAAATAAATATGAGTGGCTGTCTAGATCATGGCAAGCTCTCTTTCTCGGTCTGTCTGTCTGACTGTCCGTCTGTATGTATGTATGTTTGTCTGCCTGGCTGTATCTCTCTCTCTCTTTCTCTCGTTCTCTCTCTCTCTCTCTCTCTATATATATATATATATATATATATATATATATCTATATATGGGGGGTGTTCATGTGTGTATATATTCTAGCGCTCGCTATGATTTAGACAGACGCACATACTTGTTAACTTTTTTCTCAAACGACCCTGTTTTCTCAGTCACATTGTACAACACATCTCTTCTCTCCCTTCTCCTAGTGTAAGCCATCAATACATTGAACGCTCGCTTTCTCTCGATTGGATACTTAAAAGGTTAATTGCAGTGTGTTAATTAGAGAAACAAAGAAATAAAGCTGTGCACATAAAATGGTAGGTTTTCCTTTTCTCCAGTCATCATCCGACACCTACCCAACTGGCATTGCAACCCTTATCCACCAACAAGACGTCAGAGCAAATACACCACAACCTACCCTCTCTCTACCTGTTCGTTACAAATTAATTTACTGCATAAAACATCAAAGACGGACACACAGAAAGAAGAGGAAGAGAGTGATTGATAAAACAACACGAACACAAAGCAGTAATTATTAGAAGAAGCTTAAAGAGAAGACATTGCTTGAAAAAAATCAAACTGTGTCGCCCTCTGATCGACTTCATTGTGTCCGCCATTATTTTAATGGCTGCCATGATTACGTTTTACGTTTACAAATATGGCGTCTCTCAAAGTGAATCAACTGTAGAGAAAACTTCCGAATCTTTATTAGATTTATTAGCCCAACGGGACTTTAATGCCTTATTACATTAATGCTGATGTATTTTACTCTTCACCATCGGTCTTTATTCATTGTCCACTAAATTTTCGGAACTGCATTTCATAATTTATAATTCTTTTTATATTATACTTTTTTACCTCATCCTTTATCTTCACGGCTTTGCTCTGCAAGCATCATGACCAACGGAAGTAACGATTACCTTAATTCTTCAGTTATCTATAATAAACGTTTTTATATCAATATTCGCATTTAATAGACATCGATTAAACGAATATATGAATTATTAAAGTCATGATATGTTAATGAAACACCACAATGAAATGTTGTATTATCAGTTTGTTATTTAGTTGTTCTTATTCAGTTGACACCCAAAACGAGTGACACGGTTTCACTAAATGTTGATTTTCATATGGGGAAACTAAAGTACCCCTCAACGAGTCCTTCTGAATTGCTACAAATGTAAACATTGCTTCAAACTAAAAGTATTATTGTGTCGCTAGCTAAGAACAGAAAATAATAAGAATAGGAACAGTAGCTTCTGGATGTCTCGTCGATATTATTTCATAATATATATATATATATATATATATATATATATATATATATATATATATAGTTAAGCAAGTCATGTTTTATGCAAGCGTCATTAAAGACCACGGAGTGCTCTCTCTTCATTATCTCTCTTGTCAATTTCTCGACACAGCGAGCGATTATTCGGTTTTCGGGTGTTAACCAGTGGATTAGAGTACCTAGCGTTGTATATATAGATATACATATATGTGTATATATATATATATATATATATATATATATATATATATGCATATATATGTACGAATTTTTAAAATGTATTTAAGTTACTAGCATATAATACAACTGTCGCTAACAAATAAGACAATATTTATGAAAACTTGTAAAGATAATATTATTTTATTTATATACAAAATATAAACATATATTCGAAAAGGCCATTTTATCTGCTACGATCAACCTAAAAATGGTGTCGACTGTATTGTGTTTCTTTTTACTTGATTGTTGCGGAGGAAATGTACCTTCTGAAGCTTTAAAGACAATATTTTGATTTTTTGTTTGCAAGTTTTCGAAATAGGCAAAACATTATTTGTATGAATTGTTTTTTTAAAGCAAATTAAGAACATAGTTTAATACATATATATATATATATATATATATATATATATATATATATATATATATATATATATATATGATGACAAAAGAAAAAAAAACAATACATAAGCATAGCTTTGTATAAATTGTCTTTTGTATTGGTATGAATTGTTTTTTTAAAAATCAAATTGAGAACATATTTTAATACACACACACACACACACACACATATATATATATATATATATATATATATATATATATATATATATATATAATGACCATAAGCATAGCTTTGAGTTTTTCTTATGACTTCTTAATCTTTATATATCGTCGAACGTTCAAAACAAAACTTTTATTATGTTATTCTAATCTTGCTACAGTCTCATATCAGCGAATACATGTTATTCCATTTTGCCTTTCAGACATTACATATTTTATTCTAATTACAATATATATAAAAGTAAAGAGATTGAAATAATAGAACAAGTTTTGTTTCCGTTCGAAAATATATCAAGTTTAAGAAACTGAAAAAAAAATAAAATGTATAATTATATACTGATTGTTCTTTTTGTCATTGAAGTTAACCATGATATATATATATATATATATATATATATATATATATATATATATATATATATATATATATATATATGCTCTGAAGTTTGCAATAAACCTATATTGGGCTTGCAATTTGGAACATGTTGGATCTTATAATGAGTATATACTTAAATATATTTTTATCTTAGAACCTATATATGTATATATATTTATATATATATATGTATATATATATATATATATATATATATATATATATATATATATATATATATATCATACCCTTCCACATAAAAAACTCAGGCGACCTTCTTAACAAAATAAAACAACATTAACGTAGAAAAGATAAACATACATAGCTTAGACGTAACAGAGATATACACAAATGCCCTAGTTAAAAAATGCCTGAGCTTACTCCACACACATCTAAAGAAAATCAAAACCGACTGACCATTTCTCCCAAACAATTTAATATAAATAATTAGACTCATCACTGCCGTAACATATTCCCAATTAAACGACGAATTCTACAGACAAAATTTAGGCTTTCTATGAGTAACCTATAAGCGGTGTATTGGCTTGCTTCTTCTTAGTATTCTGAGAATCAGGCCCTTTCAAGTTAATACTACCCACTAACATCGAATACTTCAGACACATTTACGATATTCTTATTTTTCCCGAATATGTACAAATTAATAACCTCAAAGAGAAACTAAACACAGTAGAACCCCGAATAAAATTCACACATGGAACTGAGGTAAACAGCTCGATACAATTTTTAGACACACTTATAATAAAGCCAAACAACAACCTACATCAAATGTACACCGCAAAAACACTCACAAAAACGACTGAATACACTTTTTCTCTCACCACAAAAACAAGATAAAAACAAGTATGATAATACGCTTTTTCCTACCCGCTCTTAGAATCTGCGGCCCTCAATATAGAGATGAAGAAATCAAACACATTATTACATCCTTAAAGATATTGCAATATCCCACACATGTCATACTAAATGCGAAAAAGAATGTCTTTCAAATATTCTCAAAAAAAAATGCACAAAAAATCAGATTCCATAGACAGACCTATTCTTTTACCCACGCATTCCAATTACACATCCATGTGCAACACACTTAACAAACTAGGTATTCCAACGGGACAAACCACATCAAAAACCATGAAACAAACATTAAAATCAGCAAGACATTTCCGAAAAAAACCCACATCCCATGCCGGCTTATATACTGTCCCATGCAACAACTGCCATCACATGTATGTGGATAAAACGCAACGTGAATTGAAAAAAAGATTGAGCGAACGCAAAAGGGACATAAAAACAATAACTCTCTCAGTGCACTTTTTCCCACTTATAAGACCACGATCATGCTTTCAAGTTTGAACAGGCCAAAATCATCAAACACATTCATAACAAAGCTCGGCGAAGCCTAATTGATACAGCACTCATCACAGACTCTAACACCATCGGACAACGAAACGATTTCTACAATCTAGCCCCCTTAATAAGCAAAATTATCATTACCGAACAAAAACTAAACTCAGATCATGGCTAACCCTTCTCATCGTTCTCAATTGCACTTATATACCTCTCCCCGCATACACACTTACGTACTAACTCCTTCCCACCTATATATTCTTTCACATAATCATGAATAACCCACTACAAATCACAACTACTTAACCACAAATAGCAGCCTTACAAATAAACAAAATCTACACATCCTTATTAATATTTAGATATTTAAACCCCTTTAGCTCTCAATTTACTCTCTCACCATTAACACATCCTGAACAAACCAACCTTTAACTTAGCACTCACCAAAATTAAAATCATTTTGCCTTTTTTTCTCATGCTCACAGCGCACTTCTACACATTATTGCAAACACACTGATACTCACACATTCCTGGCATAGCCAGCTGGGCAATATTCCTAATCTCCCTTCCTCCCTCCCGCCTCAAAATATTTTCATACCTGACCACAACAAAATATTCCCTCTCTCCTCTCACCTATCTCACCCTTTTTACTATTTCTGTCACACTCTTACCCACCCTGCCCATTTTTTCATTTCTTCAATCTTTTTTCAAAAACTATCACACCACCTACATGTCAACCACACAGTTTAACCCTCTTTCCCGAGTATCTCATAATGCATGCCACACCTCAGCATGACAACACCCTCAGCCCCTCTTTCCTCTCTTTCACTAGAAAGCAATTAACAAATACTGACACCCCTCCCTTTTTCACTGCTGCCCTAATTTTACCCACTCAAAGCTTTCCATATTGATTTCATTCTTCGCCACTACTGACTTCTCGCAGCCTGGACTCTCCACCAGCGCTCACATTAGCCACGCCTACTACTTTTCTTTATCACCCCATCATATCAACCAAAATTTAAAGGTAAAACAAATAATTACTTATTAATCAATACTGTATGTTCTATTGTACTAAGCAACTTTTTCTCAACGTTAAAATCAATATTCAATATCTCGTAGATAGTAATAAAAAGAAAAATTGTCGAACATCTTTTTTTCCTTTACATGTAATTTGAGCTAAAAACAAAACATTACCTTAACTAACGATAAAAAGAATGAAATAAATTACAAATTCAATGAATTCCCGACAAAAACAAAAACAAAATTTGCAAACAAAATACATACTAAAATAAACGGTTAGAATGTAATTGCAAACCTTATATATATATATATATATATGTATATATATGTGTATATATAGTATATATATATATGTATATATATATATACGTATATATACATATATATATTATATATGTATATATATATATATATAGTATATATACATATATATATTATATATGTATATATATATATATAGTATATATGTATATATATATATATATATATATATAT
This sequence comes from Sepiola atlantica, assembly GCA_963556195.1. Lineage (NCBI taxonomy): Eukaryota > Metazoa > Mollusca > Cephalopoda > Sepiida > Sepiolidae > Sepiola > Sepiola atlantica. The sequence continues at coordinate 108,842,811 of OY744528.1, read as the reverse complement.
ATATATATATAAATTATTTTTTTGTTTTTTGAAAACACATAACAATGTGTGGTTAAACATAAATAAAATGTATTTTAATCTTAGCTTTCGATAATTCCAATTCTCCTTGTAAATGAGTGGTTTTCTTTTTCTTCTTTTTTCATCATAGTCCGATGGTAATAGACTTTTGGGTCAGAAAATCACGTTATGTCTGCAGGCGAGGTTGCGCCAATTTAAATTAGACAGTATATTTAGACATATTTTTTAAACCATTGTTTCGTAATAGTATTTTTTTAAACCATAACAACGTGCGGTGTTAAAATAAATAAAATGCATGTATGTAAGCAACAAAAGACTAATATTCCCAATTATCTGTCGCTCCCACATCTAAGAGGGTATCTGTAATGAGTAGTATTAGCATATGTTAGTGTGGCTTAAATGCATGCTCGTTTCAGTTGTTTAACACTTTGACGACGGCTGTTATCAATAAGAAATCATTTTTCGCTGATTAACCGGGCTGTGGATATCGGCCGTGGATGCAAATACGTCGGAATCCCAGTTTGAAACTTGATTCCTGTCCCGGGATTCCAATCGGGCGACCGGTATGCTTAATCTTCTCTACACTGACTATTCCTGTAAAGATGAAGCGTATAAGTATGTAGACAAAACCAAATATTTATAAATAAGGTTACCATCCGAATCAAGATTGGGTTTTGTAGTCTATAGTTAAACACAGCCGAAGTCGTGCTTCAATGTACGTTCCTTTCAGTAGTAGAACACTAACGCTGGCTGTTGTTTATAGGATTAATCCCTCGCTGATTTACCGGGTTGTTGATTACGCCCGTATTGGCTCAGACGTAGGAATTTCCAGAGTTCTTGTCCGGCGACCGATATAAATAGTATTCTCTACACTGACAATACCCTTAAGGGTTACATGTATACGTATGCAGATAAACACATATATTTATACTTATTTGTCATCCCTAATCTCGGATGGCTTCTGTAGTGACTAGTATAAACACAGTCGTTATCGTTGTTTCAATGCATGTTCCTTTCAGTAGTAGAACACTTTGACAACCGCTGCCTTTAAATGGGATTACTCTCTCGCTGACGATTCCTGTAAGGATAACATGCATACCCATTAAGATTAAAATACCTATATATATATATATATATATATATATATATATATATATATATATATATATATATATATATAGATATGTATATATATATATGTATATATATATATATATATATATATATATATATAGATATATAGATATGTATATATATATATGTATATATATATATATATATATATATATATATAGATATATAGATATGTATATATATATATGTATATATATATATATATATATATATATAGATATATAGATATGTATATATATATATGTATATATATATATATATATATATATATATATATATAGAGAGAGAGAGAGAGAGAGAGAGAGAGAGAGAAAGAGAGAGAGAGAGACAACAACATAGAATAAAATATGATAGAATAAATAGAATAGAATTTCTTAATATTTTTTCAAATGTTGCATTTTGGCTTATCAACTGCCAACTTATCTTTCTATGTAATTCCTCTGATGATACGATTTCGATCTTTGAAAATCCTTAGCTTAAGGAAAGAATAATAAACATAATTTTATTACCCATTATACCTTGCTTTGAACAATCGAAGTTGAAATAAATCTGGACATTCGTACATGTTTATCACTCTTTTTTCACACACACACACATATATATATATATATATATATATATATATATATATATATATATATATATATATATATATATAACGTGTCTATATGAGCTGATAATCATATCATATTTTCTTAACTTCAATTGCCGGTCCATGTTTACATCCAATATGAGACCTGGTTTTATTGCGTTTTTTTTTATTATTATAACTTTCAAAATCAATGACAATTGTTGTGCATGCTATTTAACTACACGTGATGCTCTTGTATATACACTCACATAATATTTAATGAATAAAATGTTATTTTCCAAAACAAACAAATATAAGGCACTCTCATTGAATGTATCGCTGGCTGACTATGCTGAGTGCAGATTAAATGGTGTCTCCCCAAATAGTAGCGATGGAGAGGGACATGTAATGCGAAGTCAATTCACGATAGTCCCCGGGGTGATGCGCCATAAACAGACCAACACTGTAGAGAAAGTCATGCTTGACGAAGCCTATCGCCATACTCGTTTTAGCGGCGATCAGTTGGAACACATATATGTTGAGAAGATAGACATATTTTGATGAGTTGCAGTACTGAAGCTGCGGCAGTTTGTTGCTGATTATGTGGCTGATGAGTGCACCATCTGGCCATTTGATATTCCCTTTGTCGAGACAAGCTATTTCGAGAAGCCAGCGATCTATCGGTCTCGTAAGACCATTTCTTTCAGAGCACTGTCCAAAGAATTTTCCGGTGCTCCTTCTACATTAAAGAGTGTGGAGTCTATATATATCGACCGCATGAGCACAATCACACATGTCAGTGCTGCACATTTTTTAACCTATGCGCACCGCGACGGCACATGTGGAAAAATCGTTATCAACTTAGTTCTGCACCGTCGATTATGTCAGTGGTGTTGGTAATGCGTCGCTGTCTGGCAAACTTATAGCCTAAAGTAAAGTCAGACGGTATTGCTCGCAGCATTTCTAAAGAATCCGACTCACGGATTTCATATTTTTCAATCAGGCATAATCTAAACGCCTGAATGAAAAATATGAAATCCTAAATGTTAAAGATCCCCGAAACCTATTAAACTCTAGAAGTGAAATAGCAAACAGCTGTTTACACAGAAATAAATTTACCTTAGGATGATATATAATAAATAAAAATAAATAAATAAATTAATAAAAAATAAATAAATAAATAACAGACTGAACAAGTTAAAATTGAAAACCTAAAATAGAAATACAAGAAACCACGTGTTTAAATAAATTCGCCCACTGTATTGACACAACAAAGGAAACAGGATATAGGAAAATCCATTGTTAACAAAAAATAGGATAGGTATAAGAGCGTCACCAACAAAGCCTTTGTTCGCGGGAAGTCCAACGATTGGCTGAGGGAACAACAAATAATCTGATTGGTTAACAAGCAAGCCATGTATATAAAAACACCTGACAAAAATAACTCCATGCATTTAGTCTGACGATTCCCCCCCCCCGGGGAGTAAACGCGAGAGCCTCTGTGTAGCTTGATTGCCGTATATATTGTCATTGCTTACTACCTAGCTCTACTTACGTATCGAGCACTGTTGAAATAAATACTGAAAACTGACACATAAGAAAATATATCTCCTTATAATATTTTATGAGAATACATAAAGTACTAATATATATATATATATATATATATATATATATATATATATATATATATATATATATATATATATATATATATATATATGTATATATGTACATATATATATATATGTATATATGTACATATATATATTGGAACGGGGGCACATCCTCAAGAAAACTTTTTTATTGTATTATAAAATTTTAAAACAGAAACGTTGTATTAGTTTATATATATTTATTAGATGAATAAAATAAATGTTCATAAATATATGCAAAGGTGTTTCGACTATTGAACAAATTATCGTGTGACTGCTTATCTCATCGGTTCTTTTCTAATCCAATGACAATAAAGTATTGCCATTAACCGCTTAGCATACTATTGGTCAATGTTAAACTATATTTTTTATAATTTCTCGCCTCATGATCATTCCCGTAGACAATTCTATTATTCTCGAGGTTTTTTTAGCTTTGGTATGTTTTGACACAATAATAAAAATCAAAAAGAAAACTGACTTATTAGTGTACAATCTGATTTGGATACGTTCTTGTAAAATGTAAAATTGGATGTATGTTAACTAGAGACGACGATAAAAAAGAGACTCACTCTTTCTCTAAATGTTCCTCATATATTAAGAAATATTTGAGAGCGCGTCAATCAATATACACTAAGACGATGTGCAATACTTAGGAAGCAAGGGATGGGTGACTTGTTTAGTTACTTACAAATTACCCCTTTTTG
>OY744528.1:108808729-108836229 GCA_963556195.1 Sepiola atlantica | reverse complement strand
CAAGAAAAATGGTAATAAGATATCATGAAAGGACATTATAGCTAAAAATAAAGTATAAAAAAGTTGAAAAACCTATTATGTATTATAACGTGCTGGTACCTTCGTGTGTGTTTTTATTATTACTTTGCATGCCCTTTTAAAAGTATTACATAATAAAAAAGTCAAATAATCACTGTTTGAGGTCACTGTTTGGAAACGAATTAACATTAAACATTTAAAAATGAATTGGTTTTAAATTGAATTTGACAACACAAGCCGAAGTATATCGTCGTCGTATACTTTTATCTATTTAATAAATATCACGATGACAATTATGTAAACAGTAGTAACAACACCGTTCGTATCACACGATTACAAATTTACGATGAATGACTGCTTTAAAGGGTTTATACTTTACAGACGCATTATACATCCGTAGAATATGTTTACGGTCTTCCTAGTACATCCATAACGCATCTAATAAATATATATAGAAAAAAAAGAAAGAGTGACACAGTACGTATATGAGGAAGCAACGACGTAGGACAATCGCAGGTGTAACTAAAAAAAGGAGCGCCAAGAAAAGAGAAAAGTAAGAACAAAGAGATGAAGTATTCCAAAAAATAAGAAAAGTAATAAATCAAAACGAAAAGTACAAAAAAAGCAAAACATGTTACATATAGTAGAAAAAAGAGACAGAAGAATAACGATACAAACCTAAATTACACTTTTCCAAGTACATATTGTTTAAGTTAAGAAATAAGAAATACTACAAGACGATATGAAGTATTCTGGTGTATTGGACAAAGATTGGTGCTATTTCGAAGTTTTCTAACTCATATACAAAGTGGCTACAGGTTAAGTGTGCAAGCTTAAAAGTCTTTAAGCAAGCAACATAGAATAAGGTGAGTATATCAGATCTGTTTGATGATTTATATATATATATATATATATATATATATATACTTAAAAAAAACAATTTCCTCACGCTATGAAATGTCAATCAATACATTATAATTAACGGTCTACTGTACGCGAAGGAACTCTTTCATGGAAGAACTGTTTCCAGATTAAGCTGTAATCCAATGATACTCGCCCGATAAAATCTGAGATTGAATCCGTTTAAGATAATATTTAGTTTACTGATTAAATGCAGTGTTGATAATTCTCATTCTTACAGCTTATATAGATGTTAGTTAATTAGCTCTGTGATCTGAAGTTAAAACCGTGCGGTCGGCGATTCACTTGTTTTTAGCCACTAATCAGTCTTTATGAGACGGAACAAGCGTTTGTCTGTGATTATACATATCTAATTATTAAATACAATTATAAGTGTCAGCCCATTTAAAAAAGGTACATTCTGTTTAGGAAATTATAATATGTGTATAGAAATATAACATTCTGAAATTATATATATATATATATATGTATATATATATATATATTTATATATATATATATATATACATATATATATTATAATTCAATTACATTATTTGTTTTAGTTTTCTAAACATTGATTATGTAACGTATTCAAATATAGTTTCACGAGGAAGCAATTACATTAATACTAAGTGAGGAAAGTGTAATTTTATAGTTTATCTTAGAGCATAAATATTTATACAATATAAATATACTCGGACACGTGTGTCATCGAACACGGCTAATAAACGTAGCTATAACTAGCCAAATTTGAATGCCAAACTCCAATGACGAAAGCGCAGCACCCTTTTCAGTTGGAAGCAATATATTGCATATATACGTTGGCATTTATTTATCTACGGTGAAATATGTGTGTTGTGGATTATATATATATATATATATATATATATATATATATATATATATATATATATATATATATACACACGCATACATATATATATATATATATATATATATATATATATGTGTGTGTGTGTGTGTAAAATACAAAAGGAAAGCCAAAAATGATATTACTTATGTATTCATCAACGTATCTTATTATTGTAGACTTCCTCAGAAGAAACGCATAGAGTTATTCATTTTGTAGTTGCCTGCGATTGTCCGTGTTTTGGCATGACTATGGATAAAAAATGCAACAACCGAAAACTGCGATTAGGACTGATCCGTTATCAGCAGCAGGCTGTACATTTCAAGGGGGGGGGAGAGTAAATGGGGTGACAGCTTGGATTTATTAGTTCCCATATCTATCTTTAGCTCAAGGAAAATGTCTGGGTCTAAATATGACAAAACCTAGCTTGCCCGATTGTTGATGTGGTGGTGGTGAACAGAAGTATGAATTCATTTTTATGCTTCGAATAAACAGAAAAAAAGAAAGTAAAAAGAAAAAAAAAATATTTTGTATATGAATGTAAAAGCGTGAGGGTTTGTAACTATTCTGAAACGCTAATTCTGATTAAAAAGAAAACTTGTGTGGTCATACGTATTAGTTTATTTATTACTGTGTGAATGTGTAAATGTGTTAATTTACTTACATATATTTGATTACTTTATTATTGTCGCATTAATAAATCAATAAATGCCTTGCAATATGTGAAAATATGTGTAAAAGTGAGCTTGAAAAAACATACCTATTTTATTTTTTTATGTATGAATGTTTTATTTATATTTATTTTATTACATTATTGGTGTATTATTAATTGACAATAATTATTTAAAATATTGATGATTATATAAGTGTATACATATATATGTGATTATAAGTACAAATACAAAGAAAACATAATAACTAAGTTACTGAATTTATGTGTTAATGTATTTATTTATATTATTTTATTTGATTATTAATGTATTACAAATTAACAAGATACCATTAACTTAATTATGAGCAGGAAAAGTATAAGCATAGGCAGTATGTATATATAAGTGTGAGAATAGATCGAAATAGTGTCTAACTAGTGTATTTGTTTATTGGTGAGTCTATTTATTTATTCCGATTTTTAGTTGTTTGTGTATATTTATTTATAGAAGATATAATAGTTAATGGTAATCTTGGTGCTGATGTAAATGTACGTTCCACAATGGTGAGTTGTTTAATATATATATATATATATATATATATATATATATATATATATATATATATATATATATATATATAGTTGCCTAATTAGCGAAGATGAATTATAGAAACCATTTCGTTGTTTGATAGTGTTGAAGTGTGTGATGAGTGCTGCTTCAAGGTGTCTGCGTCAAGATTTATTTGATATTTATTTAATGATTTTATCTTGTTCAAAATTGAATGAGTGGTCGTTTTGTTCAACGTAGGAGAAAAGCGCGTTAAGGGAGTTGCTATTTTAAATGTATTACTGTGTTCACCGAGATATTTTTTCTATTCCTGTTGAGTTTCACTCATGTATATTTCATGACAATTATTACACGGGGTGGTGTCTATTCCGGCGTATGATGTGGATTTATATATATATATATATATATATATATATATATATATATATATATATATAGTATAATACAAAATGTACGATGTAATAAATAGTTTGCAATCATGATGCAAAATCAACACTGACCATGTACTCTATATAAGTTGCACGTGTTTTATTGCATCATCATACTCACAATTACATCAGAATAAACTTGATTATATTATGATTTTTTCGGCATATAGATTTTATCAATTACAATGGAATTATTTTATGTGGCAATATTCGCAATCAGATCAAAATCAGAATAAAATCCAGATGAATTTGGCATATTACGTTTTCTGGTAGAATCATGGAAGGCAAACGAGTTAAATTAATATTGAGTAAGTAACACATGTCAAGATGATAACTTTTTATAGAGTAACGACTATCTTTAAATGAGTTTTCAATCGATTATTTTAATAGACATTGCTTACTATCCTAAGAAAAACAATAATATAAATGCAAATGTTGTATGTTAAACGATGAAAAATACTGTTTTATAGTTCTGATAATTTATCGATTACTGATGTTTTATAATAAACCATCATTTACATTAACGCCAAACATTGTTAAACACCTTCATTTGGTACTCTATAGTACAGCGCATATAATTGCTTACCTTCATTAGGAACAGTAAAAACAATGAAGATTCTTTGTGCTGCTTTTTCATTTATGTATTTCGGATATTCAAAGAGAGATCCTACTCGTAGTTTAACCTTTTTAAAATGTAACTATATATATAGTGCAACTGCACAAATCTAGTTTATTAATGTGTATTTTATTTACTAAAAGGAACAACAGTACCCACACATTTTCGATAATATATGGCAGTGGGGTAAACATTACTAAATGTGTATTATCAACTCTATTATAATTTGCTGTGCTATGTTGCACCCTGTAGGAATAGTACATCAAAATAGGATTTATTCCTCCCTTGAAACCACCATATATATATATAAATACGCTAAGGTGTACGTACGTGTGTCACGCCACAAAAGAAGTTCAATAAATAAACAAAACATAAATTCGACGGTGAGACTTGGAATCGAAGCCGTAACAGCTAGCTGAAAAGCGGTTACGTTACCACTGAGCTAACAAAATGAAGTTGTTAAATAGATCAAAATAAACTTAATCAAACCATGGACTGACCCCGTCTCGCTACTGTCGAAGGAGCAGGAGACAACGTTTTTGTATTTTTATTCGGTTAGAGAGAGAGAGATAGAGAGAGAGAGAGAAACACACACACACACATACACATACACACACACTTGTTTGAAGTCTATAATGGGATAGAGCGCTCTCGCGCCTCCCTTGATGTAAATAAATGTTATTATTTAAACGGTTTGGAATTTTTCCTGGTAAACCTTTTCAAAAATGTTAACCAGAATGATATATATCTTTTTAAACTCACATTAAGCAATGTTTGTTTTTTTTTTCAGTGAAACACAGAGAGCGCGTACAAATGAAAGAGTGTATGTGTTCGTAAGAGAGTGATAGAGAGAGAGAGAGACTAAACGTAATTGAAACGTGAAAACACAATAAAAACAAATTAATAAATCGCAAAAAGTAAAAAATAAAATGTAACACAAACGAAAGAGACACAAGTGACAAGTACAGTTTCGTTTTCTGTCGGTAAGCCTGCCAGTGTTTAAGGTATATCCACCCTTTTTAGTAGAGTGTCCATCGTACACGCGTTATTTTAATGCAAATTTTTTTTTTAAATTATTTCACTCTTGTTTTTTGTTTATATTCAAAAGAGAGGCGAATTAGACGAGAGTCGCGACCGATGTTGACTGCTGAAGAGACAGATTTTGCCCCGGCAACCGAGTAATATAAATAAATATATATACTTGCATCCCGTCACGCAAAATGTTGGTGAGTAAAATATGTTACAATGTTAATTTTAAAGGTTTTTTTAGACTTTTCTGGAAAACTAAGTTATATGGTAAACTGAAATTAAAATGCCATCAACTACACCCTAGAACCTCTATCTCTGCCAAAAATCAGCTGAATCCATCAAATAGTGTATGCGATACAGTGTTGCACATACGTACGTACGTACGTACGTACACACGGATAACACAAAATAATGCTTTCTGGCTCTCTGGGTTGCCTGGACTAATGATGCTTAAATTCCACACACTTATAGAACCTATCAAAAAAATTTGTGCTAAGTTTTAACTAATTTCGTTTATTGGTTTTTGAGTTATGATTGATCAAAGAAATGAGATTTCTAGCATATGCCGTTTTTGTGGTCTATTGAGGGATAGAGCGCTCTCGCGCCTCCCTTGATTACAGATACTATGTGACATACGCCCACTGCTAGAAATAATAACAACAGCCCAGTTTGTATTTGCAAGGCAAACCTCGACTCAATTGCAACGTTCGGAGTAGCAGTACAATGACTACTTAATAATACAAGACCACATGCCACATATTCACACTTGCAGAAAAGATGATCGTCATCTACTGTAACCGTTCCTTTTTTGTGCAAACTCAAACTCACTAGATTGCCACAGTAGCAGTAGAAGTACAGAGGACTGATTTAATGATTCCAGACAACACACGACATAGCAACACTGCAATAAAAGACCATCACCGTTATCCACTGCCGTAGCCATACCACTAACGATTCACTGAATCTGGAAACATAACAGAATTTGCGCATCTGTCTTCCAAAAATGAAAACACTGTTTTATTATTTTTACACACTGGATTGTTTCCGTTTGTTGTTGTCACGTTCATTACGCTCTTTTGATTTTTTTTATTTGCTATCGGAATTTATAGTAGACTTAACAAGTGGTTCATGCCCATATATATATATATTTGTCTTCTCATGAACACAGATTTAAAAACAAGGTTCGTTTTTAATGTTCGTAAAATACAGCTCTCTATAAAGGGACACTCTACATTAGGATAAAATAGGCAGAACATAGGAAGTGCACTATTATAACAGATACCACACTTTACTTCGCGCCAAAAGGTCAACAAAGACTTAAACTATCTACCCCGTGTCATGAGATAACTCCATCAAGGAAATAACGCGTTCAAATTGTATGATTTATATTAGTTTTCACCTTTGATAGTGTAAACTGATTCAGAACTTTCAAAGCTAACACCTGCTTCAATGAGATGGTTGCATTATGAGTGATTAATTGCGATCTGCCTGGCGCGCGACGAGAGACATTAACTCCTATGCCGGACGCAATTTTAAGATTCAAAATACGCACCCATGATTAATGATGGAATACTTACCAGATTACAGTTACACAAAATGTAGGATATTGGTAAGCACACGAGGTATTGCTAAAAGCAGCGGTAACACTACTTTTGTCGATAAGAAAGGTAAATGTGTCAGATATTGCAATGTGGTATCTTTTCTGGAAATTCCCCTTCTGAATTTTTTTCGTAATATTTAAGCTGGTGAATATGCCCCATTTGGAGGTGTTACATAAGGTGTATAAACGTATCTATAATTTAATTCGCCCTACCCTTTCTTCTTCACTGCACCCTCTCACTCAACAACGTGATGTTGCTAGTCTCAGTCTGTTCTATAAATATGCCACGTGTTATTCAGAACTATGGGATCTATTCCCCACTTCTTTTGTTCCAGCTCGTTTGACGTGTTGGTCTAGTTGTCTACATCAATTCGCTGTTTTGATATTTCATTGTAATACATCCTTCTATTCCAGTGGATTCTTTCAAAGATGTGCAGGCGTATGGAACTCTCTTCCTGCTGACTATTTTTCTTCTACCTATAACCTTGGTATTTTCAAGATAAGGCCAATAGGCATCTCCTATATTTGCGATGATAATATTTGTTTTAGTTGACTTCTTACATAAAGTGGTTTCATGTTTTGCCTAGAGCGATTTCCATTAAAAAGAAGCACACATAGAATAAGGCTATAATTTACTTCATACATTTCTAAATATATGAAGAAATGCATGTGTATTAGTAAGTTAAAATGCTTTGTAATCACTTTCGGTTGTCCAGTTTTACTAGGAAAACGTTGCATTGGATATGATTTTTCTCAATATATAAGATCAGCTGTGATCAGTTGGATCAGTATTTGTTATATATATTATTAAATATATAATTACTGATATGGTACATTAGTTGATAATCATGACTTCACAAGAATACCATATTCATTTTTTTCAAAAATTTAGAAAACAAGGTTGTGTAATGATAAAACTTAACTCTCATCCCTTTCTCTTCTTTCTCTTGTCCTTCGCTTCTCTATCTCTCTTTTCCTCTTTTTCCTCTTTCTATGTTTGATTATTTACATTATTCAATCCCTCTCAGAACTTCTCTAATAATTAACCCATCATTTACCTTATTAGCTACTTGCCCATCATATAACTAATTTATGAACAATTACAAATATCATTCTCAGTATTTTGGTTTTTATGATTTTTATTCGCATCGTTCTTTTAAATAGTAATACTTTAAAATATACATTTCCTACCTCATATTAACACATGACAATAAAGTATTCAATGAAAACAATTGTGATGTTTTTATTACAGACAATGTCTTTGTCAAAATCTAAAATTAAACATAACCTAACAACCTGTTTTCTTTCGTTAATTAATTCAATGCATATTTTCAACTGGACACACATACTAATGCCACAAAATATCGGGCTTTAAATGTATTTGATTTGTTATATACTAGCTTTACACCCAGATCCTTTGTTTGTTTTACTAAATTATTATTTATTTATAGGTATTGAGTAAGTTAAATTAAATTATTAAATTATTGTTTGATTGTTTTGATATCACAAAAACAAATGTGTTGTAAAACGTTCGTGGGTGTATTTAGAGATAATGTTGACTAAACCTCTATTTAAATGTGTATGGCCTACATAGATCAGATGAATGTAAATATGTTAATGCATAAAACTTGCTAAATATGTTAAAACGCAGCATGACATTTTACTTGATAGTTTATAAGCATGAAGATGTGTTACATATTTATTAACCAAAGATTAAAATAACTTATTACTGTAAGGAGAAATGAGAAGGCATAGCGGTGTTATTTTACAAAATACAATTACTCTTAGCTTCGTTTAACTTTCACCTATTAAAATTTCGATATAAATATATCATCGGTTTCTAATATATAACCAATAATAATGTGTAAGTGGCGTAAAGGCAAGAGACACACATACTCGAAAAGTGGTAACTAAACTTGGTTGATATAAATGTCGTGTAATGTGATGAGCAAGTTGCAAACGAGAAAACGCTTATCTATACCCAAAGGCATTTTAAATAAAGTTAATGAGTTTGTCTCAGGTGGATAGTGAGACGAAAACTTGAGGAGTGCAGTCAGTGGTTGGATTATGGCAGCCTTTGATTATTTACGAGGACGGCTCAATAAAAATGATTTATATTTGACTTGAAACCAGCCATGTGGTAGTCAGCTCGGTAGCAGCTCCTTAGTATTGCGCTCCACTATCAGCAGTTCTTGGAACGAGACCCTGCTCGTGGAAGTACCATTTAGCCACAGGTGCACACGACAATAAAAGAACATTGTTTAGAGTAGTTGAGCTAGACGGGATTTTTGTGTATGTTTTACAGGAGGGACCGAAGATTATAGTTCAATCAAACGGATACAATGAAAATAACGAAATAGTGGAAAATAGATTAACACCGAGACAGTGTTAGTCTATTTTCTGTGATAAAGATGCTGGAGCGAAAATTTCGAAGTCGATTTCGTACGCTGTCAGGGTATAGGATAGTGTTCGTCGCATCACCAGCATAGATATGGCAACATTACTCTGTCTAAGAACTGTCTGCCTTTTATAGAGGTAGATGGAGCGATAGAATGATTAAACCGTTATTTTCAGCGACCTAAGCCACATATCTGATGTACACGTGCTGGTCAAAAAAATAGAACATATGTATGAAACTGTTAAAATCATTCCGTTTGAGATAATTTTCGGCTTTTAAATTGTGTAGGCGAAATATTCTATATGTAAATAACAATTACAACTATTGTTAATCATTTGTAATATTTGCATATGTCAGACTTTATTGTCACAGAGTAGTTTATTGTCACATTGGGAAATTCAGCGTTTCAATTTAATAGAACATTATTCGTTGAGTAATCTTAAACTCAAAAACATTATGTGTTTAAAATGATTTTGCAAGTAATTTAATCATACTCTCTCATTATGGGTCGCTCTTTGTTTGAGAAGCAGCAAATGTTCGATTTGCGGGAAGTAAGAAAAAACGCACATAGAAATCGCAACCAAGGTCGGATGTTCAAAATCGGTAGTGACCAAAGTGTTCCAGAAAGATGTTAAGGTTGTTTCCAACAGCAATTGTAAGAAATGCGGACGAAAGAAAAGCACCACTGAAAAACAAGACCGGGCACTGGACAAGGAGCAAAGAAAAGTCGATTCCAGTCAACAAGCCACATTACTAAAAGTTGAAACAGGATTCTGGTGCCGACGTTTCACGAAGCACTACCTACCGAAGGCTCCAGCAACTGGGATACCAAAATCGTATAGCTGCCACCAAACCGCTCCTTAACAAAAATCAGATGTTGAAGAGGCTACGATGGGCAACTGCTCATCAAACCTGGACTACAGACGAATGGCGGCGTGTGATCTTTTCAGATGAGTCTCGATTTTGTATTTCCTTCGGCGACCAAGGACCACGTGTTTGGCGAAGATCCACGGAACGGTATAACCAAGAATGCGTCAAGAAGTCTGTGAAGTTCCTGCAGTCTTGCATGGTTTTGGGCTGTATGAGTGCTAAGGGTGTTGGTAATTTCTGCTTCATCAAAGGAAATGTAAACGCAACAGTGTACCAAGATATCATGGAAGCTAATTTACTGTAAGTGCTGGATAATCAGTTTGACAGTGACGCCACATACATCATTTTTCAACATGACTTGGCACCGACACACTCTGCCAAGTCCACAACTTCCTGGCTCCGAGAACAATCGATCCCTGTTCTTGAATGGCCGGCGAACTCGCCAGATTTTAACGTTATTGAAGCCTTGTGGGATCAGATAAAGAGGAAGCTTCGCAAGGAAAAACCTACTACCTTTGCAGCCATGAAGATTGCAATACAGAACCCATGGGATTCGGTGTCTACACAGTTTTTTAGAAGCTTGTTGATTCCATACCCGGCGAATTGATGCTGTTATCAAGGCAAAAGGTGCTGCTACTAAATATTGATTAATTTTTATCTGTATTTAAGTTAATAATAAAAACTAATTGGTTTTCTTAGCTGTCTTGTTCTATTATTTTGAAACGCGAAATATTGAAAAACTGACATTGCAATTGATATTAAAATAAGTTTCTATCGTAAACAAACCATTTCAGTTAGTTTAGCATTATAGGAATATTTTAGCACCAATTACATCTCACAGATTGCCCTCAATAAGAATGAGAGATTATGATTAAATTACTTGCAAAATCATTTTAAACACATACATTTTTTGAGTTTGAGATTACTCAACGAATAATGTTCTATTAAATTGAAACGTTGAATTTCCTAATGTGACAATACACTACTCTGTGACAATCAAGTCTGATATATGCAAAAATGACAAATAGTTAAAAATTGTTGTAATTGTTATTTACATATAGAATATTTCGCCTACACAATTTAAAAGCCGAAAATTATCTCAAACGGAATGATTTTTACAGTTTTATACATATGTTCTATTTTTTTGACCAGCACGAGTAAGTCATTCATTGTAGGTCTGGAGTAAAAGTCAGTCCTAGAAGCTTATGAAATCAGAGGGGGATCCTCAAGAGAGAGGCATCTATTTCAACAGGGGAAAAGTGAGAATCCTAACGTTTGTGGTAGTAAATAGAGAAGCTTACCTTTAGATGAATTCAAAATAACCAGCGACGTTACCCCATGACAGAACATGCTGTGGGTAAGAAGAGAGACTCAGCATGATCTTAATAATTAAAGCTCTTCGAAGTGCTGCTTTACCGGATTAACTATTATATTCGATAACAGTTAGTAAACAATGATGATGAGTAAGCTGGGCACGACGGTGAGATAGAACTGTGGATTGAACATTTTTCTAGAATACCCTGTTTTGTAAATAAAAATGAATATGGAATCGGTGATTTTCTTAAAACATGTTTGCAATTGACTAGGTGAACTACTTACTAAAACATAGTATCAGAACAATACACCGATATTTATATATATATCCATTTATGAGGCAAAATGTGAGCTGATTCAGCTAGACTCAGAGAACAAACCCGCCGTTTTAAAACTGTGCGTTTAGTGTAGTCGCGCATAAGTAAGCTTAATATTATTCAGATCAATAAAACGTTGCAACTTTTTGAATGGTATTTATTTAAATCGGACGATCACATTATTTTAAATGTTTTAAAACGTAAAACAGTATTACAAACAGGGAATGCCTTAACGTATCATTATATTTATTCGACCTGTTAAACCTAATGTCAATTATGTGCCCGCATGACACGTCGCAATCGCAGAATATTTTTGTAAATTTCACTTCTCGGTAATAATATAGTTTAATTGTCCACTGCTCTATTTACCCCTAAAGGAGAAGATTTTGGATATTTTTAATTATATAATTTTTTGTCTCATTTTGTTATTATATTTTTAGGTGTCGCTCCAGACAAAGCATGAACAGCTTCTTAGTATAGTGTGCTACAACGAACGTAAGAGGACTAATACACGGACATAATATTTCTATTGAGCTTACTCTTAAAGAAAATACCAAGGCTATAAGTAGGAGTTAACGCTATTAAGGTAGGATTTAACAAGCCGGCAGATCTTTGAAATACGCTACTGTAATATGATGTATTATAACGAGACAAATGAACACCAAATTGATGAAGATGCCTAGACAAAACGAAAAACGAATAATATGAATAAATCAGACAATTGCAAAGAACACATACACTAATAGTTCTTTTATAAGAGGTTGTGACTTGAAACATCACATCTTTCAGAGAGAGTGTGCAAAAAAGGAAAAAGGGTGTAACCCAGGGGCAGGCAACCTTTTCAGAGTGAGGGCCAAATGAGACTTTTAGAAGGAGATCGCGGGCCGGAGTTAAAAACGAAATCTCAGAATTACTATATTTTGTTTACATGAATAAATTGTACAAAAAATGCATAAGAAAACTCTACAAATCAATGAGACTGCTGGTGCTGTTTGCCATTAACAAGTATTTCCATGCCTGGCTCGATGGTTGAGGTAGCCAATAGAATAATGTCATTGAGGTGGCGATCCGAGAGTTGGGAACGAAGGTGAGATTTCGTGTACTTCATTTTTAAAATGATATGAGATTTACTGGGAGGTCCGCGGGCCGGATTGCAATAATACAGCATAGCAGGATGGCGGGCCGGACGCTAAGCCTTCGGGGCCATATCCGGCCCGCGGTCCGGAGGTTGCTCACCCTTCGTGTAACCAATCAAATTACAGATACGTTTCTGAATCCTATTAAAACCCCTCAAATATGTCAGAGATTCACCAGCGAAAATATTAAAACAGTACTCCATGGGCGGTTCGATAGTTGAATTGCAGTGATAGCGAATGGTAGCAGGTGTTAGAAAGTGCTTGGAGCGATATAGCCTTACACATACACTCACCTTATTTCGTCGAATAACACTCGTATTTGAATTTCATTTTAAACAAATTACTTTATATATTACATTTCTGTCAAATATAAAATGTCCTCTTTATTAGATGCGCCAAAAAGCATATATGTAATATACAAGAGCGATGATTTATAATGCGAATAGAATAATCCCGCAAGTTACCGGTAAAACGAATGGATCCAATTGAAGTAACATCGTATTTTTGTTATTTATTCTCAATTAGTTTTATGGCAGATAATCTGAAAGATTAATATCCGAAAAAAAGAAGACTCTGCAGAACGTAACCAACTCAACATAATTTATCGCTGATATAACAGATTCCGAAAGTCACGCAATGATGCACAAACACACAAATATAAATAGCGTATCAAAGGGTAATATACTTTATATGTTTTATATTTACGAACAATCGCTCTAGTGTGTTAATTTACGATCGATCTGTCGCACACCGTTAGAGGGCGTTGTGTATACACTTCCTGTACATCTCATAGCTTGTTTGATGAAAACATGTTAATTGATAGTACTTGTACGCTGAATTAATCTTCAGTGGGTTTATGATGCGTTTACTGGCCCGTATAATGTCCGGACTTTTATATTGATGACTAGCATACAACAGGGAAATGCACGACACGCCCCAAGCAAAGCCTTACAGAACATGATCATCTTGCCGCTACAATAGAAACCTTTTTGTCCTATACTTTCTCGTGGGTAAAACACCATCACAATCACGTCCTTGACGCACCAAACAACACAAATAACAAAGAGGTTCGGTATTGGGTAGGGGTATATTTTGTAAAGAACACGGATGCGTGCAATAAAGAAATTCAGTTTTCAGAAAAGGGGCTAGGCGAGGGCAAGCGACGCAGGTCCGAAACAAAACGGAAAACATGGCGTCTGTAATGGTGACTGAATATTAGCGAATATCGTTAACGAATGGGTTGGGTTGTTTTCAGGAATGTGGTATTCTAACATTGTAATCAGTTCCGGCCTAGGGAACAGTGTATAAAATTGCCATTGTGACTATTTAAACAACAAAAGAGAAAGAGAAACACACAATAAAAGGCGCTTAGGTGCCAGTGGCTTTTGTAACGGTCACAGCGGAAGTTGCTCGAACGCGGAAAACCGACACGGAAATTACAAAACCAACGTAAAGATTGCAAAGCGTCAAGTTCAATAGATGATACAAAGTTTGACAGCAATATACATAAATTATGTACATATTTTACTATATACTTTTAGAAACACGCCAAGTAAAACACTTCCTTATGAATGAAGATGCGATTAAAATATTCAACACCATTCTTTTGTTTTTCAAAAGATCTGAAGTCAGTATATTTTGTTTTGCGGAAAGAACGTCAGAACATATATACCTTTGTGTCTTCTAAAAACCTACATTTACATCTAGTAAAGAAGGGGAAAGAGACCCTCTAAAATGTCTAGTAAGCATCCGTGTAACAGATTAAGAGATCATAACATCAAATGTCATTCATCTGTTGTTCTAATACATAAACGAAGAGTACTGTTGTTCACTTGTATGTGTTACGAAAAACCAACCCTTTTAAGGTAATTTACTATACAAATAATTTCTACTATGTAGTATAATACGCTATAGAATTCCATATTCGTACCTAGGCTATGGCCCTCCACCCTTTAAAATATAGGATTGCCCGATCGTCGAAAATGCGAGGCAAAATGTTGTTTTTTTATTCCATCTGATGCTGCTGTTGGGCGGAACCGTAAAATCGAATAAAATATATTTTCTCAGCCTTCTCTTCTATATAATCCACAGCCATGACTGCCAATGCCTGTTGCACAACGGATAAAACTTCCTATTAGAAAATTCAAATATTTCGGATGTGCATGAATTTCTATCTATTGTCATCACGCAGAGATTAAGCAAGTTTTGCTGAATCGCAATTCATTCTCAATATTTCAAACACTTACCCATGAAATGTGATATATTTTCTAGAATCAAAATCGTGTAATGGATTTTTTTCAAAATAGAAATTAAGATTGCTTTGATAACATCATGCCTTAATTTTAATCTCCGTTCTGGGAAGCGATAACATTATTTTAACCGTACTGGGCAAGTAGTCTATTAGTATATATATATATATATATATATATATATATATATATATATATATATATATATATATATATATAGTGAGAGAGAGAGAGAGAGAGAGATGCATATATATATATATATATATATATATATATATAAGATTCTATTTTTGGCATGAAACACATGTATATATGGGTGTATTTAATAATATATATATATATATATATATATATAAATATTATTTTCACAATACACCTATTTTAATATATATATATATATATATATATATATATATATATATATATGTAAATATATATATTATTTTCAAAATACACCCATATAAACATGTGTTACATGTCAAACCGCGGATCGTCAGTAGGTGAGCGCACAATCCCGTCTGGTCAGACGGTTCGAACACTGATACGAAAGTCATGCTTGACTCAGTAGCCGAAACGCGTACTAATGCTCAAACGCGCATTGTCTATGAATGGAAATTAAATTAAAATATAAATAGCAAACACGGCGACTATCCGGCAAGAAGTCGAGAGAGATTTCATTAGGCGTCGCCCATAGTTATGCATCACGTAGAATTAAAATGTGCAGTCAACTGTACTAAAATACTATAGCTTGCGATAGATTGGAATATTTTTTAATCAAAAAATAGTATTTTAAAAATAAATAAATAAATATATATATATATATATATATATATATATATATATATATATATGATATCATGCAGTTATCTGCTGCTTATAGTACGCGGTGGGTCTAGAGAGATAGCTGTTAAAAAGCCACCAGTTTATCGACGCCCGCGTAAACCAGGGGTAGGATCCGAACACCTTTTTGTAGAACTGCTGATTCCGATGGCTATACCTGTATGTTATTATGAATATATAAATAGATTAGGCTCTTATTAACTAGTAATTGATTTTACAGAGAGCATAGGGCACTGTTAAGTAGAAAAAAGGAAATCGAAATAATTGCAGTTAACTTTATATTTATATAAATTGTTGCATGCATGCTCCTTGTAAGTGTTTCCCAAATTTAATTATCTGATGTTCTATTGCATTCAGTAGCATTTATTGTGTAAGTAGATGATTAGGAACGTATTAAGTATGTATGGTAAGAGCAGTTAAACCTTCGTTACCGAAGGAAATTCGCTAACAGTTTCCATGTAGTGTCAAGTAGCATTTGCAGGTAGTTACAACTGACGCTTCCGACTGAGAAAAAATATTTGCACCCGCAAAACGGCAGCATGGAGTCGCGGGAAAAATACAGGCCATAAATAATTTGGTGTGAAATACATAGCGCATGCGTGTTATACAATATTAAAATATTGCTTATAACTGTAATCTGGTTCCTTAAATGGAGTGAATCAAATGTGTTAATGTGTCTTGTATTTTTAGTCTGTGTATTGTGCATGTCATGAGTATATGACCATATTTTTTTAATTTGAAATTATACAATTTGTTACTAAATTTTTGTATTAAAGTTATAACACATGATTATTGGGTAAAGTGTTGATTTTACGTCACACGAACGAAAAGTTGAACAAGTATTTTCGCTCTAAAGAGCGCCGGTAGAAGAAATAGTACAATCAAGTTAATGTTTGTTGAAATCAGATAAACTAAACGATCTGTCCATAAATACCGTTTCCGTTATTTGCCCAAAACAATGGCGACCATCAAATGGCGACCATACGGTAGATAAAGGAATATCTAATTAATTATAGTAATATAATTTTAAATTTAGTGAAAACGTCAAATTGATTTTGTTCTTCCTTAATTCTCATTGAGTATATGACAAACATTTTAAGTCCGATCTTTTAATTCAGAATGTATACGCCCACAAATTATAAGTAGAAAAAACGAGAACAAACAGGAGTGAGATTTTAATTAAAAATACAGTTCAGATAAATTAGTCTACAAAATTTAATAAACTCAAACTGTTATTTTTATTATAGTAAAAATGTTAATTTAATGGTATTTACTGTTCAGAAGTAAACACACGGGAAACATTTCTTACCCAGTATAATATTTGATTGCAACATTCATCTTTGTAAGAATGACACAAATACTGTTCATATGATGCTTTGTTTATAACATTCCTTGTTGACAATACAGAAAAATCTAATAGAAATATATTTAATTAACTAGGTTTTTATATACGTTTGGTGCCAATATTTAATGGAATTTAACCATATATAAGCATGTCCTTGTAAAATTAACGTGAATATTCTGACCGAAATAAAATAGTAAATGAAATGTATTTACTGTGGCATTTAAATTATTCCGATTAAACAATTAATATACAACATTTAATATTCATATTTTGTTTATTTAAGTAACAAATTATATATAAAATACAAATCGAACATAATTCTAATATTTAAATATATATATATATATATATATTATATATATATATATATATGTATACATACATATATATATATATACATATATATATGCATATATATGTATATATATGTACATATACATATATATATATGCATACATATATATATGCATACATATATATATATGCATACATATATATATATATATATATATATATATATATATATATATATATATATATATATATATATATATATATATATATATATATATATATATATATATATGAATGAGTTATTTCCCAGAACAGGAAACGCATTAGTTTCCCGAACTTTTTGCCCAATCTTCATGTCACTATTCTTAGATGAAAAGCGTAACATGATAATAACCCTTATGTATAGGATGTTGGTTTTAATTTAGATCAAAATCCCTTACATCTTTTTGATTCCAGGGAATGGCTCAAATTTATGGATTAAGCTAGTGAGTTAGAGAAAGAAGTAACAGTAAGGCTTTTGTGCTTAATTTGAGGCTCAAATGCTTATTATATATATGTGAATTTTCAAATAGTGCATTGTTAAAATTTTTCACTCAATATATCTGAAACTATCCGGAGAATCTGAAATTTGGGTGTATGTAGTAGTTGGAGTCTAATATATTTCGTCAAAATTTCACAAAAAACGAGTCATCTTTAATTATATGATGGGCCTTTACTCCGAACTTAACGCTACAGAAATTAGCGGACGACTGCCAGATATTTATAAGTGTTCAACAAGATTCGAAGGATATGGAGGAGTCACATATTGCCTTCATTAGAAAGGTACTGTCAAAATGGAAATGTTACTTTCCCTCAAAAACAATTCAAAACGAACAAAAAGGATTCCTACGTCTCTACACAAAAACACAACTAGCCCCATAGAACAAGATAAATTACCGCTAAGCCTCTGTTATCGCTTTAGAAGGCTGCATTGGGTAACATCTTGCCGGTTTTTAACCCGTCTTACTTGTGAAAAAGTTGGACACAA
This sequence comes from Sepiola atlantica, assembly GCA_963556195.1. NCBI lineage: Eukaryota > Metazoa > Mollusca > Cephalopoda > Sepiida > Sepiolidae > Sepiola > Sepiola atlantica. The sequence continues at coordinate 108,817,757 of OY744528.1, read as the reverse complement.
AGTCGCATTGTAGAATTGATAGAGGAAATAAAACGAACCCAAACAACAATGGCAACAGAATTATAAGAAAATATATTAAAGTAACAATCCAAAATGAAAAACGCCAAATTACAATTGGATTCTTGCTAAGACGTGTCGATTATCAATGTGCTTACGCGAGGGAAGTTGGGAGAAAAAACAACGAAATAGTAAGAACAGTGACTGGTTAGAAAATAAATTCCGAGGGTGAAATAATTACCAACATTAATTCAAACAGAACTCTGAAAAAAGTAATAATATTCGTATAAAAACACTAATAATTTGTTTAGCGTAGACCTATTGCAACTATTACATTTCTAAGATTTACCAACAAGGTTTTTAGCCATGAAATGAGAAAATATGTCGATCGAATAAAAAAAACGAAAAAAGGAATTTGTTTCCACCATTAACAATCGTATGAAATGAATGCAAAATAAATTGTCGACAGAAATCAAATCACATAAGGGCACACAATTAACGCTGTAAATAGCTAATCTGATAAATCTGAAAGAAAGTCAAATTCCTTGTATAACTAGTTGATAGTTAGAGAGAATTAACGCATAGTAAACTAGCTTAAATCGCTAAAAGTTCAACGCAAACAGGTTTCAGAAGAGCTTAAGACTATGAAAGAGAACCTGTCTTGTTTGGAAACAGAATGTCGAAGAAAATACGACATTTGTTCTAATTTTAAAGATGTACAAAAAATTCATACGACTAGAATAAAAATACTGGAAGATATACAAATCAACATTTGATTAAAGGCATCCGTTCTGTAATACAAGACACATAAACTAAATCATGGAACGCCTATCGAAATACTCCGACAGCAGGAAGCCGTTCTGGCTACAAGATATTCTACTTTCGACATACAGCCACCTCAAGCAGTCTCAAAATCGCGTAAATCCAAACAGAAAACGAGGTGGTAAAGTTTGGGAGGGATGTAATGTTGTGTTTCCTATAACGTACTTTTGGGCTTTTCAATTCTCAATAAATAATTTAAGCATATTCTTTTCAGTGTTGTCACCCCCAGTCTATACGGGCAGTCAATACTTTCGTACCATCCTTCTTGTTTTTTCTGTTATATTATATTTTCTCCAATATACCTGTTTTACCTAAACCGCAAGGTCATGTTTTCATTCCTGCGCCTTTACAGGACCACAATACTAGTACACGAGCAGAGGATACCCCCTCTCGGTTTGATGGGCCCGTAGACCTTGGCAGGCTATCGATCTAGGACCAGAAAACTTTGATATAAAAACGTTGCTACTGCCATGCCACGTTTAAGTTGCAAAGCGTTGGCGGGGGCAGAGGGCTCATTAGTCCTGATCGATAACTTTCCTAAAGTTTGAGTCTCGAACAAAATAGTCGGATTCCAAACCTAAAATTGCTTTAAGAGTAGATGCGATCTGCTTATCTTTCGGCATTTGCAAGGCACAGAAGTTCTAGCATGGCCATTTCAAAGACACACAGTGATTGGCCTTGTTTCCTTACTTAGACAATGAACGCTGTCTCCCTTACTATCCGTCTGCGAAACTTGGGGAAAGTTTTGTTTTCACTCAATCTCATATGACTAGTATGAGCCGCTGTTGTTATGACAAGTTGATCGTATATGTCAAAAAGCTTGTATGGCTGCTGTTTCCGACTGTTAGTGCAGAATCCATAACTCTTATGAAACACTAAGAACGACTTATCCATCAACAGTTGTATACTATCGTGGGATTTTAATGCACATCACCGTGACTGGCAATGATTCTCCAGCTATACAGACACAGCTGCTTACTTCACTTATAATTTCTGCATAGCGCACCCTCTCCCAATAACTGCCAGTTTCCCGATCCGCTTCCCTGATCGCGTTGAGCAGCCAGCATAACTGCTCAACCTGTTCTTGACCTTATAGCCCAAGGATTGTGTGACGATTGTCCATAGCCTACTCGGGATCGCTGATATCTTTGTTGTAATGATTGATATCACCCTAAAATCTCATCACAAAGCTAGAAGGGCGTTGCTCAAACCAACTAGATACTACAAGCAGGCTGATTTTGATTCCATCAAAGATAACACAAGAGACACCCCACAGAGTGACACATTTTATCTCCCTGCTGATCAGTGCGCAAATTAAGTAACCAACTTGGTCAAAGCAGGCATGGACGAACATGTCTTCATGGAAAAATCATACAGCAAACCCGATCTCCATAATGGTTCACCTCGAAATGTGCAGCTGCTCAGAGGCCACGAGCATTCTGTCAATTCGGTCACCATACGTCAAGTACAAATAGACAGACATTACAAGCGTCAAAATATATCGTTAGACCGTGATAAGTGAAACAACGAGAACGCATACAAAGATGACCAGACACCGCATTCAGTCGCAGAAACTACGTACACGTAATTTCTGAAAAATCTTCGATAATGGTGTGAATAATAGGTACTCAACAATTCCCCCTCTACCCAACCACAATCATGTCGTTTTACGGCAACTGATATGTCTGAACTCCCTTTTTTAACATAGTTCACCCCAAACAAGGCAAGCCGCCACTGTAGATGTAAGGGGCTACTGAAAAGAAAAAAAAACGGAGAAGGTTGGGGGGTTCATCCTAAATTGAGATCTGGCAGCGAGATGTCTGTTTACATTAGTTTTAAATTTTGGAATGTCAGTAGTGTCGGGGAAACAGGGGCAGGGAGGGAGTTCCAGAGGCAAGCTGCACGAGGAAAGAAGCTATTTGAGTAAAAAGCTCTCCGGCATCTGCGGGGGCCTCCACAGTGAATGAATGGGATTTAGTTGATTTAGTTGGTCTAGTTAATTGACGTCGAGGGGGCACCAGAGTAGCCAATTCATCGGAGTATAATCCATTCAAGTATTTGTGTAACAAGCATAAGGATGCTACATTGCGGCGATGAGACAAGGACTGAAGCTTGGTTGACACTAAAGGACCTATTAGGTTGGCGACTCTTTTTTGAGCCTTGTCAAAATGGGAGAGACTATTAGATGATGCACCAGCCTAGATGTGGCAACAATACTCCATGCATGGGCGGATGGTGGTTTTGTAGAGATACAGAATAATGTCAGGTGTGAGGAGTTTACTAGCACGGAAGAGGGAGCCAACCTTCTTTGCGGCAGCCTTGGCAATGTCTTCAATGTATTTGTTCCGATTCATGTTACCTGGCAATGAGTTTGAATGAGAAACTCTCAGCTAGGGTGTTATTTGCCATAACAATCGGTAGTTGGAGAGGTTTCTTGTAGTTATTGAAGAAAATCAGCTTTGTCTTTGCGACATTACAATTTACCAACCATTTATAACCCCAATCCATTACAGCCTGGAGGTCATTTTGTAAGGATTCAGCCATTGCCTCGCGTATGATCGCGTCTGTTTTGCCAACATGGCGAGAGTAAAGCGTGGTGTTGTCAGCAAATAAACCAATCTCAGACTATATGTCATCAGGGAGATCGTGTACATAGATCAGGAACAATAAAGGCCCAAGGATAGATCCCTCGGGTACACCATCATTTGCTTAGATGAATAGCCATTGGGGACAAACTTGATTTTTCTTTTGGTTAGGAATAATCTAATTATATTAAGTAATTGCTCAGTAATACTGTATGATCGTATTTTCAGGCGAACCCCTTTATGTCATACCTTTTCAAAGGCCTTGGATATATCAAGCGCTACTGCCTTAGCTTATCCTGCCTTGTCGAGTGTAAGATACATGTGTTCAAATATGACCTTTAGGATGTCTGCAATAGATCGTGCTTGTCTTAATCCATATTGGCAGCCAGAAAAAAGTTTAGCATTAACTAAGTGCCGTACTGTCGCTAGAGTGATTAATGATTCAAGTAACACGTAAATAATATTGACCAATTGTTAAAGAAACAAATAAAGCTTCGGTGTGATGTGTTTTGTTAACGACCCGACCCTCGCAAGTGTAAATAGTTGCATATTCTAAAATAAATATAAAAGGAAATATATTTTAAACAACTTGAAAGTATAAGAATAGTTCAGACTTGTAGACGGTGGTCCGTATTATTCAAATAATATCATTTCATATGACACAATGGTTGTTTTTTGGGAGACTAATACTTGTTTCGATCTTTGAACCCATTTTGAACAGAAGAATGTTGGAATTCACTTGGTGTCCAGCTATCAACAACACATCACTGCTGTTAGGTAATTAACATTTTTATGTAAATAAAAGTAAATATCACTAATATAGCGCTCTATTTATTATTCAGCAGGTGCATATCAACATAATGGTTAACCTGTTAAACATTTAAGTCATAAACGTAAGTGAATTAGGTTTCTCTTTCTTTATCTTTCATATATATATATATAAATATATATATATATATATATATAAATATATATATATATATATTTATATATATATATATGTATATATATATATATATATATATATATATATGTATATATATGTATATATATATGTATATATATATATATATATATATGTATATATATATATATATACATTATTATTTGTAGTATCACCATTATTTGATTATGTAGTCGAATTTTATTCAAGATACACTTTTATACAATAAGCTCAACATAATTTCCAAAGTTCCACGAATCTGTGTTACGCATTGTTAACTATATAATATTTTGAGCCGATATAGATTAATTACGATTCGTACAATTCCTACACGATGCGCAAATAACCGTTTTCACATAGTTTAAATTAACGGCATAAAATATTAAATAAAACAATTACTAAGTACTGATTAGTGTATGTCGGAATCGAATGCATACTTACGATAACACACAATAGTTTACTTTAAATACATTAGCATTTCGTAGTTATGGTGTATTCGCGAAATATTCATTCGTTCACGAGAGACAAACATCGAGAAAAATATATCATTATATAGGACTGGGTCAGAATGAATCACACACTGAAGCACTGAGAAGTAACATTAGAATGGTGTCGAGTGAAAAATATATCAATGGATGGACGCTCTGATGGTGTGTTTTAATTTCTTATTTTCTGATAGCAACAAGAATTTGTTAAATGATTGAAGATCTGAAATCTTTTTAAACATTTTAATATTTATTTTATATGTTTCGCTTTATATTCCAAATGATTGTTCTAGGTTCAATTTTCTTTTATTAGTTTCTTGCTTTGGTATTTGTAATGTCTTATTTCGTCGTGCGATATATTCAGCAGAGAATTGCTAATCCAGACCGTCTCGGCTTTGTAAGTATGCGGCATAAAAATAGACTCAACTCAAGCATTCATCTTTCAACATGGAGTTTCCAATTGTCTTTTGGAAAATAAATTTAAATTATGGTTTCTTCTTCGATTGAGTTTTATTTTTTTCATTTTAAACAGATTGCGTTTTCGTCTGAGATTCAATTCTGGCACTATGCAGCGTAATTTTTAATTTGAAAACATTCTTTGATCTATTTTTATTTTCTTTCTATTTCGTGCATTGTCATTTCAAATGAAAATTGAAACTCACTTCTTCTCCATGTTAACATTTTTAGCCATATATTTGTATCTATATATTTTCTATACCTGTTTATTCGAAATGAATACCACTCTAAGACCGAGCGCACACCGTCGCATATAATAGGCTCGGTTATGTTGATTTTAAGTCAAACTTGAAAAGAGATGAACACACAACTTGCCTGACATGGCTTTATTGTGGCATTTGTTTGCCTGCTATTTTTTTATTTTATTAGTTATATTCGTATTCAGCGTCTAAACATATATATATATATATATATATATATATATATATATATATATATATATATATATATATATATATTTATTTATATATACATATATATACATATATACATATATATATACACATATATATATATATATATGTATGTATGTATGTAAATATATATATATTGCAATGGTCCAGTTAAGGGTCCGGAATACAAACACGGCCACGGAGTTAGGTATTACAAATACATTAGAGATAAGTATATACAAAAAAAGCAACATGAGAAGTAGGGATGTTAGTCCTGATTGCCAGTGTAGACTGGGGTTGAGCGAAGGTATTTAATTCCCTCCCACCGAAGGAATATGTGACACAAGGTCGCAGAGGTGGGGGAGATCAAGCCAGCGCCCCTAAAAAAGAAGAACTCTGGCCTATACAAAATTGCCTGGACAACCCCTTCGGCATTCCACAATCAGGGCGCCTAAGGCAGCAAGCAATAAATTTACTTCTAAAAGAGGAAACGCAAGGCCTGTAAGGGTGCACCTCATAGGAAAACCAAGGGTATTACACCTCAGCCCGGCAGATAAAAGACCACCGAAATGACCCAGTTTCTGCCGGATTGATTGTCGAGAACGGACCCTCGACTGGTATAACCCCATCCTGACGTCCTCAATCAACCGAAGTTAATGAGAGACTGATCAGGCTGGGTTTGTGCGACGGTATTTAATTCCCTCCCACTGCAAGAATATGTGACACAAGTTCGGGAAGGTGGGGATGAGTAAAGCCAGCGCCCCTAAAGAAGGAGCAATATGGCCTAGTAAAAATAGCCTGGGAAAACCCTTCGGCATTCCCCAAACAGAGCGCCTCAGGAAGCAAGCAATAAACGTACTCCTCCTTAAAGAGGGAAAGCAACGCCTGGTAGAGTGCACCTCCTAGGAAAACTCAAGGCATTATACCTCAGCCCGGCAGATAAAAGGCCACCGAAATGGCCCAGTTCCTGAGGGACTGATTGTCGAGGACAGATCCTCGACTGGTAATACCTTACCCTATTCTGACGTCCTCAATCAACCGAAGTAAATGAAAGACTGATCAGGCTGGGGTTGTGCGACGGTATTTAATTCCCTCCCACCGCAGGAATATGTGACACAAGGTCGGGAAAGTGCCAACGCCCCTAAAGAAGGAGCATTCTGCCCTATCAAAAATAGCCTGGGCAACGTCGTCAGCATTCCCCGGTCAGTCCGCCTCTGGCAGCAAGCAATAAACATACTCCTCTTTAAAGAGGGAAGGCAAGGCCTGGTAGGGTGCACCTCATAGGAAAGCCCAGGGCAGTATACCTCAGTCCGGCAAGTAAAAGGACACCGGATGGCCTAGTTCATGCCGGACTGATTGTCGAGAACGGATCCTCGACTGGTATAACCCCATCCCGACATCTTCAATAAACCGAAGTTTATTAGAGACTGATCAGGCCGGGGTTGTGCGACAAGTGAGAAGCGTAATGCTTCCAGTATTTATTGAGAATGGACGAGTTCGAATGTTCGTCAGAGGTACGGCACCATAACACACACACACATCCCCCCCACACACACATATATATATATATATATATATATATATATATATATATATATATATATATATATATATACAAAATAAAAGAAGAAATGCGTCATAACATGAATACCAGCAGCAGTCAGCAACCACTATAAAAGGAGTCAGAGTGTATTCCGTTTCATTCAGGGCCTTTTGACTTGCCTCGGGGCCTGACGCTGTTTTTTTCCGTTGATTGTCAACCGCACACAACCCCACATACAATTTGTCAGACATCACGACAAACCTTGTTAACTATGTCTACAATAATCCAGCAGTAGCAATCAAACTGTCCTTCTTAGAGCGAGCAAGCTTTCGCCCACATTTGATGCAATTTTATTGCCTGCTCTATCCACCTGACTCCAGCCTGACTCAAGTGTTCTGCAACTGTTCTGACCCACGCAGCTCCTCCTGCTCTAGCTGACTTATGCACTAAACTCTTTCCAGCAGAGCCTGCTACAGCTCTCTCCAGCAAGACCAGCTACAGCTTTCTCAAGAGGTTCCGGTTACAGCTCTTTCCAGCATAGACTGTTCCAGCTTTCTGCAGCGGCTCATTTTCCAGCTCTGTCCAGCAACACATGCTACAGCTTTCTCAAATTGTCCCTGTAACAGCTGTCCCCAGCTACGCCGGCTCTAGCTCTTTCCTGCTACAGCTACAGCTTTCTCCAGTAGATGTCGCCCAGTTCAAACAACATCTTGCTCCAGCTTCCTACTGCGACTACTCCAGCTCCTCCCAGCGGGTCTGGCTTTCTTCTTGCAGCCACTGCTCCAGCTCCTATCCCTTGTTCCAGTTTCCCCGTTTCTTGTCGACCCAGCCTTTTCTGCTGTCCAGGTTCCAGAAGCATTGTTCATGGTTTCCATGTTCCAGCTTCCTAAGTCAAGCTTTCCTGCTCCCTCTGACGTCATGCCTGGCATCCAGCCTTTCCCATGACGTCACATACGCTTTCCTTCACATGTTATTACCTTTATGATACATACATTTCCATATGTTAAATGTTCATCTGCGTAGGTACTCTCTTCTTTGCCATTGTCTTGACTGACGCTACCCAAGCGTAGGGACAAATAACTCGCCAGTTGACCGACCTCTGCTACAGATCATATGATATCCGGATGTTACATAAATCAACATTACATTTTGCAATTAAACTATGAGATGAAAAAACATCAACCTTATAAATTAAAACAGTAAAAAACAAAACAAATAAAAATAGAAAAAAACAACAAGACATGAGCCTTATGTACTAACACTCCACCACCATTGCCGACCCAAATTGAAACCAGGCCGGAGCACGTGTCTTGCTACACATCAACACATCAAACTGATATTGACGCGTCTTCGCCTGCCGTTAAACAGTCAGATATTAGATGTGTGTTCTTACTTCCTTTTCTTTCCCACTTTTTTATTTACTCACCCCTATTTCCCACTAACTCCCCTCTCTCCTTTATTTTCTCAATCCTCAATCAATAAATATCTAATTTTATTTATTTTATTTTATTTCATTTGATATTTGATTCTCAACGGTTTCAAATCTTACATCGTGCCTTTCTAAATTTTTAATTTCTTTTTCTTTTTCCCCAAATATGATGTGAAATAAGGATTAGAGTTTCACTCTGCCTGATGAGATTTCAGTTTCTAACAGCTGTTGTTCGATGATATCGACATGCCAGTGTCGCAGATTTTGTCCATGTATGCATAAAAAAATAATCATACATATATGAACAGTTTTTATC
>OY744528.1:108796229-108803729 GCA_963556195.1 Sepiola atlantica | reverse complement strand
TTTAACTTATATAAAATGGTTATTAGATTAAATAAAGTATGAAAAAGAGGTTTTGTAATATATATAAAAAAATGTGTGTAATAAATTCTGTAGGACAGCGGTCGGGATTGTGGGCCAGGAAGTATAGGACAAAGACAAAAGAGAGAGTATGAATGCAGGTGTCGGGTAAGACGCAGGAAAGAGGGGGAAGAAGGAAGGATCTACGGCGTTGTGAACATTGATAGACGTTAACAGTAAAACTCGGTACGGGCAGTCAAACTTTTACACCCCATATCGTAATATAAAGTGTCAGATTGGCAAAATGGCAAATAAGAGAATAAAACTAATAATAATAATAATAATAATAATAATAATAATAATAATGATGATGATGATGATGATGATGATGATGATGATGATGATGATGATGATGATGATGATGATGATGGTGGTGGTGGTGGTGGTGGTTGTGGTGGTGATGATGGTGGTCGTGATGGTGATGGTGATGGTGACAACGACGACGGCGGCAGCGGCGGCGGCAGCGGCGGCGGTGGCGGGTGCGGCGGCGGCGGCGGCGGCGGCGGCGGCGGCGGCGGTGGCGGCGGTGGCGGCGAATTTTAAAAGAAAAAAAAATAGGAGATAAAATGATATAAGCCGGCGTGGCTGGGAAAAATATTGTAGACATAAGTGTGATATTAAAATGGCATGTGCTATGTAGTGCTACGATTCCCGGGCGAGAGCAGGTCCTAAAATGATATTCTGAGTGGACTGTAGAGAGATATAAGGGAAGGAATTACAGGGGATTGAACATTTTTAAGGTTTGAGGACTTAAAATTGAGCTTTTCGAATATAGAAGATATGAAAAGATTATAGAATAATATAGAACAATAAATACGCCTTGGATTTACCTGGCAGGGGGCCATTGGCAGTCCGAGAGGGTACTGATGTTATATTGAATTACTGTATTTTATGAATAAATATTTACGCTCTTAATCCTTCGGAATCTCGGATTTCTTAATTAATCGAGCACTCTGCTGGGGTTTTCCTGCCCTACCACACAGTACGTATCTATCTATCTATCTATCTATCTATCTATCTATCTATCTATCTATCTATCTATCTATCTCTCTCTCTCTCTCTCTCTCTCTCTCTCTCTCTCTCTCTCTATATATATATATATATATATATATATATATATATATATATATATATATATATATATACATATATATATATATACATATATGTATATATATATATATATATGTATATATATATATACACACACACATATATATATATATATATATATACACACACACATATATATATATATATATATATATATATATGTGTGTGTGTGTGTGTGTGTGTGATGTGGGTGTGCGCACATACACTCATAGTAATGCGCACATATACACACGTAACCCACACACCCACATATATATATATATATATATATATATATATATATATATATATATATATATATATATAGTAAGCAATGAAAATATATATGGCAATCAAGATTGATTGCCATATATATTTTCATTGCTTACTACCTAGCTCTACTTACGTATCGAGAACTGTTGAAGTAAATACTGAAAACTGACACATAAAAAAGTATATCTCCTTATAATATGTTATGAAGTACTAATACATATATATATATATATATATATATATATATATATATATATATATATATACAGACTATGCATACAAAACCAAACAGATACGTGAAACAACAGAACAATATCGAACACACACAGACACTCACACATATAATAAACATACGTCTACACCACACTTATAAGTACATGCACACATACGCTTGATAACAGAAATAAACAACAGACCCAACGTATACCCACCTTGCACACAAAAGACGTACACGATACAGGTTTACATTTAAATACATATTATGACACATGTATGTTTTACATATTCATAATAAATATAAAAACGCAATATACATGTGTACACTACGAAACGCACATGAATTACACACCAAAAAACACACACCCCTCACAAACAATATACACATACAAAAGCAGACAGCATAGTAATTCAAAATATACATGCACATAATTATAGGTACACCATCACCATGAACACAACACGGAGATATTCGCATACAGTAATACACAGACAACGCATAGACATATACCTGCACGCGTATATACAGGCACACATTTTCTCGTTTCTGTCGCCCGAATAGACAGACTTAATTAAGCGAATCTTTAATAATTCCAAATCAATCGAACAAATATTTAATCAATACCTGATCAATACATATCGATTGGTCATCGCTTTTTTTGGCATTCTATTGATCTTATTGGCTTAACGAACGAACGCAATATTAACGAATACTTTTGCAAATCATCAAACTTATTGGACCTGTTTTATATAAAAACTATATTCTATTTTTTTAATATTTCTAAAAAGATATCGAAACAATGTTTATCGAAATTATTGTTTTTTGATAAACTCTTTGTTTTATTAAAAAATATAAATCCGATAAATATATTTTATTTGCATAAACATTAGTTTAAGGTAATTAATTATAAAAAAAAGTGTGTATGCATATCACATATCGCTACAAGAATATGTCTGCACAAATTAGACGTGACAATAACGATTGAGTGTATACCCCATATGCTCTTCTTATATGTCCTCCATATATTTTTTTATTTAACTGTAGTCGATTATAATAAAACTAAAACATCAGTGACAGACTGAGTATAGGAAATTATTCTGTATATGATTAGAGTGCGAAGTTCCCTGTACAGTAAACCGGTATAACTTTCTAGGACAATGCCATCATTTCTCTTAGGAGTAAACAAGAACGAAAGATGGTTATCGCAAACACACGAGATGCTTATTGGCTTTATTCCTAGGAGGAAAGCAATCAGCAAAGAGAGAGTTCAACAAGCCTTCAGTTATTGGAAATAATCTACTAGAATAGAAAGCTGTATTACTATGATGTTGTACAAAAGCAGGTAATTGATGGAGACAACTAGACCAACGAGTCAAACGTACTGAGAATGTAGAAACAGGGAATAGATGCAACAATTCTGACAGAACCCATTCCATAACAGTATTTATAGTAAAGACTGCGACTAGCAACACCACTTGTGAGAGACAGAGGGTACAGAGCAGAGGAAATAACAGGGCATACTAAATTTAAGATGCGTTTCTGCACTGTATCAAGAATCATCAAATGGATCAGAGATTCTACCAGCCCACATATGATAACATTACTTTATTCATAGTTTGAAAGTAGATTTGGTAAAGATAAGAAATAGCCTCAATTCTGAGAAAGTGTTTAGAGCGATAGAGAGAACTGAGTTTACGAGAAGCAGAAAAGAGCAATTGATCTAATGTATAAACTCTAAGAAAGGTTTGATGATAATGAAATACTAAGAAGTTTCAGTGTCGACTTCTGCTCAAGAGCAGAGTCGTCCATGATAATATCAGGAATAAAAGAGGCAGGTATACAAGCGGAGTTTAAACAGAAATAAACGAAACAAACCATTTCGTTTCCTAATACAGAACTCACCACAGATCAGCAGCATATTTCAACTGATGCCAGGGAGATAGGCGAGAAGCTACACCAGAATAGAGAGTGGTATCATAAGCGTAGATATTGATGTAATTCATCAGTGATTGACGACACTTATTTTTATTTCCCAAAACCAAAATTTTAATTTATCTCAAATAAATGTATCTTTTAATGTACTAATTTGTATTTGATAAATTATTTAATATCATGAGTAAGGACAACTAACTGTCACACTATTAAATCATAATCATACACTCATCATTCCGTAAAGAAATAGGAAATGCATCTCATTAGAGTAAGTTTTCGTATTATATCATGCGTTCGGAGTTACCATACATGTAGATTCAAATAGAAGGATCGTACTTTTGGCAGTGCCGTGAACGCCTCCTTACTAATATTACAGTAGTAGATGTGTTAAGTGAGGTGAAGACAGACACTTTTATTCTACTCGGTGTTGTCAGAGATCAATGCAATTGTAATTGTCAACATCATTTCTCTTAATACTTTGATTTATATCATAATTTTAGCAGTCCTGTGTAGGGCTTCTTATTAACATTACAGTAGTATGTTTATTAAGTCAGGGGATGCGAGTGGGCAGGATTGATTTTTTCTACTCAGTGTTGTCTGAAAGCAATAACCTTGTAATTATCAACATATTTCTCTTAATATTTTGAGTTTACCGGAATATTCGGCGTGGTGTGAGGAGGGGGGGGCATCACCTTATGTTCTTCTCGGCGTTGTCCGGAAAAAAACTAAAATGGTAATTATGAACATTGCTACTTTTTATTCAGTGATTTGTATCATACGTTTTGTACTGTCGTGAAGGCTTCCTTACTAACATTACATTGTATCTATAGGTGAGGGGAAAAGAGCATCATGTCGTTCTACTTGGCGTTGTCCGGGAGCAATACAATTTTGATTATCAACATTATTTAGCTTCAGATGCAGTGGTCTCCTTACTAACATACAGTATTACATTTATTTAGAGAGAGAATAACAGACCCTTTATTCAAATTGGCATTGTCTGGGAGCAATGTAATTGTCATTATCAACATCATTTGTATTAACCCTTTGATAATAACTATACATTTGGCAGTGCTGCGAAGGTGTCCTGACTAACATTACAGTAGTATACTAGGGGTGTAAAGGGAGAATGTAGTTTCAGAAACGTTTGTTCTACTCGGAATCGTTTGAGCGTAATAAAACTGTCATTACTAACTTGATTTATCTGTATACTTTGAGTTTAACAGTAATGTTGTCATTAATGTAGATGCATTTAGTACGTAAGGGGGAGTAAACGTACCTTTTGCTCTACTCAGCGTTGTCTGGGAGCAATATTATTGTCATTATGAACGTTATTTTTCTTTATACTTTTATTTTAACCCTAGTTACGGAAGTACTGTGAAGGCTTCCTTAATAACATCGCAGTATTCAATTTTGCAAATAAGGCGTCGAACAAAAAAACATTTTTCAAGTCGGCGTTGTCCGAAAGCAAAAGAATGGTATTATCAACAACATTTCTCTTCATACGTTGAGTTACATATTAATTTGGCAGTGCTATTAAGGCGTCTTTACAAACATTACATCATTATATATAAGAGGTGTTCTACACGGCATTATCCGGGACCAATAGAATTGCCATTATGAACATTGCTACATTTAATTCACTGAGTCTAGCCGTATATTTGACGGTACTGTGAACCCTTCTTAATAACATTACTGTAGTCTATATGTAAGTGAGGGGAAGAGGAAACAAGAACATTTATTCTGCTCAGCGTTGTCTGGAAGCAATAAAAATATCATTATCAAAAGCATTCATCTTTACTTGATTTTAACCTTATTTTGGAAGTACTGTGAAAGGACCCATAATTAACATTAAAGTGGTATATTTTGTAAGTTAAAGATAGGGTGTTAACAAAACACGTTGTTCAAGTCGGCGTCGTCCAGGAGCATTGCTTGTTTCATCATCAACATCATGTCCTTTCATACATTGAATTAAACTGTACTTTCGGTAGTACTGATGAGGCCTGCTGACTTACATTACGGTATAATGTTTGTAAATTAAAAAGGCGAGTAACATACACCTTGTTATACGCGACGTTGTCCTGGGGCAATACCATTGTCATTATCAACATCATTTTTTATACTTTGATTTTAACGGTACATGTGACAGGGCCCTGAAGGGCGCGTTGCTAAAATTATAGTTTTGTATTTTATAATAGAAGGGGGTAACAGCAACATTTGTTTAACTGTGCGTTGTCGAAAATCAATACTATTGTCATTAACAGCATCGTACTTTGGGCGTACGACGAAGGCCTCTTTTCTAACATTACAATATTATAGTTGACAAGTAAAGCGGGGGTGGGATGCATACACCTTTTGTTTCTACCCCGCGTTGTCCGAACGTAATACATGTAAATTACAGTATGTCATTTGGACTATTATCTTTATTACCGTAATTTATCACCATATTATTTTCAAGGTGAGAGCGAATACTGGAATAACCAGCGATCAACATTTTTATTGCGTTTCGTTCTAATCGGTGTTGCCCAGGAACAATAAATACAAGATTAAACTATATCATGCAAAACAGATAGCTCTTGTAAATAAATACACTTATTATTTTGTCAAGATTGAATGTTTATTGTCATTGGGTATCAAAAGACGACATAAAAAAACAATACCTTTCAAGCAGAAAGAAAAGTAATGTAAAACACAAGAATCTGATTAGAAACGGGCAACCCTTATTAGGGTATTCGTATATACTATTAGCACTGCAAGATACTTTTAATTTTGCGTAGCTTTACCAAATAATAAGCAATGCAAATGGACAACATTTTGAAATAAAACTGAAATGTCATAATCAGCAAGGGCGATAACTAATATTTCAGATTCAAGAATGTAAATCGGTGTTGTTTATCCTATGTGCAAATAAATAAAAAATAAAAACACAAATGATTCCAGTGCATCCTGACCAACATTAAAGATAAACTGGTGGTATATATATATATATATATATATATATATATATATATATATATATATATATATATATATATAAATAATGTTAAACTACATTCTAGCATTTCGCTTTCATCAGTGTAGGAAGTCACTATTTCAAAAGGTCACAGGGCGCGAACCAGGTTTTTAGAGTCAACCAAGACTCCACCCGCTTTCGCTCTATCACAAATGCTATCAGGAAGCATCAGACGAAACAAGTTCGATTCGTGCCTTAATGCAGATGACAGTAAACATCATGCACTGTAGAGGGCTCGACAAACGTTGTCGGAAATTTGTATATAGCTGAGTGGCCGTCAGTTTTTAAGGTGTAATGTTTAATGACACTGACTGGATTTAAGTGATATCTCAATGTCTTTATTTTTTGAAATGGGGTTTATAATAATAATAATAATAATAATAATAATAATAATAATAATAATAATAACATATATATATATATATAGTACTCCACATACAGAGGGTTTCGCTGTATAACAGCTCTTCTGTGTAGCTAGACCAGCTAGTGCTTCAAGCCGAGATTGAAACTCAAACGTCGGGTTTCCCACCGGTGCCTCTGTCGCTGCGCGATCATACACCACCGACTGAATGTAAGTGATATCTCAATGTCATTATTTTCTTAAATAAGGTTTATAATAATATCTATAAATAAATATTAAATTATGAAACCTACATACGCCGCTATTCCAAGCATTTTGGAGGTGGCAATTTAATACCGTCCCAGAATATATACATAAACACACACTAATATAAATATATATATATATATATATATATATATATATATATATATATATATATATATATATATATATATATATATATACATGAGTATATATATATATATATACATGTGTATAACTATATATATACACCTCCATATATATATATATATATATATATATATATATATATATATATATAATAAAGTGGTGAAC
>OY744528.1:108786229-108788729 GCA_963556195.1 Sepiola atlantica | reverse complement strand
TATATATATATATATATATATGTGGGTGGGTGTGTGTGTGTGTGTTTGATTAACACACGGAGACAATTCTTGTTTGTTCCTTGTTTGATCCATATTTTAATGTTGACGGCCTAATAATCTAATGTTCTATTCTAGTGTTAACAATAACTCGGCAAAACTGCTAACGTTTTCAACTCCCATGAGTTTTATCAGGCACGTCAAGAGTTATGCAAACTAGAACTGGTGAATTTATTGTGAAACTCGATTAAAACTTTTTTTTATATATTAAAGGCATTTCAGTATATCTTCTCCGCCCCTCATATCGATCTTGATTGATGGTGGGTTTCTTTGCTCGAATGAGTAAGGCTTCAATTATTGTGGAGGCGCAGGTCACGTGCCTGAAAAAGACTCGTGGGAGTCGAAAACGTTAGCAGTTTTTACGTGTTCCTGTTCACACTCGAACAGCACATTAGATCATTAGTCCGTCGACATGAAAAGATGGAATAAAGAAACAAGGAGGAATTGCCCCTTTTGTTTAACCAGACATGCATCAATGAAGCAATGCTACCTAATTATACGAATATGTATATATATATATATATATATATATATATATATATATATATATATATATATATATATATATACACCGTCGTCGGTAGGTATAACACAGTTTAATATTTAAAAAATATGTATAGTTAGAAAGGCCCTCTAAGATTTAATAGTCTGTATAGTAGAGCTTTTTTTGGAGTTAAATGCTCAGTGTTATCTCTGCGTGTAACACTATCGAACACAAAACGCTTACCACCGCCTCCGAACCTAGGGTACAGTAACGTAAATGACTGTATTTGGTGATTTCTAACGCCTGTGTGGTCCTGAGCGTTAAATTCGTGATTCTAGGCAGAATTTATGAACTGTGTTCAAGGCCTGGCGATAACCTGCAACCGCCACGTTTGCACTCATAAGAATAGAACACCCGAGACGACGCCGTATGTAGGTATAAACCACTTTAATATTAAACATATTTATAGTTAAAAAGCAACTGTAAAATTTAAACTTTTTGGAGTTAAAATAATTTGTTCATCTCCGCGATAAAATGGTTCCGCTCGAGCGTTAAACACTATCGACGACAAGACGCTTGCCCCCGCCTCCCGGGTAAGTGTACATTAGTTTTAATTACTGTATGTGATGGTTTCTCGTGGCCATGTTGTCCTGAGCGTTAGCCTCGTTATTCTAGGCGAAATCTAGGAACTGCGTTCAAGCCCATGTGACCGCCTACAAACACAACTCCGCACTGATGATGAAGAAAACCAGAAACGAAGTCGTCTGTAGGTATTCAACACTTTAATATCGAAAAATATTTATAGTATATATATATATAAGAAATGTTATACTTAGAAGGCAATACAATGCAGAGGTGTAACGGATAGACACAAGTTGGAGCAAATAAGACATATAATGGTGGACCAAATTAAATAGTTTCACCCTTAAACAATGTACACACACACACACACATATATATATATATATTTATTTTGTCCACAAACCCACTCATATCTGTTTATCTACACAATGTTACAATGTTATGTAATACCTGCATCAAGATGGTCTGGTGGAAACCCCGTATGATATAATATTTCGAGAACTCAACTCAAGTTCAAGCGTGCATAGGTAGATGTTGTGGGATGCAGTCCCGCAGAAAATACCGGTTAAATTTGAATTCTAACTATATTTCAAAAACAAAATAAAAAACTTTTTTTTTTTAATATTTTATTTTTCTATTTTTATTTAATGTATTTATAAATCCATTTACCGTTATAACTTTATTTTTTTAATCATTGTTTTTAGTTTTTTAGAATCTTTTCTTTTTTTCCATTAAATTTTAAATCTAATCTAAATTGAAATCAAGTCTATTCGTTCAAATTAATGTGTCGGTAAATACTGCCATTAAACATTGCATTATCTGTTCGTTTCAAATTATTGTGTATAATATTTATTTTATTTATTTATTTTATTTTATTTTTAATATGTATATTTGACTAATCAATTCAATTCAAGCCAGTATTATCTGCTCACCCATCGCTCGTATCTGTCCAATACTAATTATAACAATGGAAGGAAGGTAATTCCGTTGGATCTGTCTAATGTTTAAGTCACTTTGTTATAAATTGAATGTTCACGCATGGGCAGTCTCGACATTTCTTCTTAATGCCTTATATTGTTTTAATCATCTCTGTATTTCTATGTATTTATTTAACTATTTATTCATTCAATGTCTTGTTGTATTAGTATTAATACTATTAATATCATTACTATATATTATGATAGGTATTGTGTTTACTTAGGTTAAGTTATTACTATTATTAGTTTATAGACTTTAATATTTTTATTTTTATTTTTTTTTATTTGCTATTAGTATCGATTCTTTTATCTTTTATTCGAGTGACCGAAAGCGCTAGAGGAAGGGCCCATGATACACCGCTAGGTTCCATACTCCACGAATTAACACCAGAAAACCGAT